>NC_047561.1:23729023-24209023 GCF_902806645.1 Magallana gigas
TGGGGGGGGGTTGCGATACTTGGTTGTATGGACGATTTTGCCAAATGCAATGCACAGACAAATTTGATATTCCATACGGCGTAGCTGGAACAAATGGTGGAAGCTTTACTGGCGCATATACATGCAGTGATCTTCAAGGAACTTTCACGCCATCCAATGTTGTGGCTAATTGTACAGGTAAATAATTTAACGAAGTTCTTTTCTGCGAGGAATATTTGATTAAAGGAAACTTCTTCCAAAATTGTTTCAAACTTTAATGTCAATATAAAAGAACATAATTATCTTACTTTTTTATTGACAGTTAGGAAAAATCCACGGAAAACAGGTATTTTGGGGGAGTTTTCCTATTACACAGGGGACTGTAATGACGCAACCGTCTGACAGATATTAAAACAAACTTCATAAACCTCATGCAATATCAAGAGAAAAGAGGCTTTGCTGGTGTTTGTCCTGATGAAACTGAGTGTAATGTAAACAATACAGTGGTTACTTTTGGACCTGTTTCGGGACGTAGAAAAAAAAGACACACTCATGAAATAGGCACTACAGTGGATATAACAGTATGCCAAGGACAGAACCAAAAGGAATACACATGAAATACGTGTTGAAACATTACTGACAACTTCTGGTACAATTTTAACTCTTCCAATGTAGACACGTTCTATTTTCTTGAAAGTCTGCAAACTAACTTTTCGACGTTATAAAAGATCTAGGTAGAAATGGAAGTCTAACAGTAAGAGCTTTGTCTCCAGATAACAACAGTTTCCAACTTGGCATAGTGATCCTTTCTGTGATGAGGGTCTTGCGGTCAGGTGGAGTACCTTAACTTGTGGTAAGTTTATTTGAAATGATTAGAATTGAGTAGAATAAAGCGGTGGTCAAAAGTTGAAATTTAAGACTTGTTGCTCTGCTTGTAGTTCCCTGCTCTGTTGGTACGTACCTAGACAACACAGACCCATGGACTCCAAAATGCTACGATTGTCCCAAAGGAACCTACAGAGATACAGAAGACGCCCTCTCGTGTACATCGTGTCCTGTCGGCACTTCAACCTTAAACCAGGCGTCCATTAGCGAGAACGAATGCATAGGTCGGATATTATGATTATCTTCGACGTTATATATTAATATATATATATATATATATATAATATTATATATATATATATATATATATATATAATTTATTCATCTGTCTTCTCAACTCGATGTTGTTTTTTTTTGTAATATTCTCCAAAGCAACTTGCATAAATTGTATATACAATTTAATGTACATGGTACATATCTGGAAGTTATTCCACTACTTTGCATGTTTGCCTTACAGCCCAGTGCAAACCCGGGGTGTACCCGTTTCTGGTCTTGTTCCCTGCAGCCCGTGTCCACGGTCCTCTTATCAGTCACAAAGTATGTCTTCGACGTGCTTAGCCTGTCCTCCAGGGAAAATTCAAAATCTGGAAGTACAATGCTGTCTGAATGTAAAGTAAAAATCAAAAGATTTGCTTTGACACAACATTTTTTGGTCTTAAAATATATGATGATATAATTTAAGATATACCAGTATAAGTATGAAGGTATGTAATACAATGTACTAGTTTCTGTTGTCGTTGACGAGTTGGGCCTTCTTTTTTGTAGATTTTGATGTTGTTTTCAAACATTCCGGAGACAGCCTTTCGTTTTCGCCAATTTAACATCGGAAGAAACACAGCTCACAATATCAATGTGGATTAAGATTCCAACAGCCCTTAACAACATTGCACTTTATAAAGCAGGCACGGCATCGTGTGACATCGAATTCTATACAGGAACATTCTATACTTTATAATAAATGGGTATATATGTTTCGCATTTATTTCTGTTAAAAGATAAGAAATGAGCTGTAAATACTAAACTGATATTAATGTGAATTATCAAGTGTTCAACTATTACTCAATTTAATGCATTAAATTGAAGTCAAAGCGATATAAACTTTATACTAAACGACTATTAATATTGATTATTTTTTAGCAACGAAATATCTTCGAATATAACACTGAAAACTGAAACATGGACTCATGTGGCTTTCATTCTGGACACTAAAAACCAGTTCGCGCATATATTTATAGACGGTACTAAGACATTCTCTACGTCCATTCACTAGCACCTGGAATATCCGTGATAGATTCTTTCTCCTCTATCATTGTACAAAATAACCAGGAAAAACTCAATAGTAAGTTTGCATATTCTTTTAACTGGCATAATGAATAATATTAAAGGAAAAAAAACCAAGACAGCCATTTACTGTACGTTCTCCTTTGATATTTTCTTCAGGTGTTGCAGTGTCTGGCTATAGACTTATAACCGGTGTTTCCAGCGATTCTGACGTTGCACAGCTTGCCTCAATGTGTAATGCGTCATTGTCATCCCTTATTGATCTAACAATAGAAAATCTGATTGGAGCATCAGTAGCTGTGCCAAGCGTCTGTTATAGTCAGTGGTTTTTGTTGTTTTTCTTGGTGCATCATCTTATATTTGACTTAGATTAATTAATATATGTTTATTCTTTTAGGCAAAAGAAATTAGACACCGTCTTTACAAGTTGTGATTTAAATCCTGACACAAGTTTCTCCCCTTTGAAATTTACAATGTTGCTTATCAAATATATAACTCTAAGTACATGTTTTTCACAAATTTTAGTATTCTAAAGTTAATATTTATCATTCAACATTTGTATACCTAATTTTAGCACAAACCACTGCAACCCTATCCTGTAACGGGCAAATATGTTTGTCTAAGCACAGAGCTTTGTGTGTCAATGTGAAAATGGCTTTACTGGAGATAATTGCCAAAACGCACCAAGGCTTTGTTCCGAGACCACTTGTGATAACGCAGGCACCTGTACGAACAACGGTTAACTTCACTTGTATCTGCCCCACGGGATATCGAGGGAAACGATGTGAAATACAATAGGTACATGTCATTATCAAAATATCAAATTATTATTACAATATATAATATTATAAAGCCAGAACTGATAATCACAAGATCATTCTATTGACTGTTTTTTTACAATGTGTTGTAACTTTAAATAGTGAATGGCGGTTGGAGCGAATGGAACGCTTGGGCTTCGTGTTCTACAACGTGTAATGGTGGAATGAAAACAAGACTCGAGAATGCAAAAGTCCTCCGCCGATTCTAGGCATACCATGTGATTCTCAGTTTTTCTCGGAATCTGTTGCATGCAATACTGCCCCTTGTCCATGTAAGTATAATATACATTGTGTCTAAAAATGATATTTTAAAACACAATACACTGCCGACCCATGTCCATATAAGTATAATATACAATGTGTCGAAAATAACATTCTAAAAAAAACTATATATTTTATATGAAATGTTTTTCAGCATGTCCGGAATTACCAAAATCATTTGGACCAAATCCAACTGTTCTACTAATCAAGATGGAAATACTGCTTGTTCACTGTCTTGTCGCCCAGGATTGATTTCTCAATCGCAAACCCGCCTTTAGATGAATATAATGTGGTCCGGGTATCGCTTACGAATGGAACGGAATACCACCGGCTTGTGGACGTAAGTTATTAAATGGATTTGATCAACCCCGCGATGCTGACTCCATTTAGCTCCCATGAAGTGTTTATGAATGTTATTCAATGTTTATCTTTGATTATAATTAATGTTAGTGAAATCAAAATAAAATCCTTTTCGATTACCAGGCATGATAATAAGTTCTCCGTAGCATTAATATTTGCTTCGTTAAATACATGCACACTTAACAACTTTGTATACCAATTCGGAGCTTTAGTTGTCATATAAGTCAAAATATACAGATTAATTGAGTTTTTCAATATCTCATATTAATTGATTTCAATAAACAGAAGTTTGCACTTTATGGTGGATTACATGTTATGGAGGACATGGGCCAAGAAATGTCCAGATTAAAGCCAACGTCGGCTATGGTCGCCTCATTCCCTGTACGAAAGCTGCTTCTGTCGCCCAGTCCTTAAAAAACAATATGCAGGGAGGGCTGCAATGCAGATACAACAACATTTGCGATGTTGGTGGAAATTTCCGGTAAGCCAACAAACATTTTTGTTTCCAGTTCTTTTAAGTACGAAGACCTACTGTGTCCATATTTTCTTACTAATAGTACAAAAAATGGACGAATGAAAAAAATCATTGTTATATTGTAATTATTTGTACGTATAATTATTTCTATTATAAGGTTGTGCATTATATGGAAGAAAGCGGAGATCCACTAGTAGCAGCATCGTAGTTACTTTATCAGTCACGTTCACTAGTACCGATATTACTTGACATCTTATGACTTATATGAAAACAGTAAGTCAGCTATTTTTAGAAAAAACAGTACACTGTCTACATTTAATCTTAACGCTACTTGGTCAAACCGTTTTTAAATTTAATTGACCTTTTCAAGTCGAATCGATAATCGATATAATCGATAATTTTATGGAGAAAATGGTGTAGCAATTTGTTTGCACCTTCCCCATCCCCCAATGATTTTAAATATTGAAACTTCGTTTATATTTCCTTATAAATATTAGTCCAAAAATGTGGAAGGAAATTTCAAAAGGACTTTTGCATTTTTGCTTTATTAAATTGATTTTATTTAGTATTTTGCCTTTTTTGATAGTTCGTATTTGTAAAAGATGTGAAAAAATATCAAGTCAAATCAACAAATACATTTAATTTCTGATGTGTTCAAGTTTATGACGCATGCAAATTTTACTTCTGCTACCAAACAAAATTTATATTAATCAATGGATGCATTTTTGAATCAGTTTTTTGAGGTGGGTAAATTTTGTGAAAGTTTGTAACTTTCTCTAATGACATTCTGTTCCAATTTAATACTGCAATGACCAATGCTTAAATCAAGCAGCTTTTACATAGGTATAATGTACTGCTAACTACTATATTATTTGGTAATGTCATATGCTTTTTGTCAGGGGTTGAGCAAACCTGAGAGAATTATGATATATGTCCACTTATGAAATGTATTATGATAAAAGGAGTTTAAAGTATTTTTTTCAATAAAAGACAACTTATTTATCCTTTAACCATTTGTATATCATTTATTTTACGCATGATTCTTTATGATAAAGGAAAACACAAACGGTAAATCATTGTTTGACTTACTCAATCTTTTACTCGACAGTGAGTCAGCCTCTGGCGGAGCTCTTCACTGCAATAACGAGTTGTCAGCATCTGCCGACCAACTGAACTCCTCGTACAGCCTGTTGAGTTTGTTGTGGACGGAATCACTTACACATCATCAGATGTTCTCTGACGGACTCCGTACTGTGTGAATCTACTTTTGGAACCACAGATGTTCTTTGTGGTAATTTACAAGTTTTTCTGTTGATTCCTCCTCACCCGCGCGATGTGTTTTACACCAGTTGATTTATGATTTCTCTGTACATTGGTATTGGATTTCATTAAACAAAATGCATTATGAGGTTCGATGGTCGATAAAGTAACCATCCATCAGATCTGCTTTGAATTTTCAAAAATGTTTTTTTAGACATAAACTATTATCATTAAAGAACAAATTATCGTTGAAATCTGAATATCTATACATAACTCTTTTTTCAAGGAGATCAATTTAGTCTAAAAAAAGGCATAACCATCTAACCCTCTTAACCGTCATTTTTCAAAAGAAAATTGAACTGTATTTGATCTTAATATTTTTTACTATTATTGTTAGACTAAAAAAAGACTCATACCTCACCTTACATTTTATTTTACCGAATAACATTAAACATATTGGACATATTAATACTTCTCTTGTCTGAACAAAACCCCCTCATTCAAATATACTGTACATTATCTTCCTTATCGTAGAAATATTAAATAGTAAATTTACATTTAATATAACTACATGTGAAATTTGATAATGAGTTGACGTGCTTGTAAAATTTTTGCAGTGGAATGCCCAAGTGGAACATACTATCTTCAAGGTCTGTGTGAGGTTTGTCCCATAGGGACTTATCAAGACGAGATGGGCAAAACATACTGCAAAACATGTCCTAGTGGGTATTACCACAGTTCATCGCCAGTCAAAGTCCTACTGCTTGTTCAGGTATCGGAATTTCGATTTGATTTATGAGTAATTTCTGATGGTCACTTTTATTTTCTTTAACAGTTATCTAGTAAATAAAAATTATCTTTTCATGTTTTAATATTGATGTTAAGATATTGAAGAATATTAAAACATATTTTCTCACTTTAAAAAAGCTGGTTTTCAATTTTGTCCCCATCGATTTTTCAATGTTGCGAAGCCGTTATAACATTGTTGGTCACGAAAAAAGCTCGTTTTTTATGCATGAAATAGGAAACTTGCATAAAAGCAATTATTATTACCGAATGGTATTCAATACTAAAACTATTAATTATTTTTTTTCCTTTGCAGTGCCCAGTTCTGCAAGCACTACAGAAAATAATGTAAAACAATGTAAGTAGATTATATTAAGCGTTCTCGTGAGTGAGTTTATTCTTTAAACACATAGTTTGATTGATGGAATTCTCTTAAAGGTTTACTTTGATGATAATACTCTTCAGTTTTAGGGTTAGAAAATCAGTATTTTCTCATAATCAGCGCCAGTGGATCCTTGATCGTGATTATAGCAGTTGTGGCTATTGTTTCTATTGCATATACCGCTGTACAAAAAGGTAGAGATTTTTACTATTCACACATGAAAATGTCTTTCTATTTAAAGCATTGAAAGCAATACTGATGTATGATTGGCTATAGAACAGCGATGCAAATAGATAAATAAATTTGATTTAGACTATTTAATTATATAAATATACATAAATGAATTAGACAGCGGGCGATGCAATGTAGTCTTTTCCAATGCACTTGGTTTTCGGGAGTACATAATTACACGTATGTTTTAAATAGATACAGTAGGATATCAAGATCTTATAAATATTTTGGAAACATCATATCATGTGATCATCTACTACTTGCATAGCGACTTGTATACATAAATCTTTCAATTAGCAATGCTTACATTCAATTTGATATAACACTTAAAACAAAGAAATATCGGTTCTTAGAAATTTCTATTAAATTTTGATTATAATGAACAGTAAACTATCGAAAGGTCTTATTGAATAATTCCTCGTGTCTATTGATAATCTTATGTTAGCCATGGTTATTCTGATAATATGCTCTAAACTTAATATGTATTCAGATTCAACTTATTGGGTTATCTTAAATTGAATATGAAATAAAATTGAACATCCCATTGTATTATAATAATTTTTGATTTCTTAACTACATTTACTTGACAGTACTTATTTTTATTTTTTGACTGTAGATCCCAATCGAAGATCAACAGAGAGAAGTATATCTAGGGTAAATCGAAACACATTGACTCCCAACGGTCCACCCCCTCCGTATGAGGCTTGGGGGTCAAAAATAATATTCACACCTGTATGTCGAAAACGTGGTGATCGGGATAGCAAATCATTTATTTTAAATGTCTAGGAAATAATGTTTCTTGTTATTGATAGTGCATTATGTTTACGTGAATATTTGATATTTAAAGGGCTCGTATGTAACTGTGATATTATATACATGTGTGTGGTTTGAGTTACGATATCCTTGTTCAATGATTTGAAATTATCTCGAGCTTCATTTTAATTGACTTTGTAACCTTTGCTTAAAAGTTCAAAATTATGGAGAGAGTATAATATACCTCTTGTTTAGATTTTAATGTATTGTAATGTGTGGGAACGATATAATTTTATCTCCCTTAGTATTATTAATAGTGGATGGTACTTTAGTTCTAGTCACTTGACTTGGTTTCTTATTTTAAGTTTCATGATATATGACTAATGTCTGTTTTTCTTGTTCATCTGATTTTTATTCAATTACTTGTATATGTTATTTATCTTATTAATCTCCATGTCAGTATTTAAGCAGCAATTTTGCTATTTCTAATGACTAAGTAACTAATTCTGCTTAGGAAGCTTCAATGCCAATTTCTCATTTTGCTCTAAAAAAATTGCGGTTTATTAACATTCGTGGGCATGAATTTTCTTCGATAAAATCAAAATAACACAGTGTTGCAGATACAAAATTTGATGGATAATGATCTAGACGATACTTTAATAATGTTATTTGAAAAAAAAATTCACTTCAATTACCTTTATAATTTCGATCAATTCAACAATGAAATGAAAAGAAAACTGGTACTCAACAATATTATGAACTCAAGCCACATTGTAGTTTGCTAAGTTTAGTGATAAATGTTATTGCTTTTTGATGATGATTTGTGATTTGGTAGTTCTGAAATTGAAATAAAAATGAACATTTGCCTAAAAATGGTAATCATTGTTTAATCGTGCATTCTCTACTATTGTGTACAAAGATACAGACAGATTTTTCTAAAACAGTTTTATTGTCAGGTAACAAAATATTCATTTCATAAAATAGACACGTGCGTGCAATAGTTGTACAGAAACTTTATTATCTTGTATTGCTATATTTTTTTAATAAAAATTACACAATTTGAATTCTGTATTCTACATGATTCACAAGTTATGTACAGTATTTACTTTAGAAAAAAAGTTATTTTCTATAAAGTATAATTGAAACTTCTTCTAAAGGCATTCTTCCGTAAACCTTTTCCATTTGGTAAAGTCTTTCCCTTAATACAATGATTCTACTTGAACTAATTTTGAAAATCCACTTTGACATGTTCTTACCCAACAAAGATCGTGCCTTCCTTTGTTAACAATTTTTAAATATACCGGTAAAATTCTCTTTCAAGCTGACTTTTTCAATCTACTTATTCGTTTTGGACAAATAAATACAGTTTCCTAGTGTTTGTCATATTCATTTTAAGAACAAATTTAGAATTTTCGAAATATAAACAAAGGCATTATTAAAGCTTTGTTTCATTACAAAGAATATTAGGGTCTCTTTATATCCCTTATAACTCGACGACTGAAACTCAAATTGTTGTTGACCATTAGAAATGCCTAATTTGTAAACATTGTAAACATTGAAAACGGAAAAAAATATCTTGACGGCAATCGAGACGTTGTCCCGTAACATATTTGTAGTTCCTTCCCTATGAGTTACTTCCATTTCACATCATTTACATTTCACGACTTTTGAAACCGCTTTTCTATTAATCTTTTCGATTTTGATGTCTGTCGCGAGCATCTCCACTGGCTAGCTAAGATCTAAATATGGTTATTTTTAATGACACAAATATTCAATAAAATTTACCGCATACCAGTTTATTTATCCGAGATAACATGGTTGGGCGGTTAACCGAGTGCTGTTGACAACACTAGTAAAAATGACACGTGGTGATAACGGACAGTGTTTATAATCAAAAGCCCGAAAGAAACAAGAGGCCCAGGGCCACATCGCTCACCTGAGCAACAATTGCCTAAATTCTGATCAAATTAGCATTACAGTTTCAAAATCTTGACAACTAGGTACAGTAGATCTTGCTAAAAAAATTGAAAATCTGCCAATTTTTATCCACCTCTTTCTTTTGGTAAATACCAAGCCCCTTTTGTTGTTGTACCTGTAAGAAGATTTTTCTCTATTCCTATTACCCCCCCCCCCCTTTTGTGGCCCCACTTTTCTCTAGGGTATCATGGTTTCATCAAACTTATACTGTAAAACGAGAAAATTTGGCGCATACGTATTTTAGCGCAAACGCAAGTGCCAGTACATTAGTGCAATTATATTTTAGCGCATGCATCTTTTCTTTAAAAAAGAATGCAAAAAATGTTGTTGTTTGATAAACAATCACGCCCAAAATTTAGTTCTGTGTTCACTCAAGCACGTGAACACAACGACTTTGATTTCTATCTCGCATGCACGGTAACTGTCGTTGAGAACAATACACTTACTTTGGTGTAAATCGTCAGTAGATAGATATGAAAACTTCATTTATTAGCGATGATGTGTAAATTTTGTTGGTAAACAAATTTGAGTTATCGGACTTTGAATTAAACGTGTCGACTTGGAAAACACTAGAAGAGTCCCGAAACTACAGTGAAATCGAATGCTACAATTACCATGAGTTTTCGATCACCATGAGAGAATCTTTTTTACAGTAATTTACATTAAAAAAATCACAAAAAATAGTATCGTCTTGTTATCTTTATATCCACTAATCAGAGATCAAAGAAATTATGATCAATCATGTATTTCCAGCGTTACGATTGCCACGCTTATTCACATTTTCACCTCGAGGCGCTTATAATGGAAGTGGCATGGGGAGAAGCCCAATTTTCAAGGTGCTAATAAGAGATGTTAAAAAGCAATTAAAACTGAATTAATTAATCCATGTTTAGGCACTTATACCCGATAACCTATACCGTTTACCTGTGTAATTGTTTAAACAAACAGAACCGACAGCATCTGACCTTTAAATGAACACTTCTATATAGCCTTAAAAATGGACTGACATTATTGTTTTGCAACTTGAAGAAATTTAATACATATGGAAAATCGTTGGCGCACTATTAAATTTAGCGCTCAGAGGCAGTTGCGCCAAAGGCGCTAATATTTGTAGTGCGCCATATTTTCTCGTTTTACAGTATCTGCATAACCGTGCTTTCACACTAAGTACTAAGTTTTCGACCGAAAACTTTCCCAGAATATTTTAAAAGATTTCTCAATATATTCCTATGTAAAAATTCAAACCGCCATCACGGACCCGCCCTACCACTAGGGACTGTGATTTTAATACAATACCCGAGGATGCCTCTACACAAGTTAAAGCTTTTCTGGCCAAATGGTCTTTAAAAAGATTTTTAAAGATTTTCTCTATATTTCCTATGTAAAAATTCATCCCCCATTCACATTGGAGGCGCGATTAGTAGGGTCGTATGGGACAAAATTTTGTCGTGATGGACGCCAACTATCAAGATTTACAATGCGCCGATCTAAAGCATATTCTGAAAACTAAAGGCATTCCCTTTTCGAAAACAAGATTTAGTTGACTTATGTGAAAGCGCTGATGCTCTTAATTTGCCTGGAATCGACCAGAACGATAGCGAGAAAGAGGCTTCAATCGAGAGACGGACGGTTCGGGGGAAAACTTATCGACATCCATGTTACGACACTGGAATCGTCTGGAGTCGTAATCTAGCTACCATCCCAACCATTGATACGTTTGATGTGACATCTTTTCTCCAGAACTACTGCGGATGGTCTGAAGAACGCCTGCGGAGGAGAAAATCGGACAATGGCTACAAGCTACATTGTTCTGGCCACATTCATGATGTCACAATGGCAATGTTAGGTACTTGTAAACTTCGTAAAGCATACCATTTTATAGTTTTATTGACATTGAAATATGAAATAGTACCCATATATTCATAAATTTTGTTGTCAAAATCGATATAAGCAATATATGAATGTTACAACAGAAACATAATCTTGTTAACCAACAGTTTTCTACCCAGTAAACAGGGACTGGAAATTAATGTCACACCAAGACATACCTTTATTGATTTATCAAACATGATTAGAGACAGTCATGCAACAAATTTTAAAAGCAATATATGTATTCAATTGTCAACAACAATGTCAACAAAAAGGAATTAGAATATTTGAACAGAAAATAATTTATCACTTTTCAATTCAGATGAAGGTGTGTTCTATGTTAAAGGCAAATGTGTGCCTGAAACAAGGCAGTCCAGTGATCCTTATATCCCATGGATTCTGGTTGAGAAATCAGGACACATATTTTCAGCTGAATGTACATGTGTTGCGTAAGTTTATTTTCTAGATTTTCACTTCCCTGTATATCTTATTGAAGCAAAGCTGGTCACACTATTTTATTATCATTTTTCATAACCACATTATTAATATTTAACAGAGGGGATGGATCATGTAAGCATGTTGTTGCCCTACTGTTTGGCATAATAGATCACATCACTTCAATGGAAGATCGAAGTTCAATTGGAGTTACTGATACTGCAGTATATTGGGATAAACCACGGAAAGTATGCAGGCCAGTGCCTGTTCATGACTTAGATATCAGGTGTGTTACCCTATTTTTATATGTTCTTTTTTTGGGATTACCCAGTAATTGAATTAAGTAAACTTATTTTATAAACATTGTCAATTCAACTGTTCTTTTCTGGCGCTGCTCGCATGTACATGTATTGTGCTTATATATTCAGTTTTAATTTTATGCCAGTCCTTTTATTCATTCGAAAACCAAGCAAATCTTGCATAATGAATTAAGAAACTGAATTGTTTAATATCCTTTAACTAAGAATTAATCTTTTGCAATCAAAATGTGCATTATTTAGAAATTTACTTATAATTCGTTATAATAATTCCATATAAATTACAGGACTGTCGTGAATGTACCAGATAAACCACGACCATCTGAAGATTCTGGTTATTTGCCACTTAAGTCTTCAGATTTTGATATGGAGTCATTGGAAAAGAATATTGTTCAAGTCCTAAAGAAGAGCAAAACATTGGCAGTGGCTTTGTATACAATGTCAGACTCTGATGATGACAATGACATGTCCATGTGTATTGAGGACACGCCCAAAAATATTATTGATTTAGTGGCAATGCTTGGTCAAGAAAATGTGAAAGTAGACGATTGTTATGTTAAGAAAGTTAATGAATTTACCAAAGGACAGTCCATTAACCTTATGTGGCAGTACCAAAGAAAGGGAAGATTGACTGCTTCAAATTTTTTCAAAGCTTATCACTATAGAGGGGATAAAGCAGACAATTATATTGTGCGCAGTATTATGGGTCAATATAATTTTACTTCGAAGTCAGTTGAATATGGAAAAATTAATGAATCTGTTGCACGTAAGAAATATGTAGATTACATGACATGTTTTCATCCTACATTTAAGTGTTCAGAGACTGGAATCTTTGTTTTTAAAGATTTCCCCTTTCTTGCTGCATCCCCTGATGGTATTTCTGAATGCAAATGCTGTGGCAAAGGTCTTGTTGAAATCAAGTGTCCATATAGTTCACAAAATGAAACTTGTCAGGTTGCTATGTCAAAAAATTCATCATGTGCAATTGTCAATGGTAATTATGCATTGAAAAAGAGTATTTCCTCCTCCTATTATGTCCAAATGCTTGGTCAAATGGCAGTCTGCAAGTTATCTTACTGTGATTTTGTATTGTACACACAAAAAGATATTTATGTAGAAAGAGTTAATTTCTCACAAGCAGATTGGGAACTGTTATTTGAAAAACTCAAAAGTTTTTATGTGCAATATGTTTTACCAAAATTGGTCTAAGTACATGTATATGCATCAGAAAACTTGAATAAGGTTAATGATTATGGTGTTTGCTTTATTGTGCTAATTCAAAAGTTGATGAATGTCAAAAACCATTGTATGGATTACACTGTACCATAATTTCACAATTTATTGTTCATCATAAGCAATATATAAAGTTCTTGAAATTAATGTATTTATCTCAATCATTTTTCATCATAACAAGTAAATAAAAATAGGCACATGATTATTTGAAATATTGTGCAATCATGAATTAATGCACTAGCTTAAAACATTTTTAGAGCACTTAGTCCAATTGATACAATTATTTATGTTGCTGGAAAAGAAAACCGCCCATCAAATTAACGGTACACATGAACAACAGTAATTTTCCTTATTTAAATTTTTTTGACAAAGGTGGCATGAAGTTACAAAAAGCTGCTGCAACTCGTAGCATGGCTGATGACAAGTTTTTCATATTTAATGGGAGAATTCCTGCTAACATTTTGTAGGATTTGAGTCTTCTGATAGCCCGTTCGACATGGATGCGTAGAGAAGCAATCTTCCGAGTTTCAAGAATCTGTTTAGATGAGAGTACTCTCCCCTTCCCATTTCTTCTCTCATGGGTAAAAGGTGGCATATTCAAATATGCTCCTTTCAGGGTAAGAAGATCTTTTATTTGGAATCCTCTGTCTGCCATCACCTCATCCCCTGGGGAAATAAGGTCAAGAAATTTGCTGTCCACAGTAATTTTTCGGTCACTGACATTACCACTCCAGAATTTGGAAACAAATGTAAAAGCTCCATTGGGTTGGATAGCCACCAGAGCCTTAAGAGTGTTATGTGACTTGTAATTACTCCAAGTACTTGCCTGAGCTGAACAGTTTTTTGGTTTTTGAATGAACACTTCGGTGCAGTCAATTATTGATGTAGTATTAGGGTATTTTAGCTTAAAGGATAAAGGCATGTGTTTCAGAATTTTTTCTTTGGATGGCCACTTGATAACAGGATTTAAAATTTGTGCTAAGAAATTAATCCATGTGCCGAACAAGGTTGAGACATATCCAACGGACACATTGAATAAAACAGATAGAGTTGCATTGTCTAAACCGAGTCTTAATTTTAGCATAACCAATACGAACTCTTCCTTCATGGTTAGTTTTCTCTGTTTGCCAGGTTTTTGTTGATTCTTCTCTTGCCACTTCTTGGATCCTGACCTCCCAGCCCCTTTCCAAAATGAAACTTTGTTATAATATGGTGCCAAAAACTGAAGGAAGAAAGTGAGAAAGCTGAGGGATGGCAGTCCAAGAAAGTGTTTGATGTTGTTATCATCTTGTATAATTTTTCCTATAAGATCATTCCTGAAGTCATTTTTCTGCATTTTCAGGGCTTGCAATGTCTGATTTTCCTCTCTCAGCTCCCTGTTTTCTTTTTCTAGCTCCGAACACCTAGCCTATTTGTTAAAAAAGTAAAAACAAATTGTTTATTGAATCTCATGTTCATAATTATCATTTTGAAAAAAAAAAACCATGTACTTGTATAATATTTTGTCAGTGTCAACTCACCTCTAAGGATGTTATTCTTTCCAAAAGGTCATGTTCCCCACAATACTTCTTCTCTGGGTCACAGCAGATATAATGATGGTCATGCTGTATATTTTGACACTGAATATCACATCCAACCTCTAAAATAATTTGAAACATGCCGATAAAGAACTGGTATACTTGTATAAAATAGTAACAATATTGTATAATGTATATACATGTATAATATATGCATATTTTACTGGTTAATTTTTATTATTTAATATATATACAAAATATAACCTATATACATGCAATTGTTAAACGAACCTGTTTTAATTCCGTTGTTATTGTTGACATCTGTTTGTGGAATGTCTAATTCTCCCACTACATACGGATAACATATCTGTGTTTTGTCGGTGGCTGGCTCACATTTGACGAGGTGAACAGTTTTGATGGATGGCTGATCATGCTGTTTGACGTTTGTTGAAGATGACCTGCTTGAATTAGAATTCTTCGTTTTCCGTGGAGTTGATTTTTTATAATGATTATATGTAAACAAAGTTGGGTAAGGGTTTTGCGGTGTTGGAAAGGAATCAACAAAGTGTTTGGAACAGACAACATAGTGTCTGTTGTCGCAAGAACTGTCTATTTTTAATCCCTCTCGCCTTATCAAACTTAGCCACTTTTTCAATTCGCTCTCTACCTTGGGTAACTGGTGGAAGAGTAAATATGAGCTGCTTCGACTATCGGCAGTACAACCGACAGCAATACAATGTCGCGCAGGCAAAACGTACACTGCAGTAGCGTCATTCGCAACAAGGAATGTTTGTCCCGAAAATCTCGCGAGATCTGTACGTTTTTTCACTCCGGTGGTTGAAGAGCGCCATAAGGGACTTAGCTCTCTGTTAGTGGAAATCGGAAGTATTCTAAAGGATTTCAAGACACACCTATCAAAGAGAGGTTACTTTGATTAGGAAATAGATCCCATTATAAGTACATTGGAAAACACAAATAGAAAAAGTATATATACTTGGTGAAAACAGATCTGTAATGGAAACAAAGGCAACCAAATGCTATGATAACCAAGTACAACCCACATTTGAAGGGTCTCAAAAAACTGGACCGTCCTTTAAAATGATGCAGTATGCAAAGAACTATTTACGAATGGACCTATAATCACATGCAGTTAACACAAGAATATCGACTAAATGACAATTCAATCACCTTTACTATAACTTAAAATCATAATAGGTAGACCCCTAATGAGGTGGACCTTAAGAGTTAAAATCATAACTCTATTAAAAACCGCCGAAACGCTCTATGCATCCATAATAACAATATCATTGTATAACGTGTACTCATAATAACAATATTATTGTATAACGTGAAGTCATAAGAACAATATCAGCGTATTACGTGAACTCATAGTAACAAATTATATATATATGTAAATCCAACAAATTATATATATATGTAAATCCAAAAATCTGCTTTACTGTATTACATGCAACCACTGTGGCAAAAATTACATCGGCCAAACCGGAACACAACTTACCGCCCGCATGCGCGTCCATCGCCAACAGATCAATGATCCCAGTACCAGAAACACCCCATGCAGTGAACATTTTGACAGATGTGCTAAGGGAGATTATAAAGTATTCCCATTTTATAAACTTAAAACCGATTCAACCGCCATGAGACTTGTGAAAGAGAACTTTTTTATTAAATTATTTTCCCCAAAACTCAACAAACATTAAATATCTGTATAATCATCTTTGTTCTAGCCAGTCTTTGTATTTGTAAATTTATTGATGTCATTATGATCATACTGTGTCTAATTCAGTTTTCCCGAACTTTAACGTTTTATATTGTATTATGACGTCATGGATTTATTCATTCCCTGAAAAGACTCTCGTTACATCCTGACGTCATAGTAAACGTTTCTAAGGAAAACAAGTTCATAACTTATGTACATTCACCTGAAGAAGGATGTAAATCCAGAAAGCGCTAGCGAATAGAAACTTTGGAACTGTTCATTTTCTTTTTCTTTTTTGATTATTTATACTGTGTGATATCACCTTTCACTCATTTTGGATTATATATATATATATATATATATATATATATATATATATATATATATATATATATATATATATATATATATATATATATATATATATATATATATCAAATAAAACAAAAAACCGGTACAGTTTTAAAATAATTTAAAAGAAAATATATCCAGAATAAAATCACAATTCGATCAGACTAAAAACGTTTTGCAGTATGATCGAATTGTGATTTTATTATGGAAATATATTCTTTATATATAGGTTTTCTGATTTTGCATATAATGATGCGCATTTCTTGAATTTTTAAAACCGCTATTTAGCAGTGTAAGATAAGATAAGATAAGATGTTTATTTGGTACTTAAAGGCCATTGCCCACTGTACATCTAGGCATCATATTTATATGCAACATAAACATGTTATATGAGCCCATCCTATGATATCGCGGTAGTTAAATTATTTTGTGGAAAAATCTATCAATACTGAAATATTTCCAAAAACTAATGTTATTGGGGGATTCCTCTATTATATACTCCAGTGATGTTCAGCGTGCCTCTGTTTACTATGTCTAAAAATATCCCATCCTCAAATGTCAATTTCAGCGCGTGCTACTATTCGTAAACAGAAATACCGCGATACAATAGAACCCGCGATATGATAGGAAGCTACTATATACATAATGCATATACATAGAAAATTTGTAACAATACTGTATTGTTTAACATAGATTGTCATAGAGTTAGCATTTCTTGTCTTATTGACAGACCTTTTTTGATAAAAATTGCTGTACATTTGATGACATTTTGGTCATTGCTGTTAAAAAGATGATCAATACAAATTGGAACATCTTTTCTTTCTGATGGACAGTGAAATAAAAAATTTCTTCTTAAGTCCGCTAACATTGGACAGTGAAATAGAAAATGTACTTCATTTTCAATTTGTCTTAAATTACAAAGTTGACATAATCTATCCGCACTATCAATTCCCTCAAATCTACCTTCTTCAATACGTAATTTATGTAAGGAACACCTGAAAGAGGCTAATGCCTGTTTTAAGGGGTAGCTTAGAAAGGTGAGGTAACTTTAGCAGTGTAAAAGACATTGCATCAATATAATTAAGAAATATGGTTATTGCAAGTTTTAATTCCTTTTTAATATCCATATTTGAAAATAGTTTTGATTTTGCATTCTGATTACAGTTTATGACCTGAAAACGATGTATATTGATGCATATTAGCTGGTCCACTGAAAACTCCGATCCAAGCATTATCTCCTTGCTCTAGCTTCACTATGGTCATTTTGCTACATGGTAGCCATGTCTTAGAAGCACCGTCATAACAGTTGTTCCATGACTTGATCTGGTCGTTCACAAAAAGTGACGTGTGGGCATATTCACCTTGCCATGCAAGAACTGTCCAGTCAAACACGTAGATCCCGCCGCTAGGGGCCGTGAAGATTCCGGTAGATGGGTTGTATCTAAGTCCTTCGTTTAGATCAACTGTTTCGAACACAATGCGGGCTTTTGTAGCAAGATTTCTTTTATGATTTTTTAATCGAACATCAAAAGCAACCACTCGGTGATCTAAAATCATCGTAAGAAAATAGGTAAGAATCATATACATGTATCATATAACTTTACATACTTAGAGAATATAGTTTTAAGTAATTTCCAAAGCTACTGATACGCTAGGATTTTAAGTTAAATATGAACATAAAGTTATAGCTTTTTTATGTTATCCGGAACAAAGGCAAAATAACTTACAGGAAGGGAAGATTTAAAAAAAATATTATTATTATTTTTATTCCGATCATTTAACAAGAGAAACAATAAAACCCACAATTATGATTAAGATTGCATGCAGTATTGCAAAAAGGTAATACTTTCACTTGTCTTTGTAGTCTTAGAATCATTTTTACAGTTGTTTCTGACGAATCCAACAGCCAGGCAGGTCTCCTCCACGCTTTTATAATCCTCTCTGAATAGTTTCAGGCCTGGTTTTGGTGACACCTTGTCACACAATCCACATTGTATAGTGATCATCAGTACGACAAATGTCAACTACATCCTCAAACTTATCAAATATATTTAGAAATTAATTGAAAGTAAGAGATGTTGTCAATTTATAAATCATAATATTTCAAAGAAAAGTGAGTATATACTCCGATTAACGAAAAAACTGCATGCAGATTGTAGAAAATACTACTTTATTATTCTATTTTATCCCAAGAAAGCAACACCCCGAATGTGAACAAATTGTTTTTCCTATTTTTAGATAATTTAAACATTAGAAACTTCTAAATGTATCTTCACTTGCACAGAGAAAAATTCTATACTTCAAACAAATTTTAATTTTATACACATATTGTTAGTTATTGATTGAAATTATCTGTAAATTTTTGTCAGTTGACATGGATATTAGATCGAATGCATTGAATGATACTTTATACCATTAAAAAAATAATACAATTAGAAGAGCTTTAAAAAAGAAATGGTCAGTACTTACTTGTATAGCAACTCTCAGTTTCAATCGCAAAAGATTTGTCAATTATGAAATGAACATCCGTCATATATATATATATATATATATATATATATATATATATATATATATATATATATATATAGTATTTCATTTATGAAATAAATATATAAATCACTTTACGTTTTGTAACAGCTTGGACATTAAACTGTAACATAATACCAGATATATATATATATATATATATATATATATATATATATATATATATATATATATATATAAAGCACAGAGAAATTCACTTTTGTTGGAGCTCCACCTTCCGCCCCGACCGAGGCTTGAACTCACGACCTCTGGCACTATTCTCCTAGCAGTGAGCGGCCACTGCGCAACCCACTCCCACTCGGCCATCTAGGCAAGACTAAGTGTGTGCTTATATATATATATATATATATATATATATATATATATATATATATATATATATATATATATATATATATATATATAACTTACTGTCTCTTGCTCCGCAGTCATACAGGTGTCACGATATGCTTACCTTCATTGTATGAATTTAAAAAAGAATAACTCTAGACTGTTTAATTATTTAAGATTGTTTCGATATTATCGGAATTTCCTCAAGGGCAATCCAAATGAAATTATTTATTCGGTTTTTTTTATTTGGTTGTTTTCTTTAATTTGCATATAGAATTTTTAAAAAATGAACGTTGAATAAAACAACTTCTCAGAGCTAGTCTCGAGAAGTTCAACTTTGACATAGATAACTGTATGATTTTCAAAAAATCAAGATCTGTTTTTAAAATTACAGTAGGAAAGAATATGCGCACTTGTTTTCTTACAAAGTCATGGGCTTTGCCTATAGTTCGTGCTTTAGGAACGTGCGCAAAATATTTCGTTCATCCAAAATATTTTTACCTCATCTCTGATATCGACTGTTCAAAAGCCAGCGAGTAAGAAAAAAATTTTTTTTTTTTTGGTTTAAATAAATGTGACACTAACATTAATGAGAAATTTAATCTACCAGGGTGTAAATTACATGTAGGAGTCACTGTTAATGGGGTAGTAATAAAACAGTTTTACGTGTTCAATTAACACAAAATGTATCCTTTTACGCAGTGAATCACTGCAGAGTCATAAATCTGACTGGATTGTAACCTTTTGTTAACAACAGACCCTAAAAAAAAAAGCTTCCCCGTGGGAGAAAAACTGGGGCGTTAATTGCCAATTATTATACCTCTTAGCATCCAAAAATACATAAATATATCAACATTGTTTTTTTAAATATATCTTAAAAAATCAAAGAAGACTTTTAAAGATTCTTATTTACAAATTTATATATTCTTTGTAGCATGATTAACCATTAGATCTTTACCCAAAATGTTGGTCAAAATATCCCGAACGTCAAGCAAACAGAACAAAAAAATTTGGAGGACATTAGTTGTATTTTTTTGTATGTTTCGTGTATGAAATAGAAACTGACATTTTGTAATTAAACTTTAGGTATTTCAAAAAAATTAATAGTGGAAAAAACAATGTTGTTAAAAAATATAAGTCAAAAAATTAAAGGGTATTGTAGTTTTTTGATAATCGCACTGCACTAAGCGTACATAATACATGATATAAAAATAAAGTTGTACATGTACATATTTGAATTTGGATAATAAAAAAATTGACAATAATACGTCTAGGCTTTAAAGGGAAGCACTAGCCGCCAGTCTCTGAGAAACAATAACAATTTTGTAATAAAAAAAGTGGACAAAGGCAATACAATTGTTATTATGGACAAAGACCAATGTATCGCAGAGACCTTGCGACACTCAAATCAAAAAACTTCATGCAGGTTGATGAAGTAGATCTACATAACTTCCATCATATCATACAAATTAGAGTAACGCAAATGTACTCTGAGTGCTCAATAGATAAAGATACGTATCGTTATCTCTGCGGTATCAAAACTTCGCTAAAATGCGACCATCTTTACTTGCTCCTTAAAATACACAAAAATCAAAGATGAAG
This sequence comes from Magallana gigas, assembly GCF_902806645.1. NCBI lineage: Eukaryota > Metazoa > Mollusca > Bivalvia > Ostreida > Ostreidae > Magallana > Magallana gigas. The sequence continues at coordinate 23,750,396 of NC_047561.1, forward strand.
TTCGATATGCCCTTCAAAACAGCATATGCAGCATCAGGCAACTACTACCTGGCCAATCATTTTACAGTGTGATACGCAAACGCGGAAAATTGGCGCACAGTGTGATTACTTTCTCATTCCTATAGTACAAAATCAATCAATACCGCCGATTTTATCAAAAAAGTTGAGACTCGAGAACTTCCAGCAGAAGTGTTACCTATTACATATGATGTGACTAGTATGTTTACCAACATAGAACTCGGCGAATGGCTCAGCGCCGTCGATGAAACATACAAAAACGCTAACAAACCACAAATTGACATTCCTAACCCAGAGACCGAAGATCTTATCTTATTGAAATGCGTCTTAGAAAACAATTCCTTTGAGTTCAATGGAAAATATTTTAAACAAATTATAGGATGCAGTATGGGTGCAACACCATCTCCAGAAATTTTAGATAAATTAATTTATCAAATTACCAACCATATCATGTCAAATTCAAATTTTCCTATCAAGTTCTTGACTATGGTGATTTAATGGCGATTTTTAAGCCTTCAACGACACGCAAGATGAAATTCAAGAATTTTGTGATATCGACAATGCATGTTTCCAAATATTTCAGACACAAGAACGTATCAAATCACCAACTATATCATCAAGTATCAAATTTTCCTAAGATGTTTTACGGTGCGACCGTTGGGGCAAGCGCAGCATTTGATCAAATAATGAATTATGAAATATCAATACAAATAAAAGTAGCAACGTATCGTAAATAAATTTGAATGCAAAATAAAATAAAACATACCTATTTTTTTCATTAAAATTTCATTATTCATAATTAATAAGATTTTTTATTCATTTACATTTAGAATTTATCTCAGATACAATGTTTTTGAATAATATAGATTTTAACATAATGTTCATTGCAGTGTATTTCCGTTTTTCTTGCAGCAGACACTTTTCTTACATTAGAAAAATTGACTTATCATTGAGCTGCCCCCCCCCCCCTGCAACCACCTTTACGTATTAAAAAAAATTCTGATCATATAAGGAAAATGGAGTGCCCCCACCCTCCCCCCTTGCATGATGTAATAAATGGAAGTGAAAATAAAGATACCGTTGAGCAGCTAAAGAGCTAAAGGCTTACAACGCACTCCTCATTTCTCACCCCGGATAAGAGTTTTCCTGATTTTGAGAATTTCTTTTTTTTTGGCTTGTCAAATTTGTTTTGAATGAGGCTTCCACGCCCCTTTTAAAAACGTTCCTGGAAATTACCGTAAATATAGTGAATAAAATTAATGTGAGCATTTATCCAAATAAGAGCAAGTTACAACTGTTTCCTATCTCTGAAGAAATGTCCCCATTCGTTAGCTCTGCAAGATTTTGGGAAGATTTTGGTATTCATATTTCAGCAGATTTACAATAACTAGTTATAGTAATTTCCCCTTATTGTGACGTCAAAGTTCACGTCGGTCAAATGTTGTCTGTCTCTTTAAAAACTACCCTAAAAAACTACGCAAAATATACTGTTTTATTTACTTAAAAAGCATGATGTTCTTGAAATTAAACATTTTACTATATACAAAGGCATGAAGTTTCAAGAAAATAGCATACTTGATATCAAATCATATCTAAAGCAAACAAACAAATTATCAATATCTTAAAGGAATACCATTAATCATTGTATTCTATCCTTTTTTTACCTATTTTTCATTTTTCATCTACAATTCTAAATAATTTCAAGACACACCTATCAAAGACAAGTTGCTTTGATAAGGATAATAGATCCCATTATAAGTACAATGGAAAACACAAATACAAAATATACTTGATGAAAACAGATCTGTAATGAAAACAAAGGCAACCAAATGCTATGATAACCAAGTACAACCCACATTTCAAGGGTCTCAAAAAGCGCATTCTGAAATACTGGACTGTCCTTTAAAATGATGCAATAGGCAAAGAACTATTTACCAATGAACCTATAATCAGAAACAGTTAACACAAGAATATTGGCGAAATGATAATTCAATCACCCTTACTTTAACTTAAAATCATAATAGGTAGACCCCTAATGAGGTGGGCCTTAAGAGTTAAAATCATAACTCAATTAAAAACCGCCGAAACACTCTATGCATCCATAATAACAATACCATTGTATAACGTGTACTCATAATAACAATATCATTGTATAACGTGTACTCATAATAACAATATCATTGTATAACGTGTTCTCGTAATAGCAATATCAGTGTATTACGTGAAATCCTGATAACAATATCAGTGTATTACGTGAAATCCTGATAACAATATCAATGTATTACGTGTACCCATAATATGGTCTAGAGAGTCGGGTCTTCATAAATTTACAAAAAATGTTAATTGACTGGTGTCCTTTTTATTCGGTTTTGCCTCGGGGAATAGTTGCCGTCGCGGATGACAATAAACTTGCTGTCGTCCTCATAGCCAGTAAATAGTTATGTACTATTCAAATACATTAAAAACGTTGTGGATGGTACATGTAATACATGTATCTATCTCTTACTGTCTCCATTTCTGTCATCATTTGAATGTAGGTATATATTCTTGAATTACTTTTCTTGTATAAGAGATCTGAACAATAAACGATAATAAATGTATTTGCTTGTTTATGTCGTATGCTTAACCACTGAGCTTTTTCGTAATCCTGTTAAATAAACTCACGAGGCCTTCAAAGAAATGAGATATAATTTCCCCTGATCTCGACTATTCACTCGCTGTTTCATGTGACTGTCTAGACCGCTCCTCTCGTTCGTGTAACTATTTTATGTCACCTCTTGACTAAAAATTCTGCATCATATATTAATTGCACTTGTGTATTAACATTTTACAATGCCAAATAAGTCATATTGAATGAAATTGTTAAAAGAAAATTATATATTTAAGAGTTTAGTAAGGAACTATATTTTGTGGCGGAAGGTTTTCAAGAAGAAAATAAACAAATCCAAAAAATGGCATGTGACATAGTTCACAAATAAAACAAATGAACATCTTATGTCCCCATCGTTATATCCAAGATGTTTTAGATGATTGACATTACTTCTATTTCAGGTGCCAACCTTCTTATATAGAATTTTTAATGGGGTTAAAATGATATTTTTGACACTCGATCTAGTGTTAATATTACTTTTTGTACAAAATGTTCTAATACAACGCATATTTTGCTCAATTAGTTCATGCGAATGGATGCTGAAGGAAGAAAATGGACCAAGATTACAAACAAAACTCATAACTGATTTCCCGAATTTTTTTATCCCGCGCAATTGTTCTAGAGATGGTCCGGGGAGGGGGGTTTACTGGTAAGAAATTATAACATTTTTACTGGCTTTATCGTAGGTTACATTAAGAAAGTTGTACATGTTTTACATTGAAATGTCTTAATACATGTAATTCACACAGTACCATACGACAATTACTAGCATATGTAACGTACGTTAGCGTAGAATTTTAATACATCGCACATGCTTGTACATCTAGTACGTGTATTCAAAATGAAATTATGATGATCACGACAGAAAATTGTGCCCTACATCATAAAGGCGCAACTCCTTAAAAACAGAAAACTTTCTATATGTTTCTCAAATCATCGAGGTGAAGTGTCATCACTTCTAATTTATTCACGTGAGAGAAAACTATGAATTGCTTTAATGTACTTCTTACAACTAATTTGAACTATGGCATAAAGAATTACTCGTAAATATAATAGGTGTTTTATTAAACTAAAACATTAACTCTCTCTCTCTCTCTCTCTCTCTCACTCTCTCTCTCTCTCTCTCTCTCTCTCTCTCTCTCTCTCTCTCTCTCTCTCTCTCTCTCTCTCTCTCTCTCTCTCTCTCTCTCATTTATGACATGTACAAAATACAGTGACAGCTAACGGTTCAATTACGATAAAATCCCAGACATAAACTATAATAAACTATTACTTTTAAAAGTGAATTACCTTAGAGTGTTTTGAGGATTGTATGCATAAATACCCAAATATTATAATTGTTTTAATTGCATCAAACAATACGTTCTATATAACTAAAGTATAATTTCATTCCTTTTATTTTATTTTATGAAAACAAATAAACAATCTCCAAACATTTGTTAAAAAAAATAATTAAAAAATAGAATTTTTGGATGGTTGGGACGCAGTGTCAATTGCCCACAATTAGGTCCTGCATTAAATTCCCTCTGTGTAAGCTCTAAATAGCTGACATAAGAGAAAAGCGTTTTATTGTGTTTACGCATGCAACTCTCTGATTTTAAGGGTACGTAGGTTACAAGTACGTAAATCTGCTGGCCCACGACTGCGAATGTTAAGTAGATCAAGTAAGAAAACAATAAGGAAGTTTGAATTGATTTATTCTCTGCACTACGAAAGCCGAGAAGGATCATTCGAGATTCGAGATTCGAAATACGAGATTCGAAATACGAGATTCGAGATTCGAAATTCGAGATTCAATATCTAAATTAACCAATCAAATCATGGATCTGAAACCTGTATCCTAGCAACATCAAACTGTTCTAAATAAAGATCATTCGTACATGCTCTTTCCTACAAATAAATGTCTTAATAGCTCTTATATAGTGGTTATAAAATGGTTAAATTAACATTGATGAATTAACCCCTCACAGTATAAACAATTAAATTAGAAATAACACTGTTGGCTTTGCGAATCTAAGTGGTTTTGTTTGCCCTGTATGTATTTCCCTCCGAACAATTTTAACCCGAAGTGTATTCGCCCCAACTGTGTAAAAATCGGCTCGCGAAGAAAGATCTGTTTAATCTAAATGTTTTAGCTATGAAACGAAACTAAAAAAAATAATCGACATGTCAAAATATAGGTTATGATAAAGTTTTAAACCATAGAAAATATAATGATTTACAACCTCAAAGACAAAAATCCAGATAAGAATAGTGTATTGTAGGGTATGGCAATGCCAATGTCGATATGAGAGAGAGAGAGAGAGAGAGAGAGAGAGACAGACAGACAGACAGACAGACAAACAGACACAGAGAGAGTTTTGTAGTGTCAAATTCAGTTTGATTTAGAATTTGAAATTGATTTGATTTGTTACAAGCATATATAGACAATAATTAAGCCTCTAAAACGAGAAAAGAGAGGATGTAGCTAGGGTAGGGCAGACCAACTAGCAAGCTTTAATTTTAACGGTGTTAGCGCACCTGTGATTTACATCGACTCTCTCTCTCTCTCTCTCTCTCTCTCTCTCTCTCTCTCTCTCTCTCTCTCTCTCTCTCTCTCTCTCATCTCCTAGCATTTCCTTTTCCGTGAGGGGGCTTGGGGTATTTGTGATGTCTTACATTAGCTAGCGAAAATGATAAAAAAAAAAATGAAATTTTCTTTAAATTGTGTGCGGATGTTGTACGCCAATAATCTGTTTTCAGTATATACATTTCAAGAGGGGGGGGGGGGGGGGCGGCTATATAGTCCTAATTAATTTGTCAGTTATTCTGGCCTGATTATATATAAATTAGAGCTGCGCTGGTGCATATATTTACCCAAATGGACCAAAATATAACCAAATGAATCTAAAAGTTTTGACAAAATTAGTTTTAAACGTACGACTCTTTTTTTCAATTCTAATCGGGTATGTCCTTTAGAAAAATCTTGAACCACACACATTTTAGCAATTAAAACGACAATTGTTTCATTTTTTTATGGGGAGGGAGGTGGTGCCGGTAAAGGACATGTATTGCTTGTGGCAGTTGTGCTATACTCTTATTTGTTATAATAGGTAATACTACATATTGATATAAAATTAAAGTTTCCAATTACACTGTACATAGCTTCTATCACGCATTTTGACCCGTGCGATAGTTTAAAACAATTTTCAAAGCATTTAATGTAATTCAACCGATCATTTTTGAAATTTAATTTTCTGGATCCCCGCCTGATACGTCCGCCTTCTTGTATATTAGAATTACATGTACGTTGACCATATGTACACATTAACTTAATCGGCGATAACATTTTTTATCAATGTTTTTGCAGGATATGTAACAAATAACAGCCTATTTGTGGGTTTTTGCACTGATTATTTGAGATAATTTGCCGCCATCTTTATGCATTCCACACACCACTCACAGTTTCTTTATTTGGTGTTCTGTGTGTATGGCGACAAATTGGTAAATTTGCACCACGCACCCCTTGTAGCTTCATCCTGATTACATTTTATCTGGCTAAGTGTAATGTAGTAGTATATTAAATGCACACATCTTTGTTTGCAGTGCTTATTTACATCTTTAGAGATTTACTTACAAAAAAAGTAAACATTTGTATGACTAATATATAATTATTGTCAATTTTGGTGCGGGGGGGGGGGGGGGGGGTGTAGGAAACTACAGAGAAACTTAACTTGGCTGTGAAACATATGCTTTTATTCTTTCTTGTTGATATATCAATGAATGAATTATAACAAAATATATGTACAACAATTAATTTTGAAATATTCATGCACAATCAAATAAAGGGTTTTACTGTTCTCTGCACAAGAAATCGGCAGTGTGAACAAATTGGCACCCTATCATCCCTACCTTTAATTGTAGAGAGTAGGTATCCTTCTATATTGAAAACAATTCCAAAAGTAAGACTCATAATAAGTTGTTTACTGAGGAAAAGGAAAAAAAATGTATTTATTAATAATTCCGTATGATGTGATAATATCTCAATGATTTGTTTATAATCATAGTACTAGTGTATCACTGTATGCATACATAAAAACGATAAGTAATGCTTATATTTATTAGTGAAACAGGACAGATTATTTATATTTAGATTATTTAGATACATGTACTAATCTTCATGCGGGGATCTAGAAAGGAGGGGGTCAGGGGATCTGGACCCCCTCCTCGGGAAAATTGGAGCTTATGTAATTTACATAGTAAAATTTTTTAAAATTGGCCTAGGACCCCCTACAGAAAAAATTAGCTACGCTTATGAAGTTCTCTACCATAACCGCATTTTTACACAAAAGGGGTGAATAAACCCGGGTTTTAAACTATTACTGGTGGTGAAATACCTTAGGGTTCAAACGCATCAGGTGGAAATGCACCAGGGCAAACAAAATCACTTAGATCCGCGAAGCACACTGCATTATTACTAGTCTATTTAGATATTCTGTGTAAAAGTAAATACAAATACTTATTTAGTTAGGTAGGGAGAAGTGAACATAGCATTTATTTGTATATAAAAGCATGTACGTATGATTTTTATTTAGAACAGTTTGATGTCGCTGGGATACATATTTTCATATCCTTGATTTGATTGGTTAATTTAGATATTGAATCTCGAATTTCGAATCTCGAATCTCGTATTTCGAATCTCGTATTTCGAATCTCGAATCTCGAATGATCCTTCTCGGCTTTCGTACTGCACGACTTTAAACCATCCTTCAAACTTTGGAATAAATAAAATTCTAATACAAGGTATGGAAACCACTTTAAGTTAGTGATTTGAAAGAGCCCGCATGCCTTAGCGTAAAAAAGGAACTATTTTAAAACTAAATGCAATTAAAGCTATATTATTAAAGTGCAGGTAATAGATATCAAGCCACTTTACAGGTTGTTTAAAAAAAACAATACAATTCAAATTAATGTTCTGTATTAAAGAATATAATAAAGACTAGAACCAAAATTATCTAGAATATCATAAAGTGCATGATGAAAAGCGATGACAATGTGGAATCCTCGTATTGCGTACTATAGAACTGAACTTAACTGGGTATTTTGACTTATTAACCGGACATTTGTGTACTTAAAGTACATTTTCTAATTTGCTATCGTTGGAAGAACCGGCTTATCTAGAAATACTAGTAGTCAGTTAGATCTGGTATTCGATATGCATATATACTTACAATGTATATTTTTTAATCAAATGAAGAATCGATACAGTTTTGAAATTATTCAGATAAAACTAAACATTGCAATTGAAATGATTATTACAATTCATTGATGTTTCAAATTACTGTAAACCTCCCTGCCATTATTCCTGGCTCATCAGGCAGTTATGTACAAGACATGTACAGTTATACAAAAGGTATATACCTTAATCCATGTATAAGGTAGAAAAATACCCCCCCCCCCCCCCATTAAACAAAACATGGGGCTAAGTTCAAATTTAAGCCGGTCCGATATTGATGTGTCATTGATTCACGTGAGTCAATTATATGTGTTATCCCATCAATAAGGGGGGGGGGGTAGAGGGGGGGGGGTGCAAAACTGATCGATCTCAAAACACAGTATAGATTGTACATAAATCAATAGAATTGCGGATAATATCCCATTACAACGCTAAAATTTCCCATCCACACTCATTTGGAAAAAGTAATTAAAGTTATTTATAAGCGAACTGTAATCGATCGAAAAAGGATTAAACGGGTTAACAGTACCACATTGTATATACTAATATAATTTTGTAATTCAAGGATAAAACTTATTTTATCTTTATACATTTAAAATATGTTTATTCATATCAACAAAATGAAATTTATATCAAAATACAGCAAATAAAAATCGTAATGGAAAAATGTTTAATAACACAAAATCAAAGAGCATACAAAAATTTCTAAATCAAATTATGATAATGAAAACAAATACAAAGGTATGTGCGTCCAATTTAAAGCAAACTGTACTATAAATCAAATGAGAGTTTGGCCTACAAGAAGTTTTAAATGATGAATCAGTTGTTCATTTTAATATAATAAATAAATGCTAAAACATTGTGAAAATGATGACTAGTATATTTACAGCAATCGCAAACAGATTACTTTCTATAAATACAGCTTTTGAATTGGGTTTAAAGACAGCAAAGAAGGTTCCGTTATTATCTGATACACATTTTTTCCCGTCAAATTCCACGATAATTGAAGGCGAGGCCAAGGGTAAAGTTGATAAGGCCTCAGCACGTAGTTTGTCATCTTCTGGAAGAATAGACTTTTGATTCGTACAAGAGCCGCTTTCACTGACATATTCGAGAATACAATCCCTATATGTTCCTTCATAGCGGACTTTGACTATAAAAAAAGGATTGCAATAAAATTTTATACTTTCGTTTTTTGGTTTTTTTAATGTTTATTTTTTATATATCAAAAAAAGCCAATCGTATTTGAAAAATCTCAAAGATAAAGAAATTTAATATGACATTTTTGCAAAAAAATTACTTTCTCCCGATGTGCTTCCCAGGTCCAAGGTAAGTGACATATCGAGCGTTCCGCTGTAGTGAACACACCTGAACTCTTGGGAACTACTTGAGTTATCTGGGCATTCAACAACTGAAACACCAGCTGCAACTTGTCCATTTTTCACAGATTCACATAGCTGGCTAGTTGGTATGTTCGCGGGATCAACAGTGAAAGTAAAACCGGAGACTGTGTTTTTCAGTACTTGCACATTTCGAACGTCTACGCATTTTGAGCAATTCAGCCCTGCAACAAAAATTGGATATATGATCTAAAATCAACATATAAAAGAGAATGTACAGTGATATCATTTTGTTAATGGTAATTTTGGATCAAACTGCATATTCAAAAAATGTTTAAAGATGAGGAAAAATGTCTTCATTGTTTAGTGTCAGAGACATTTTTAACGTCGCAATAAGAAAATGAAGAAAATCGTTGCAAAATGTCTGGATTTAAAGCGGTTTAGAAAGTTGTCTCTTCTTGATATAATGATACAAAACAATGTATATTTCACAAAGCACTACATGAAATAGTAAAAAATAATACACCTCAACTTACCAGCAGTTAATGATATCGTAATCATGGCAATGCTGACTGATAGTAAACCTTGATGAACTTGAAAAAACTGCATTTTGAATGGAGACGGTGATGAAAAAAACTGTGCCAAACGAAAAATAAGAGAAAAATGAAATTATGATGATCACGACAAAGTTCATAAAGTCACAACTGCTTAAAAACAGAGAACGTTCTCTATGTTTCTCGAATCATGAAGGTGAAGTGTGTGTCATCACTTCTAATTCAATCACGTGAGAGAAAACTTTGAATTGCTTTAATGTTCTTACAACTTACGTGAACTATGGCGGAAAAAAGGATTACTTGTAAATATAATAGGTGTTTTATATAACTTAAACATTAACTCTCTCTCTCTCTCTCTCTCTCTCTCTCTCTCTCTCTCTCTCTCTCTCTCTCTCTCTCTCTCATATTACACACTGTATGTAACCCAAATATATATTTACATGATGGAATCCAAAATGCACACAACTATGGGGCGGGAATATTACATCGCGTAGTGAAGATTAATTACGTTCAAAAACTAAACCAGCTAGTAAAAGGTAACAAACAAAGGGGCCGTTTGAAGGGATTTTGATACATAATGAAAACGCTTGGTAATAAAAGCAGATTTCTATAATTCATCGTTTGGAAAATAAATCGTTAAATATTCAAGTTTAATGGTTGGTTTTAAAAACTACAGAATGATTTACAAAATACATATTGAAGAACATGCATGATTTAAGTGAAGTCTACAGAAAACAAACATAGGCACACTTGTGTTCGCGCATCCGCACAGACTCTCACACGAATTTGTTGTCTATGATAATGCGCTCACTGCAAAATAAAACACATTATACATACAGTGTAATTATCTTTTTTTTCTAATCAGGATGCGTCAATCGTTTCAGCAATTAATATTTAATCAAAAATAGAGAGAAGGCATCGGTAGGATTTTTTTTTAAAGTTTATTCAAGCCATACATATATTCAATCTGAATAATAAGAAAAATTAATTCGTTTTACTATGATATGCATCACTATCATAAAAAATTACTATTATAAAAAACCCCGACAGATTACTTAATTATGTGTATTGGTATAACTCAGGTTCTACTGGGGAGAAACTACATAGACAGAAAGCAGAGAATTAAAAAAAAGATTATCTGCACACCCTTCTCCATGATACAAACCTCTTGTGCCAGTTAAAAATATACCCACTGGTAGTTTAAACCAAAATTTCTACAAACCTGCAATCGTGCTGATAAACATTTGCTCACATATCAATTTCAGTCAAAGAAATAAATTCTTTAGATAGATAACATTTAGGAGGCAACATTTTAGCAGAAAAGTTAATGTACGTGTGTCTGGTTTGAAACAATGTACTCAATTGGCGATAACATTGGGAGCATGTATTCTCTGGAAAATACTTATTTCTAAAACAATTAATACATTGTACTTTGTTCAAATGAATACATCCATGATTTATTGTTGATAAGAAATGTTTACAAGTGTTAGCTTTTTAAGCTTCATTATGAAAATAACACTGTAGTTATAAAGTAGGGAGGGGTTGATTTTAAAGATGCACTTCCATTTTCAAGTGTTATATCCGTAAAGGAACCTTTCTAATGACTCGTACATTCATGCCGTTTTTCAGTGTCAGCGTCATATAATTACTGCGTACATACTTGTAAACGTCGAATGAAATAAAATTCTTATTTCATGTAAGGAGTATAATGGCATATTATCAAATTAACAATATATATATATATTTTCAACCCCATTCCACAACATGTTCATCGGTTGTATGGAGGAAAAACAATAATCGATAGGCTTCGTGCAGCAGTATCGAAAAATATCCACAACTGAAATCTTGTGAATTAAATGAATAATTATGAGGACATTGACAGAATAGCTGCCAGAGATTGCAATCGATATGCCTATATATTTTTAATGTTCAACCTATCAACCAAATTATCCACCTATCTTTTATCGATTCATTCCACTCACCCCCTATAACTTCAGTCTCATTCGAAGTTTACGTTCATGTACCAAAATATACACTGCGTTTATCTTTATCGTAGGGCTTTGTGTTATCATATGGCCATGCATAGATACAATGTTCATGATTTTATTATGTTTTATATTAATTCAATTTATTGTTTGCTTATTATGCATTTGATACATGTACTTCATTATACTAATGCAAAGGACGAAGCGCTTATGATGGACTATCTAGTAAACAGTAATAAAGGCCATAAAGTCAATTATACTGACAATGATCAGATTCGTTAAAAAAAATGAACTCTTATTATGAATCACGTGCTGACTGTGGAAATTAGCAATATACTAGTATTAACAATTGCCTATATCTGAGGACGATATAAATGCTTTTGAATTTTGACAAGGAAATTCTGCTTAGTAAACTTTATGATCACGCAAAAATAATCACTGTACAAAATCAAATTGGACTAGTTCATTTTCTGGACTGGATTAGAAGAAATGAACCACAGGTGTCATGAGTTTGTTTTATTACAAACTGTTGCTCTACCCACAGTAATTCTAAAACTTTGGAATAGATTTGAGCACTTTCAAATTTATATTTCAATAAAAGTATACATCTTGTTTAAAAGATTTACCTAAAAGACATAAATTTACAATGTTTGGAAATAAACAGCACAACCTCTTTTAATGGCAAACTTTTTTTTAAATGAAGTCAACTGGTCTGTTGGTTGTCGTTATTTTTTTTTTTGCCTTGCACACAAGTAAGAATTTGTATATGGATTTGTATATGGCTGAACTATTTCACATGTTTTTAACAACCACACTTTGCAAATTAAGAACTGTATTAAATGACGTTTTTACAAACATAGGATAGAAATAAAGAATACCTCTACTGCAAAGTTAGTAATATTAGATATGGTTCATGTGAAATAACAACCTAGATATGAATAAAATTATTAATAAAATGTATTTGTAATAACAGAAATTACTGAAAAGATATAAACATTGATGTACATGTATTATAACTGTGTTATTGTATTCAGTTCTTGCGAGTACTATGTGCAAGATACATTTTATAGAATAATTTGTTGAGTTTTAAGCGAGTTACGGGGCTTACAATTCTTTGTTATGTAAAGAAAGCCTTTGTTAAAATGTTTAATGTTGAAGGTAAAAATCCATTTTTATACTTAAAATGAATGTGTTTCACGTAAGAAACTGTTTAATTATGCTTAAAATGCTAAAGAAGATTAGACAAATCAGCTTAAAAATAGATTTTTTGCTGGTGCATTGACCCTATGTAAACAAAAACAGGGCACGAGCCTTGTTTACATGACAAAGAGTTGTGACCCATCTATCTTGCCCATTCTACTTCTGACTTTAAATTTTCACTTGATTATTAGAAATACATTCCTAAAGTATTGTAAATAATAAAAATAGTTCAATTCTATTTGACCAAAATCGTGACCATGCCCCATTAAATTGACAGTGAGTGTAAGTTGTAAAGTAGCATTATAGGCCAAATTGGTCTGTCCCTAGATGTAATGACACATGCATCTTAAAAGTTATGCAGATAAACAAAAAACTTGGCAATAATTTGGACGAAATATATTAAATATACAATGATTGTTTGGTGATGTTTTAATGTCAAGAAATGAACAAATGGCCGATAATTGTAGTACAAGCATAATACATTTTTTCTCCCACAAAATGCATAGATTACATTAACATAACTGATAAATAGTTTGAAGAAAAAAAATATGTCAATAATCGGAAAGTTTTCCTAATAAACGAGTAATGTACACATTGTTAGTTTGATATGCATATTATATTTTACAAACAACGTAAATTCGATAAAGGCGCTAACATTACAACAATTAAAATGTTTTGTTTTCAGCACAGGAAAGGCACAGATCAAAGTTCTATAGATTGGCTTTAAACAACTTGACAAATAAGGAAGAGTAAGACAAGGACAAGAATACTACTTTCCGTCATTGTAGCGTTAGATTCAGTAATTCTGACAGTATCAAAATTTCCGTTTACATTCGATACACATTTCGTACCATTAAAATCGACGATAGCGTTGTTTGTGTCTATCAGCAATTCTAACGATGATAAAGCTACTAAACTCAGTTTGCTTTCTTTTGGAACAGTAAAATTTTGATTTGTACAGGAGCCACCTGAACTGACATATTCAAGAAAACAATCTCTGTATGTTCCATCGAAGCGGATTTTCACTGTGGAAAAAAAAATTATATTAGTTTCCTTTTAATGCAATGATTACATTTCCGACTTTTTAATCTCAAAGATCAAGAAAATTGAAGCAGATTTTTATCAAAATATTATTACTTTCTCCTGAAGTGATTCCTTGGTCCAAGTTGATTAACGTATCGAGTACTCCATCGTAATGAACACACCTGAATTCTTTGGAACTACCTGAAGAACTGTTTTGGCATTCGACAACAGACACGCCATCTACAGTTTCTCCATTTTTTGCAGACTCGCATAGCAAGGATCTTGGTAACTGCCATGAGTCAACAGCAATATCAAGACCCTTAATTGTATTTTTCAATATCTGTATATTTCTCATATTTATGCACTGTGAGCAATTCAGACCTAAAAATGAAAGAAATTTTTATTTGGTCTCTGAATTTTACACTATACATGCATGACAAAGAATCTGAATAAGACTACGACCACGTTATCTATTAATATTTGTATCGTTTTCATAATTATTATTTTCCATTTTGATATGTACTCTTGCATTTAACTGTAGATTCCTTATTTTACGCCAGTACTTAATTAATTCAGCGATTCAACCGTTTTGCACCAAATGGCAATAATATAAAATCGCAAACGAAAATGTTTTATGCGAGTACTTTATTCAGCGATTCAACCGTTTTGCATCAAATGGCAATAATATAAAATCGCAAACGAAAATATTTTTATCATAGTTTCATTTATAGCTTATATCTGTCCGAAAATTAAAAGCAAAATATTTAAATACGTAATTTGCTTCCCGCGATTTCCCACGGATATTGATTTCTCGCATTTACGTAATTAAAAAATCTACAGTATGTGACGAGACCGTATATGAGCACACGATGATAATTATGTTTTACAAATTAAGGATATTATGTTAGAAGGATCAGCCTCATTGTCAGTCTCAATGTGAAAATGATAAGTTTGTTTAAAAAATGAAATATCTATAGTTTAAATGTAATTGGAATTATATAAAATTTTCAAAATATACTTTAAACTAGTGTAAAATTTTATACATTTTTTTAGATGTATAATTGAAAATACCATGAATAAATTTAGCCATGTTAACTATTATTTACAAGGTAAAGCATTTCAAAACAAGCTGTACTGTGATGAAAGCCAACAGAAAATTTAATAAATAAGGATGCAATGAGCACCTTTCATTTTTAATATATTTATAAAGTTATTTATCTATTTTCATTTTTTATTCGAATAGAAAAATAAAAACAATTTTACTATATATTTTGTTCTACCAAACTTGAAAAATCATAACATTGTAAAACAATTCACAACCTGTATATGAAGCTATCATAAGAAAATGTTTTTTTTTACTTACCAAAGGTAAATGATATAGTTATCAATGAAACACCCAATTTCACCAGACCTTGGTATTTATTAGAAGAGGGCATCCTTCAGAGGAAACTATTGTCAGTCAAACACCGGAGCAAATATTAGATGCAGTTTATATAGTGTTGTATTATTCAGGAAATACGGTTGGGTGAAATAACATTATGACATATTAACACGTAGAGTAGTATTGCAATCGTCTTTTTTTCTAATCTCTTGAAAAGGTGAATTGATTTTTCTGCTTGTCGCTCTTCAAGTAAAAAAATTCAATGACTGTAAGCACCATAGATTTTTATAGAACTGAGATGAAACATTGCTTCTCAAAACATTTTAGATGTAAAATTGATAAAACGAAAGTTTTCAAAAATCTGTTTAAAAAATAAATTTCTTGATATTCAGTAATACATGTATATGTTTATGCCTGTTGTTCTGTGAAGTGGTGTCTGATATTTGTAGAAAGGAGAACAGCGGACTAGATTACCGGATATCTTTAGTAATTTTATTAGGAAGATTTTTTTTTTTGGGGGGGGGGGATATTCATTGGAACTTTAAAATCTCAGTGGGATGAATATATCATCAAAAAAAATTTTTCAATACTTTTGTTTTAAAGATTATTATATATGTGTATTTAATCACACACACACACACACACACACACACATACTTGTATAATGTCGAAACTCACTACACCAGACTTTACACCTGAAATTCGCTACACCATGTTCTAGTTATGCTATTCAATATATATTTACATTTTTGTGTAAAATAGGGATTCTATTTACTATTCTGCTACTTGAAACAAGGAAAATCTAACTCTATAAGTTCATGATTTTACACCTTATAATCACTACATTAGGTCACATGACTCACTGTGATTACACACTGGAAATTCACTACAGTGTGTAAATCAACTCAATTTACCTGAAAGTCACTACATTTAATAATGTTGCCGATTGTGGATGCAAAAAAAAAGAAAGGACAGGGGCGTAAAAGGCGCTGTATAACAACCCCCCCCCCCCCCCCCCCATGTGGAGCAATAAAGACGAACGATTTTCAATTTCAGTAAAAATATAATTATTTGGCTTATAAGCATTGTTTATAGTATGAATGTTATGGTGTGAGTCAAAAAAATGTTTTCATTCTGTAAACATGACAAATATGGGTTTCCAAATTAAGCTGCACGGTGTTTTATGCAAAAATATTGATCATATACTGTATGAACGGATTTTGACTCCATCCTAAAAGTGCTTTTAAAGGATAAGTTTTTGTAGAATAAGGGTGTTCGAATCTTAGCCGACTTTTTAAAAAAAAATTATGTTGTTTCACACAAGACATTCTTTTAATATTAGATTTATTGAAAAAATATTTAAAACGCTCTAGATAACGATAAAAAAAATGCGTAATGTTCATGTTCTGTACACACAATGTCGCATAATAATAGCGCTAGCACAGATGTGAGACCATGATATTCATGTTCAGAAAATAAACTAATAAAACAAATAAGATAAGTACAAAGTATAAATATATATTTGTTAATTTGTCAGAGAATGATGTTTTATACTATACATGTACTTATGTTCATTTTCAAATGTAAATTTCTTTTTATATGACTGTATATATCCCGTTTCAACATTCTTGGTGCGGGGGATTTGTTGGGCATTGTACGCTCTTGTCCTTTAAAACAATAATCATCCATTACTGAACACAGAGAGAGAGAGAGAGAAAGAGAGAGAGAGATAGAGAAAGAGAGAGAGAGAGAGAGAGAGAGAGAGAGAGAGAGACGCATAATTTCATTTTATTACATTTCAAATATTTTTTTTCTTTACATAGATAAATAAATCAACGTTATTTACACCTGTCAATTAAAATTAATATATTCAGATCAGACCTGGAGATTCATCACGTCCTGCTCATCAAAATACTATAATTTTGCTTGAACAAAATAGGAATGTTGTATATGTTTGCTATTTTTCAGTATACAAACAACATCATTAAACAAAGGAGAGAGAGAGAGAGAGAGAGAGAGAGAGAGAGAGAGAGAGAGAGAGAGAGAGAGAGAGTTAAAACAGACAGGCAGGCAACAAGACAAAGAAAGATATGTATCATTATTAGACACACACCACAACAAGTCAATACACTTTTGATACTACATTGTTGACACACACAACATAGTCACTACATTGCTGATACACACAGCAATGTCACTACATTGTTTATGTACACACAGCAATGTCACTACATTGTTGATACACACAGCATAGTCACTACATTACTGATACACACAACAATGTCACTACATTGTTTATGTACACACAGCATAGTCACTACATTACTGATACACACATCAATGTCACTACATTACTGATACACCCAGCAATGTCACTACATTGTTTATGTACACACATCATAGTCACTACATTGTTGATACACACAAAAAAGTCACTACGCTGTTGACACACACTATAGTCACTACATTGTTGATGCACACAGCAAAGTCACTACATTGTTGATGCACACAGCAAAGTCACTACATTGTTGATACCGACATCAAGTCACAACACTGTTGATACATATTATAAAGAAAAAGTATTTACTTTAACTGCCTTTGTTGTGTGTGTTAAATGCTACACGCAGCTGATATAAACTTAATAAACTACCAACTTGTCCTACTTCTTAAAATAGCAAAAGTGTAATTAGTGTCCTGAGAGCTTTAATCACGTCAGCAAATATTCCCATACATGAGCATACTCTTGATACACCTCAGTCCTGTTTTGGGCCAATCTTATGTACATCAATTTTTCAAGTTATACTCAATATGCATTTATTGTCAAAATTGTTGAGAACTATATATGCATGATAGTAAGTAATTTCCAGATTAGCAAGGCGGGACAGAATTTTGAACATTTCTTCGCGTATGCATGTTTTCTATATTAAAAATTATCATAGATATATTATAATAATATTAATCTATTATTTCCAATTTAACGTACATGTATATATCATTAAATACGTACGACCTAATCTAAATAAAACAGTGATTGATATTTTATTTTTCCAAGAAGCACTTTGAATGTTTTAGGGGAAAAAAAATTCTATCCTTCTGACTATGCGGGGCCACTAGGCTATCTGCCCACTTTGCACCAGCTTTCTGTTCCATTATGCCTAGGGTGGGAATCGAACCCACATACATAGTCAAGAATTCATTATAAACAAGCAATGTGATAATATTCAATAATGTAAGAAAGAATAAATTAGAGTGCAAATATTAATCAAAAAAGATTTTAGATTTATTTGAGTGATTTACTATACTGACTTTTTAACGTTAAAATGAAAATTATGGGTTTCCTCATTGGGGTGTAAATTTTTTATTAATGAAGATTTCCTATAACTAATGATTGTTATATCATTGTAATACTGTGATTAAGGAGGAATAAGGATGCAAACATTGATCCTAAAAGATTTAGGAGTTTCATAACTGATTAACAATACTGATTTTGTAACTTTGAAATAAAAATTATGGGTTTCCTCATGGGGGTCAAACTTCATAGTTAAAGGATTTTTTCTTTAATAAATGGTAAAATTTCCTTTGCAGTAATGTAAGAAAGAATAAATTAGAGTGAAAATGTTAATAAAAAAAAAGTTAAAGGTTTATTTGAGTGAGTTACTATACTGACTTTTTAACGTTAAAATGAAAATTATGGGTTTCCTTGTGGGGGTGTAAATTTTTTATTAATGAAGATTTCTTATAACTAATGATTGTTATATCATTGTTATACTGTGATTAAGGAGGAATAAGGATGCAAACATTGATCCTAAAAGATTTAGGAGTTTCATTAGTGATTAACTATACTGATTTTGTAACTTTGAAATGAAAATTATGGGTTTCCTCCTGGGGTCTAACTTAATAATTAAAGGATTTTTTTTTTTAATAAATGGTGAAATTTCCTTTGCAATAATGTAAGAAAGAATAAATTAGAGTGCAAATATTAATCAAAAAAGATTTTAGATTTATTTGAGTGATTTACTATACTGACTTTTTAACGTTAAAATGAAAATTATGGGTTTCCTTGTGGGGGTGTAAATTTTTTATTAATGAAGATTTCCTATAACTAATGATTGTTATATCATTGTAATACTGTCATTAAGGAGGAATTAGGATGCAAACATTGATCCTAAAAGATTTAGGAGTTTCATAACTGTTTAACTATACTGATTTTGTAACTTTGAAATGAAAATTATGGGTTTCCTCATGGGTGTCAAACATCATAATTATAGGATTTTTTTAAAATAATGGTGACATTTTCTTTGCAATAATGTAAGAAAGAATAAATTAGAGTGCAAATATTAATCAAAAAAGATTTTAGATTTATTTGAGTGATTTATTATACTGACTTTTTAACGTTAAAATGAAAATTATGGGTTTCCTTGTGGGGTGGTAATTTTTTTATTAATGAAGATTTCCTATAACTAATGATTGTTATATCATTGTAATACTGTCATTAAGGAGGAATAAGGATGCAAACATTGATCCTAAAAGATTTAGGAGTTTCATAACTGTTTAACTAAACTGATTTTGTAACTTTGAAATGAAAATTATGGGTTTCCTCATGATGGTCAAACTTAATAATTATGGGATTTTTTCTTTAAATAATGGTAACATTTCCTTTGCAATACTGTAAGAAAGAATAAATTAGAGTGAAAATATTAATAAAAAAAAGATTAAAGGTTTATTTGACTGATTTACTATACTGACTTTTAACGTTAAAATGAAAATTATGGGTTTCCTTGTGGGGGTGTAAATTTTTTATTAATGAAGATTTCCTATAACTAATGATTGTTATATCATTGTAATACTGTGATTAAGGAGGAATAAGGATGCAAACATTGATCCTGAAAGATTTAGGAGTTTCATTACTGTTTAACTATACTGATTTTGTACCTTTGAAATGAAAATTATGGGTTTCCTCATGGGGGTCAAACTTAATAATTATGGGATTTTTTCTTTAAATAATGGTAACATTTCCTTTGCAATACTGTAAGAAAGAATAAATTAGAGTGCAAATGTTAATCAAAAAAAGATTAAAGGTTTATTTGAGTGATTTACTATACTGACTTTTTAACGTTAAAATGAAAATGATGGGTTTCCTCGTGGGGGTGTAAATTTTTTATTAATAAAGATTTC
The DNA here is from genome assembly GCF_902806645.1 of Magallana gigas. Lineage (NCBI taxonomy): Eukaryota > Metazoa > Mollusca > Bivalvia > Ostreida > Ostreidae > Magallana > Magallana gigas. Next base: position 23,770,937 of record NC_047561.1, read on the forward strand.
CTATAACTAATGATTGTTATATCATTGTAATACTGTCATTAAGAAGGAATAAGGATGCAAACATTGATCCTAAAAGATTTAGGAGTTTCATTACTGTTTAACTATACTGATTTTGTAACTTTGAAATGAAAATTATGGGTTTCCTCATGGGGGTCAAACTTAATAATTATGGGATTTTTTCTTTAAATAATGGTAACATTTCCTTTGCAATACTGTAAGAAAGAATAAATTAGAGTGCAAATGTTAATCAAAAAAAGATTAAAGGTTTATTTGAGTGATTTACTATACTGACTTTTTAACGTTAAAATGAAAATTATGGGTTTCCACGTGGGGGTGTAAATTTTTTATTAATGAAGATTTCTTATAACTAATGATTGTTATATCATTGTAATACTGTGATTAAGGAGGAATTAGGATGCAAACATTGATCCTAAAAGATTTAGGAGTTTCATAACTGTTTAACTATACTGAGTTTGTAACTTTGAAATGAAAATTATTGGTTTTCCTCATGGGGGTCAAACTTAATAATTATGGGATTTTTTCTTTAAATAATGGTGACATTTCCTTTGCAATAATGTAAGAAAGAATAAATTAGAGTGCAAATATTAATCAAAAAAGATTTAGATTTATTTGAGTGATTTACTATACTGACTTTTTAACGTTAAAATGAAAATTATGGGTTTCCACGTGGGGGTGTAAATTTTTTATTAATGAAGATTTCCTATAACTAATGATTGTTATATCATTGTAATACTGTCATTAAGAAGGAATAAGGATGCAAACATTGATCCTAAAAGATTTAGGAGTTTCATAACTGTTTAACTATACTGATTTTGTAACTTTGAAATGAAAATTATGGGTTTCCTCATGGGGGTCAAACATCATAATTATAGGATTTTTTCTTTAAATAATGGTGACATTTTCTTTGCAATACTGTAAGAAAGAATAAATTAGAGTGCAAATATTATCAAAAAAAGATTAAAGATTTATTTGAGTGAGTTACTATACTGACTTTTTAACGTTAAAATAAAAATTAAGGGTTTCAACGTGGGGGTGTAAATTTTTTATTAATGAAGATTTCCTATAACTAATGATTGTTATATCATTGTAATACTGTCATTAAGGAGGAATTAGGATGTAAACATTATTCCTAAAAGATTAAGGAGTTTCATAACTGTTTAACTATATTGATTTTGTAACTTTGAAATGCAAATTATGGGTTTCTTCATGGGGGTCAAACTTAATAATTATGGGATTTTTTCTTTCAATAATGGTGACATTTTCTTTGCAATAATGTAAGAAAGAATAAATTAGAGTGCAAATATTAATCAAAAAAGATTTTAGATTCATTTGAGTGATTTACTATACTGACTTTTTAACGTTAAAATGAAAATTATGGGTTTCCACATGGGGGTGTAATTTTTTTATTAATGAAGATTTCTTATAACTAATGATTGTTATATCATTGTAATACTGTCATTAAGGAGGAATTAGGATGCAAACATTGATCCTAAAAGATTTAGGAGTTTCATAACTGATTAACAATACTGATTTTGTAACTTTGAAATAAAAATTATGGGTTTCCTCATGGGGGTCAAACTTCATAATTATAGGATTTTTTCTTTAAATAATGGTGACATTTTCTTTGCAATAATGTAAGAAAGAATAAATTAGAGTGCAAATATTAATCAAAAAAGATTTTAGATTTATTTGAGTGATTTACTATACTGACTTTTTAACGTTAAAATGAAAATTATGGGTTTCCATGTGGGGGTGTAATTTTTTTATTAATGAAGATTTCCTATAACTAATGATTGTTATATCATTGTAATACTGTCATTAAGGAGGAATTAGGATGCAAACATTGATCCTAACAGATTTAGGAGTTTCATAAGTGTTTAACTACACTGATTTTATAACATTAAATGAAAGTTATGGGTGTACTCAGGAGAGTCAAACTTCATAATTTTAGGATTTTCCCCCGGAATGAATGTTGATATTTTCTTTGTTTTTTGTGCAGTGAATAAATAAACGAGGGTGTAAATATTAATCAAAAACATGTATGGGGTTTATACTAAGTGATTTACTATACTAATGCTTTATTGATAAGTTGAAAATTATGGGTTTTCTAATAAGGATTTAAGCTTTTGATAAAAGAATTAGGGAAATATAAAGAAAAGGTACATACTATATAAACAATATGATAAACAATTTGCTGATTTCTTTTTGAATATTACAAAGTTACTCTACAATGAAAACCGCGAAAAATATATACTCAATTTTAAATGAAATGAAAGCGCATACTGTGCAGGGTGTAAATTTGAAAATAAGCAAATAAGTGTTTATTTTTTAATGATGGGGTGTTCTTTGTAAAGCATTAAGAGAGTATAATTAAAAGAATTTGCAGTTAAAGCCCTACTTTAGAAATATTGTGTATGCCCGTATTCTTTTGCTTTCGATTAATTCATATGGTCTAGATTTGTATTGATCAAAGTTAATGTTAATTTCGTTTAATTTCTTCTTTAAATACAAGTATTCAAAGAATACAACACAAAAATTGTACAATTGAATCCTTTAAATTGTTCAAGAAACTCTAAAGGAGACGTATTTTTTAATTGAGCTGCATGCAATTTGTTGAAAAGTTTAGAGGAAATTCTAACTGTTCGCGATTTTATTAAAATTTTAATGATCTACCAAAACTATAACAAAATGAGTGTTTAATTAAAACACAAACGTTAATAAAAACGCTCACTGTATGATTACTCGAAGCTTAGCCTTGTAAAAATCTAAAAGAAATACATCTCAACCAACAGATTTCAAGATCAGATTGAGCAAAAACATTTTTTCTTTACATACCAAAGGGATGTATTGCTTTAACAGATATTCATAATAAACACAAGTAATAATACGTTTGAAAACCTATCAAAAGTGTCAACAGAATAATAAAACACATCATTTTTAACAAAAAACACTTACATTTTCATTTCCTTCAACCCGACCTTGTTTTGAGAGGAAGTTGAATTCGCGCATGCGCGAATAAGATCCAGGGGAAAGTGTGTAACTACCCCATTTTGACACGGTAAGTGTGTAACAAAAATCATGTGTAAACCGGAAAGTCACATTAAGCTATGTTTTATATTTTCTGGGTAAAGCACGTCGAAAAATCCCGATTTACGGCGTTTTCAAACTCACTACACGGGTGCAAGTAGTGAGTTTTGAAAATGTAGTAAGTCGCACGTGTGTAACCTAGTACATGTAGTGAGTATCGGGATTATGCAAACGCACACACACACACACACACACACACACACACACATATATATATATATATATATATATATATATATATATATATATATATATATATATATATATATATATATATATATATATATCTGTGTGTGTGTGTGTGTGTGTGTGTTTGAAACGCATTCAAACAAAAGAGTACTAGAAATATGTTGATCATTTAGACAGAATAGAAAGTTAGTTCTATCCAAGAAGTGGAAACAAATATAAACTTCCCGACTGAATCAATATTAAGGCTTGTTTTCATTGTTGTTTACTCTATGAGATTAAAATAGAAAACAAAAACTCTTACACCAGCCAAATTATAACCCTATCCATCTGAAAATATTGTGGAGATATCCATAATTATTACATACGTTTTATTGATGGATATAATATCATTATATTTTTTAGGCGTTGTGGGTTGTATGTTTGTATATGTATGTGTACAATGTATATATTGATAATCAATGCATACAGGGAGTCGTTCCTCGATCAGTTATGAAAGCTATGAAGTATTTCTATGAATTAAATAACGTACAAAATGTGACCCTCCCCCATTGTGGCTCCAACTTACCCCTGGGGAAGATGATTTGAACAAACTTGATTGTACACTATATGAGGATGCTTCCACACAATTACAAATTTCAGCTTTTCTTGCCATTTGGTTTTTGAGAAGATTTTTGAAAAATATCAACAAATTTTTGTTATCTAATTATCTCCCCTTGGCGTGGTCTTCCATTTAAACCCCTTTACCCAATGATACTTTCTCCCAAGTTTGATTAAAATTGGCCCAGTGGCTCTCGCAAAGAAGTCGAAAATGTAAAAAAAAAAAACAAAACTTACAGACAAACAGGCGGGCGGGTGGGCGTGCAGACGCCAGACAAAAAGTGATCAAAAAAGCTCACATGAATTTTCAGTTCAGATGAGCTAAAAATGTTTCCGATTCTACACTGATAAACTTTCATGAAAATAAGATCAAAAAAAGGGTTTAAGACATTGGTCACTCAAAAAGATATTTCAAATTGAAAAAGTAAATGAATTAATAAAATTAAATAAAAAGAATCACTAAACAGATGATTTCAACGTGATTTTTATTAACTAAAAAAATGTTTTTATAAATAAATAATGCATATAATTTAAGTATTCCCTCTTTGGAGTCTCATAGTTTATTGAATTAAAGCTATTATGGTAATTCTAAAACAGACTATAGATCACCTGTAATTGATTTCTTTTGTTCTCTCCCTCCCCTTACCTGTACACTATTCCGACCTAACCGAAACCAGTCGCCTGTGTAAATTTCAGATTTTTTTAATGTACGTGATAAAGAAAGGAATTTTATTTCTTCTTCATTATTATACTCAAATAATTCTGCATTAGTTCGATGTTAAATAAGCGGAAATCTTATTTCAGCCAATATAGCGAAAGTTAATGCCGATAGTTCATTTCCTGTTATACAGAAGTCTCTTTAAAATCCCATTTGATATTCCGTATCAAAAATTTACATGTATGTTTAAAAAATGAATGAATAAAAATGTTTATATATATATATATATATATATATATATATATATATATATATATATATATATATATATATATATATATATATATATATATATATATATATATATATAAATTCATTCTATATGCAATATTCAATATGCAAATAAAAACACTATTTGAGAAATAATGTCGTGAAACCGTGAATGATAAATGTACTTAATCCGACTGGGCACCGCCATTCATTATGTCCACAAAAAAAGTTTACTATTCAAACGCGTGCTTTCCTATCACGTGATTGACTTTCTTTAAAAACCTTTCTACATTATACCCCTATTTCATCTTGCACGCGTTTATTCACTTGTTCGCATACATGGAGAAGAATATCAAAATAGAGTCATTCTGACAAGGCCAATACCGATATTGTTTTGTCTCGAGCTCCAAATGAGATTTATTCGACGAACTTAGTTTGAGTCAGTCATCTATGTTGAGTTTTTGGAAATTTTGACCGGGAGGAATCTCTTATTATGAACAGTATTATGGACGTGTAAGAACATTTATTTATTTTTTTACCTAAGATAGTGGACGTAGTTTTAAAACAAAAACGTGGGGTATGTACAGATAACCCACACTTTTAACAATAGAAAACACGCCAAGCTATGGTACACTACACAATAATTCAATAATATTATAAAATACAACAGCCCCTTGTAAAGATTTGTAACGATTTTTTCAAGGGGCTAGATAGGTGTTTATTTTGGTATTCATCCCCAATATTATTACATTTCTTTAAATATTTTGCACAATTGTTTAAAATGTTTAGTATCTAACGGTTATTACTGTGAAGTATTTAATGACACTGTTAAGCAGCAATCAATGATTTTCTTAAGTTATCCACATTCACTTCAATTTTTTTCTTCGTGTATGTAGAAATAAAAAAAATCTTCAAAAAAAAAAAAAGTACAAATACGGGCACAATTATTGGCTTAAAACATCAAAAAGAACACCGTATTGCTTAGACTTGCATATCAATTGATATTTCGTAAAAGACTTCGTCATGGTATATATAGCACGAGCAAGGGCCCTGACATTGTATTGACTATCCCTATAAATGAAATATTAAAAAGATATACATTTACTAAGACTAAAGGTTAAAGAGGCAATACAGCTGAAAACACATATGTAAATAACTTTAGATTTACCTATTTTATCGTTAGGAAATAAGAAATAACGGTGATTGTAATAGTTGAAATACATAAAAATCCCTTTTACATACTTGAGAAACGTAATTATGAGCTTCCGGAAATTTAAGGGTCGTACAAACCGGAATAATCTTATATCGTTTATTTGTACCACGTGGACTTTGATTGACAGTAATTGACACGTGCTGAAAACTACAAAATCTTCGTCCGACTACGGTCCGACTACGGTCATCATGAATCTCTAAACGGAACACACCCTCCCTTACTCGATAATTTATAAATGTTTTACCGGTATGTCAAATAACCCCTCAAGGGACGTCATTCACAAAAATGAAATTAGGTTCTAGCAACTCTTACGATAAACACGAAAAATACATGCTTACAAAATAATAATTGTGGTTTTTAAACATTGAACAATTATTACCTGGGAGAAGTAGAAAAGACATATTTTATCAACACACGTGTCCAAGAAAATCTTCGCTAGCCCTGCATGTGTTTTGTTTACGGTAAATACGCATGCGTAATAGTATAGAACACATATATAAAATTACATGTGTCGATATAATCTAGAATACCCTTGTTTAAAACCAGTTATTCTCGTGTTGATATTAAATAAATTGCTGTTATCAATTCAAGCAATTATTTCATTATTATATTTTTAAAAAACAATAACAATTTGGCGCAATTTGTATAAATCTGCTATTGTTTCAGTTCAACTTAGTACATGTTCATGACACCAATCACTTAATTCATATACGGTATATTTTCACATTGTCATTTGCTTTCGGATGTGTCAAACGAGTTGTTTTCGTTTTAAAAAAATATAGTCAATACTGATGGGGTGAATTACTTGAAAATGTATCAAAACAAATAATGAATCATTTTATTCTAATTTTCTTTAGATATTGGTCTAATTTTCATTTCAACTTCCTTTAGGGAGTAATTGGCTCCTGTCCATGGCTTCCAAGCAACACCATCAAATTTTTTATCGTCAACTTTTCCATTTCTGTAGTATTTTCCGTTCAAGTTGCTTTGATAACACTTATAATACCACCAAGCTGCGTGAAATCTCTTCGCGCAACTTCCTCCGAATTCCTTAACAACTTGGTCATTGTCAACGTCTCTAGTAGAGAACTTCTGATTGTTATGCTTAATCATGCCGTCACCAGCATCTCCCTTATATCCACCAACATGTAATTTATATCCTTCATCTTCATGGTCCACAGTAAATTTTGTATATTCAGCAAACCGTTTATTTTTATCCCAGTCCATCATTTCAATTCTGAGAATGTAATGATCTTGATTTGTAAGTCTATGAATCAAGCTGTTCCCAAGCCAGTGCTCTCCATAGACGCCTGAAATTTAATAGTACTAGTATATTCTGCAAAACTCATTTTGAATCTATTCTCTTACCATATCATCTAAATGAATACTTTTTATGTTTGTTAGTAATATATATTTCTGGCTTCTTGGGTACAGAGAGAATGGTCAAGTAACATCCTACAGAATATATTAATTCATTCAAAAATTATCCTGATCGAATGTTTTCTAAACAAATATATGTTTGTAAGGTATATGGTTATTATGCAGACAAAGTCAAAAACTCAATCAAAGTACTGATAGTACTGAAAAGCGCTAAGCTAGTTTGGTTCTAAAAGAAATTTACTTTGTGCAAGCTTAGTGAAAAAAAAATCGATTTGATTTTTCTTTTCTTTGGTATACGGTATATACTAGTATTTCCTTATCACTTCGTGGCAGCCCCTGCAGTGATGTACGTAAGCCCAGCACCTTAAATTCACAATAGCCCGAACAACAATAGCCCGTGCAATTATGTGCGTAAACCCCTGAAAATGGTTCTTTAACCAGTTTAAGTGATGTATATTTCTGCTCATAGGGGGCGGTTATTCGATGCACCGAAAGCAATAGTCTAATGACAATAAAGCGCTGAGCTATGCTTTATAGCACTTTAAAAATGATTGATTAAAAACCTTATACATGTATTTTTTAATTCTATAGCTTCATGGGTCATTTACAAGTTAATTTCAATTATTTTGTTTCGTTCAAATATTGTTCTTACAAATGGATTACAATGTACCTCCAAAGCCCTCCTTGTAATCCTCCCAATCACGAAAGAAATTCGTAGTTCCATCTTGTCGTTTCTGAATCAATGTCCATCCTCCATTCTTCATATCGCAGTAAACTTGTACAAGTCGGTTAGTACCATATGGACGAACCTTATATACCCCATTTCTTGAGTTTCCTTTCAGGAAATAGTCATAACAGTCTGAAATGAACCAAAACTGATTGTCAATCGGTTTCCATAAGAATTTATTGTAATTATCGTGATTACAATTTATCAATTGATTTATTGATTGATTTAAATATTAGTTTTGTCAAGTCATAGCAAAACTGATAACGTTACACAATACAAACCTTTTGGGTCGCTCTGTCCATTTGAAGCATATCTTACAGGTTTACGAGGAGCAGAGTTTGTTCTACCTAATGTTGGTTTCATATCTATTTCTTGTTTATCATCGCTCTTAAGGCTACTTTTCTCTGATTTTAATGTTTGGTGCTTTTCTTCAATCCCAATAATATCGTTCTCTTTTTCATTTTTATAATCGATACTTCCACTTTCATTTCCATCCGATTTTTTCATTGACTTTTGTTTGAAAGAACTTTTTATATGTTTGTCTTTTACATTTCCAATTTTTTTGTTATTTTCTATACTTAAGTCCATTTCCTCTTTAATAGCTATGTTTATATCTTTTACATTTTGAACAGTGTTTTCTTCGACAATTTCTTTTGTTTTGATCATCAAGTTGTTAACATGTTGGTCCTTTGTTTTTACTTCAGCGATTTGTTCAGTATCATTGGATTTCATTTCTCTGTTCACTTCATCGGAATTCATAGCATTCGCAAACTTTTTATGTCTAAAGTGTGAGCCGTCATCAGGGTTAGGTGGTAAAAGGTTTTGGGAGGAACCTGATTCGTTTATTTCTTTTGACGTTTGTTTATCTGTGGTTTGTTCACTATTTCTTAACATATGTATAGTGTCTTTATCTGTTGTTTGTTTCTTATGTTCTAATATATGTATATTGTCCTGATCATCTTTTTCATTGCCATGCCTTTCACTCTGAACCTCACATATAGAATAAATCACAAAAGAGTATGGAATACAATCGGACAAAGTGATGATTCCGTTGTAACAATGCACACGAGAATCGCACCAGTGGCCTGGTTTTAATAAGTGAGAAACGGATGCAAAATGTAAATATTGTTTCAGTTGTTCATCCACTTCGTCTTCCACACCTTCTTCGGAAGTAGATATAGCATGAACATTTTCTGCACCTTCTAATTTCTTATCTGACACTAAGTCATCTAACTGTTGAAGCAGATGTTGTGACAGGTCTTCTACAGTGAGTTGGTTTGAATCTATGGTCGATTCTTTTTCCTGTTGTCTACCTTGATCATTTTTCATTGCTTCTACATTCGCTAGTCCATATTTAAGTTGCTCTTTCATCTCATTTGCTTCTTGTTGATGTTGAAGAGACTGCTCTGTTAATGTTTGTACTTTGGCCATGATCTGTGAAACCAAAGTAGTTTGATTTATGATCAAAGAGTGTAGTATCCTATTTTGATCATCAATGTGTTCTGATCTATTCTTTAGACGCAATATAATGTCGGACTGATTCTGTAGTTTTTCTGAAAGCATGCTTATCGTTTTTTGTTGTTCTAACAACATTTCATCGCGGTTGTTTTGTCTTTGTAAAGAATGGTTTTCAGAAATGTGGCCAAGTTCAAGGTATTTGCGTTGCGTTTTCTTCAGTTCATCATTATCAATTTTCATGTGATGAAAGTTTTGCCTCATTCTTAAAAGTTCATTTTCTAACCGAAGTATGCCATTTTCTAACCTTGCTATAGTGCTTGAGTGGTTTTCTTTGTTAAGTTTCTCCATCAACATTTGATTTTCTAGTTTAATCAGATTAAGCTCCAGAGAGTGTATCTTCTTTGTGTATTCCTCTGTTTTTGATGAAACTAAAAGTTTAAGTTCTTCTATATTTGATGTCTCTTCTAATTTAAGATTTTCTATAGATTTTATTGTATCTTTTTGACTATTTGACAAATTGTCATCGAGGACAGTCCTTCTTTTTTTAAATGTAGTATATTTTGCATTTCCATTTCTGTCATCTACAGATGTCGCTACATCGTTTCCTTTCCATTCTTTCTTTTCAGTTTGTTCAATCTGAACATTAGGTATAACGTTGAATTTTTCTGTCGATACTTTTGTTATGGACTCTGTTAATACTTTGTCCTCATTCCCTGTGAGGCCGTTCTGATTTGGTTTTACAATTGTCACATTTTGCCTCAAATCATTTTCTAATAAATCCCTCTTTCGTAATCCGCAGTACGTAGGCGAGATGACGTAGGATGCCTGGCAACTGTGTCCGATTAACCGTTGGTTTTGAGTATATCCTTCCTCCATTGGCGGGGTTTTAAAAACCAGATGACGCTGTAAGCTCCAAGTGAATCTTTTGCAAATTCTTTCATTTGGAAGTGTGTCATTCTTTGTCTCGTTGTTTCTATTAGCAGGCTTATCAGTGTTACCCCGACTACCAAACTCTGAAGAGGATGAATAGCTATTTGGAGCTGTGTTGGTTTCCTCGTTATATTTCTCGTTGTCTTCGTCGTCATCCCTTTGTCTGTCGTCGTTTTCAAGATCCCCGTCATTTCTTTCCTCTTCTTCGTCGTCGTCGAGTTCTGTTTCGTCTTCCTCGCTGTTATTTGCCAGTGTAATTTCTTCGTCTTTTGTGGTAGACCCGGAATTGTTGTTCATATCTAACTCATTATTGTGCATTGGGGATTGTATTTGTTTAGTGCCATCAACGTTTGAATCACCATCTTCCTGTACAATGGATTGATCGTCTTCCTTCTCTTTTTCTCGTAATTTTTCTTTATTTTCTATTGTCACTGACTGCTTTAAATCTTTGTCTATCTTTTGTGACTCTATCGTTGAGCTTTCTTTGTTTTCCTCCTCTTTGTTTGAATTTGTCGATGTGGGTTCATGATCCAGTTTTTCTTTTGATACGATCGTTGTGTGCCCTTCCCTTACCACCTCTTTCTTTGACTGGGTTGCTGTAAGTCCAACACTTTCCATTTTCTCTTTTGGCAATTTTGCTGGACGACCTCCATTTTGAGCATTATTTCTTATTTCGGTCTCCACGTGATGCTCATTTCCGACTCTTTTCAAATCGTTCTCAAATGCCTGCAAGATGTGGCACTGAACAAGCCTACGTCTTCCTTGGGCTAAAATATTCTTTATTGTGTCGTGCGTTTTTCTTTGTTTGATACTCATTGGCCTGTCAAACAGGCCCTCTGATGACACTCTGGAATACCAAGTGCTGATGTCACATTCTTCAGGATTGTTTCTGTAATATATATATATATATATATATATATATATATATATATATATATATATATATATATATATATATATATATATATATATTAATGGAAATAATATAAATATATTAAAATTCAAAATACTCTGTAACTGAAGCAATCATTATAGAACACATATTCATATTAGTATATCAACATCCTGTCGTGGAGGAGTTTGGGCATCCCTTACAATAGTATACTAATATAATGTTTTGTAGTATTAAATAAACTTTTAAAAAAATAAGAGAATACTCTAATTACTGTGAAAAAAATTCGTTGATTTAACTTTTCTTGCAGAATTCTCTATATAACCTGTAGGGAAAAGTATTACTTGTAATCCCTTGCGAGTTATTATTCACGCACACTTTTTAAACTAAAGGCAAATATTTACATCTACCGAGTAAGATTCCCTCTATTTCTTACTGCAACTTATAGTCAATTCATAGCTCTATACAAACAGTCAGACTGAAAGTAACGGACTGCACGAGATAATCATAATGTCAGACTCAAATTCCAATAGGAGACGATTTGGCTGTTTCTTTTAGCTGACACACTGATGTACATTAACAGTAATTTAATGGATTTTACTTAGTTATCAATTTAGATTTGAATACAAAAAAACATGCCTTCTTTGACGATTCATGCGGGTTATGAAGGTAGCGTTCATTGTAGAGCGTTAGCTGGTTATGTATTTTTTCTGCAATTTCGCCACCTTCATATCCCGTATGAATCACTAAAGAAACCATTTTATTGTGTAAATGAATCCATCAATTACTACTAGTATTTAAGTTCAAAATACGAATTTGGAAAAAGTAACATATATACAAGTAATTGAAAGTGTGCGCACCCACCCAATACATTTTTTTCACATGATTTTGCACCACGTCTAGTACTAGTAGTTTAATGGAAAGGTACTGAAGTTCATAAATGAAGTGAAAAACCACGTTATGGCCATATATTTACATTTTCCAGTGTCTTTGCCTGTGATAACACTACGTATCGATTTTGTACTATATAACTCATTATACAAATGACGCCAAATTGAGGCCCCAGCGGGTATGCTTATTTATATTTGAATATTTAATCGTACGATGGCTAAAAATTATACATAAATATAAGTAATAAGGAATCATTCTTTGAATATCATGAGGTGATAATTTCGGTCGGGGCGTGATCAAATCTATCATAAAGCCCTTCGGGTTTTATTGGATTTGATCACGCCCCGACCAAAATTATCACCTCATAATACTCAAAGAATGATTCCTTATTCCTTATTTAGTATCTTTCAACGAAGTGCGTCGTAAAGTTTACATATACAAATCAAATGTACATGTATGTATAGCGTTCTTTTTCATTTGAAATTCACTTGACACATTGCAGAATTTTTTTTTTGAGCAATTTATCTGCGTGAAACAAAAGGAATTAGCTGTTTAGTAGGAAAACAGTGTATATCATATCTGAGAACAGGAAAGCTTCAAACTTCAGCTCAATTTTAACCTCTTAACCCTCCACAACCAGACAAAAACAGTTTACAGTGTAGTAATACCTTACCCATGCATCCCTGTCAACGCTGAAACTACTATAAAGGTGGCGAGTAGCTTCTGCATAGTCGACAAATTAGAAGGTCTTTTAGTCCTGGCCCGGAGCGGCTTGTATGATAGAAGTACTAGGGGATTCTGTCGAGGGTGCAACGTGTCCAGTTCGGATGACGTAGCATGGTTTCTTCGTGTTTTCTTTGAATGGTTTGTATAATCGACAAATCAATCAACAATCGCACAATATGTCGTGCATTTAACTTCATTGATCTATACGAGGTCACAGCTGGTAGATGTCATCCGGGTTTCTTTCTTTTTCTTTCCTTTTTATTCTTCCTTTGTTTAGGGTTTATTTACCGATAAATTAAAAGTGTATGTTTAATTTCCAATAAATGAATGTATATACCTGGTATAAAAACAGTTATCTACATGGTATCATTACAAAATAAATTTCAAGAACAAAATGAAATTTTAGATCGTAAAGGGAGTAATTATCTTATTTATTTTTTATTTCTTTCATTATTGAACTGAATTAAAATGGATGACTCTGTATTGATATGCCATCATTGTTCGATATAAATACGATTACATTTTACCTTCATATTGTTCAACACTACTGGAGTGACAAAAAATTAAAGAGTGTTTATATCTCTCTCATAGTGCTGCTTCACCTGCTTTAGGGGGAGGGGGGTCGAATCCTTGGACGTTGTTTCTGTGATCATCTCCCCTGTGGCAGAAAAGGCTTTACCTGTATAATTAACTGTTTAAACGTATCTCAAATCATAAATACGTTTCAAAAACCATGTATCACAAAATGTATTACAAAAATTCAGGAACAGAAATATTTGTTGAAACAAGATGGCCTTTTCAGTTCATATACTTACAATATATGATATTTATTACTAGTATATTCTTGTATTTCAAAATGTACTAGTGTACTTATTATATGAATATACATCAATTTGCATTATTATCATTATTTTTATTAATATACAGTATGTGCAAGTCTGCGAGATGGGATAGAATAATTATTACTTTCTTGTATTTAGATTGATTTTAAGGTTCAACTCCCAGCGAGCCGCAGCAAAGATTATAGTTACAATATTGTTTTATTTAATAGAGTTAAAAGGTCCGGGGAAAAATAAAATTCGAAAAAAATATTGACTGTTAAGCGGGAAAGATGGCGGTTTTACATATCGGACAGTACGTTAAAAAAATATAAATTAATCCTTAATTGTTTGATAATGCTGATGTATTAAAATATAAAAGTCAAACTTTTTATAATTAAAATGAAATTATATAATAATGTGTTTCCTATGGCTTACCATCGTCACAAAAGGCTTGCAAGAAATCTTTGAATTACCATAAATTAAAAATACACGTCATTGCCGTATTCTTTTTTCACGTTTACGTATGAAAACGTGTAAATGAACATTCTGGTTTTGTACAAAAAGTGGCACATCTCGCACGATTTGGAATTGTGAAAACGTAAATTAATTTGAAACTTGTTTTAAAACAACGAAATGTGACTCTACGCAGGGAGTTCCAGGCCTAATTTCATTACAATAGTTTCAATTTGAACCTTCATTTAGCGTCAGTAGCGCTGCTAGTGATAGGAACCAGCAGATTTTTGTGTTATAAAATCGGTAAATTGATTAGACAAAATAACGTACATTTCATGCACGTGTTGAAAAACGAGATTTACCGACACGTCATGTTAATTTTCGTAGCATATGGCCTTATTATTTTTTTTATAATCAATTAAACATGTTGAAATCCGATCAGGGAATATTTCACTGTCTCAGAATTAAATGCGATCCGTTTGTGTGAAATACCTGTCAAGCCATGAGGTGACAAAGAGATGAGTGCACGGAACTAAGTATAATGGTGGTCGAAAATGTTTTCTATTAGTTGTGCCAATAATTAAATTTTCAATTCACACTTGTATTGTAGAGAGAGAGAGAGAGAGAGAGAGAGAGAGAGAGAGAGAGAGAGAGAGAGAGAGAGAGAGAGAGAGAGAGAGAGAGAGAGAGAGAGAGAGAGAGAGAACTTTAAGAGAAAATATCATCATTGAATTCTAAATTTGAGCTTTCAAACATTCATTTTGTCGATTTAACTTTGAAATTTTAAAGAGGGAGATATCAAAAATTTTCTGTACATTTCCCGGCATTTCATATACATGTAGATCTTGCAATTGCCAGCGTGCGATTTCCCTTGTATATTTTAAATGGTTTTCAAGAAAATGCATGTATATACATTAACTTTGTTGGTCATATATAGCTCCTCCTGCAGACATTCCCCTGCCGACCCCCCCCCCCCCCCACCACCACCACCACCACCACCACACACACTCACTTTTTTTTAAAGAAAAGTATTATTACAGAGCAAATTTTTAAAAAGGCGGTTTTTGTTATGTGTTGTATGAGTCAGCCCACCCCCCCCCCCCCCCACCCCCTCCTTTTCCCCAAAATACGACAAGCTCAACGTTTGTGTTTGTATTATCACACGATTTTTGTTTCAATATATTCATCTTATTCGCACGTTTAGTCTTTTAAAATATTTTACCCTTATTCTAATATAAAAAGAAATTAGATATATAAACTTTTCTCCACCACCTTTCAACTGTTCAATCCGCCCTCGCTATCATTCGGGGTAAAAATAGAACAAGTGTGGTTTTCCAATACACCTGCGCACTTGTGCCAATTCCGACACAAACTTCCGCTACGCGCACTTTGAATGTTTGGGAAATGAGGTGAATGTTTTTTGCAAGATATGATGAAAATGCCTGTCTTAGAAAACGGAAAAGCAGAAACAGAGGAAGAAGAAATGGAGCAAGAAACCCCAGGGAGCAATAATAGCTCTGACGATGATTCGGAAATGGGTTCCGAAGATGAAGATGGGTCAGGTAAATTCTATCTGGAATGACGGGGAATTCCTTCTTTGCGTATAAAAAACATACATTTTTTCAGATGATCTGTCACTCTGGTCTTCATAAATACATTCCTTTATGCGATAATCGTATTTTGATTATTATTGCTCATGGTCCGCCCTAAAGTGTTTAGTATTTCGAATTTTCTCGACAAATTCTGAACTGTTGATAAATTATCGATATGTGAACCATAATTTACATGACTTACAATTACAGAGCTGGATGAAGAAGAATGTGAAAGAAGGAAAACAGAATGCCTCGATGACATGGCAGATCTGGAAAAACAGTTTTCAGATTTGAAAGAAGTGTACGTGTTTGCGTTAAAACCAATATTGTGATGTATAAACTCTGACCATTAAGTCATATAATTTCATGATTGTGCAGAAGTATAATGTCAGGTTGTTCTCATTACAGGTTATACAAAGAGAGAATGGGACAGGTTGATCATAAACTGGAGGAGGTTCGAGCAGGTAGAGCTGCTGAGTACCTTAATCCTTTATCACAGTTACAAGAAAACATGAGGATTAGGACAGAAGTTGCAGGTGAAACAAGAAATTTGTTTTTTCCCCCTAGGCCTTAGTATGATATTGTCATTAATTTCTTTCATATATATTTCTTTATTTGGTAGGAAAAAAATTGTGAATTCCTATTAAATACAAAAATTTTGGATGAGAAATGAATGTCAATATCATATTCAGGCTAAAAGAATTGATAGAAAGCAGTATTTAACAGTTTAAATGCAAATTGAATCAATAAAAGCATATTTTGGATTACATTTGGATATTGCATTTTAATTATCCTTGATAATTTTATCCTCAACATTATGAAACAGTTGGATTTTGAGCACCTATCGAAAGTTTAAGAAATACGGTAGTCCTGATGATTCTCTGTAAAGACATTTCTTAAATGAGAATAATGTTTCAACCATTGTTTAAAGCTGCATGGTCCGATTTTTAGCTACCGGATATAACATTATCAAATAATTTTTAATACAAACTTATTATCGTAAGTTATAGACTTTCACCAATGAACACCAGCAGAATTGGTCTTTTCTCAAAGTTGAAATATTCAAACTGAAGAATAATAATTTCTTTATGGGAATGCACTATATCAAACCAAATGTATCATGGAAATGTTAAGGAGAGGACATCGTCTGGTTTTGTCCCCTGAATGATAGAGTTTATTCAACAAACATGGATATGCATCAATTGTAAACAAAACAAACTTCAGAAATATTAGTGAACGAAATGTACAGAGGTTTATTTTTAATTTGTCAAAACATTATGACCTTTATTAATAGCGACGTCAAAGTCGTAATACCGTATATCTCAATGTCGGGGGCGAATTTTAATATGATGCTAATTGACACGAGACCCTTTTATGTCATTTGTTTTGTAAACAAATTTTTGTACCTCATATTTTTTATTGAAATATGGTTTAATTGACTGGGAAAACAACTGCATGGTGTCTATTATAATACCCATGATACTTAGGCCAAAATAAATTAATAGTGTGTTTCCTATTCCAGCTTGAAAAAAAATAGGGTAGGTAGGTAGGGAAAACATTTTATTTTATTGAAACATTTTATTCTTTTTCACTTCAACAACAATAAACAAGTTGGAAAAGATCAGTTTATTTTTTTCTGCCAAAAGGGCGGCTTACATCTGGCAATTTTCCCAGAGTATAGCAGTCATTGCACAGAGAAACAACAATGTGCTAAATGGCAAGCACGATGCCATTTTCCACAAGAAATCGCTGTCAAAATAAATCTTTTAATTGGTGTAGAGTATGTGTTTTCTCAAACACGGAAGTGATTAAGATTGGAATTTCTAAAAGTAAAACCAGAATCGTTGTTATCCGGGTAAATATATCGACAAATGTTTTGGGTCGGGGCATATTTTTAGGGTCGGTCGGGGAACCGGAAACACACAATTAATTTATCTACGCCTTACTAGCATAACCATTGTTTAAAAGCATACACAAAATTTTATTTTAGATCTAACCAGCAGCTTTAACTTTAGCCTTGAAAATGCATCTGTCTTCAAACAAGATCTGACAAAAATTCAATATGTATCATGGTTAAAAAATATGTGATAGGGATGTGTTAGGGAGCAAAAGGTGAACAATAGACCTAAAACAGACCTGTATTTACTTGACTATGAGATGTTGCATGTAGCTCTAGATATATTTTCATTTCCCCCTTGTTCCATTGTTTCTAATAGTTCCACCAACAGGCTGCTTTTCTATAGAAGGTGAGTTCTGATAGAGATCAACGGGGAACAACAAATATGTCTAAGAATAATAACATAAAATACCACTTCAAGCTCTGTATATTAAAAATATTATTGTATGTGCAACATTCACATATGAATGACAGGCTGTCAACAGTCACATGTACCAGTATTCAAATAAACAGGCTTTGAGAAAATTATACTGGAAAAATAGAGGTAATTTTTTATATTTTTTTTTTTCATTTTTCTTAGGGATTCTTCGAGAATTAAGGATAGACAGCATTCAGAATAAATTTGAAAGTGAAGTATTAGCTGCCCAGCAAAATTTAGAGGTAGGCTTTCATTTAGCAGACAGTAGTTCTTGACTGTATTAATGGTGAATTCAATGTTAACACAGATATCAAAATGTTTTGGTTGTAACAATGAACAACTGATATACATGTATCATGGCATTGAGAACCTTTTCCTTATTCTGTTGTAAAAATCTGTGTTTACACAGAACAAAGAGAATTATCATAGCATTTTACATTTACTACCTCTATTACATGACTACATGTTACATTTTAAATAACATGAAAAATGTTTTTGAACATTAATCATAAAGTTTTGCTGTAGATGATTTTTATACAGTTAAAAACTTAATTACAACCTTTATTATTTACTTTTTTGATCTCAGATGGTTTATATTTATTCCGATACTTTATCAAGTAGGATGAATAAAGTTAGTAGTAGTATGAATAAAGTTAGTATTTGCCATCTTGTTGATACTTTTAAAATGTTAGATGATGCAAGTACTTGTAAAGAGTAATTTTTTTCTTTTTTTAAATTCAGAGTGATAAAGAACTCTTATATGACACAGTCAAAAATGAATTAGAGGAAAAAATCCGCAGACTGGAAGAGGACAGACATAATATAGATATATCATCTGGTAAGTTTGTATTTTCTGTATGTACTCGCACTAAATATGGGGCCAATGAATATATAAGATATGTTCTCTCTCTCTCGATTGAAATTTTTATATACTACATTTTCGTACATACAAAGGAATGAATTCATGTATTATTATTTTTCATTACTGATATAAATTTATCCTCTTTTAGATCTCTGGGATGAAACACAAACAATGAGTAAAAGTAAAAAGAAAATTGATGGATCCTCATCAGAAAGAAGAAAAAAGCCCCTTTCTGTGTCAGGTATAGAATACCAAAAATCAGTTTAAATTTAACTCTGTAGTAATATTGTTCAATTTTTTTGTTTCAGTTATATAGCAACATGTATATATATGTATTTTAAACTATGTTATAAACCCGCACTTTGTAAAGAAAGTTCGGGTATTGTTGTTTTACAATTACATATGCCAGTAACATAAACTCCAATACTCCATACTAAGTTGACATGAGTCCCAGGTGTCGCATACAGAAGAAACTGGCCACCACTTTAGCTTTCATATGCAATGAACATGTGTACAAGAAACACACCCTTCAAGCCTCCCCATTCCTTCATGAGGAAAAGGGGGGAGTCCTTCCATTCAACAAATTTGGCTTTTTCCTATCATTACAGTGATTAGGGGCATGAAATATTTTCAACAAGTCTTAACACTGCTTTCATACTGTAGATCTCTGTAAAAAAAAAAATATGAAAACCATGTTAACAGTTATGAGAGTATGTGAAAATAATATCTATCCACATTTAAAAGAAGTGCATTACCTCAGTATTTATGTAATCATTGTAATGCAACTAATCATTTCTCGATGAAGTACTCTCTTTTAATTTGTCCACTGATTATATATGTACATATTTCCTTGCAGGGCCATATATCATATACATGTTAAAAGATGTAGAAATTATTGAAGACTGGACAGCAATTAAAAAGGTACGTGATATGTTAGGCCTAAAAAAAAAAAGTTGTGTTTTCGGGTAACCCGACCTAACCTACAAAAATGGCCCGATCCTACCATTTTTAGATACCTGATTTTATCCGATTGTGAATTTTATCTTATTTCCAATAAAAATACGATTTTAAATATGAAACAAACAAATATTCTTCGGATTCATGCAAAATAAATATGATAAAATTAAAAAAAATCCCTACCTACCTAACCTAATTTTTTCATCAGTGTTACCCTAAACACACAATTTTTTTTTTTAGGCCTTATGGATTTGATATGTATGTGTGGTAAAACAGCTTAAAGGGACTTTGACACGATTTTATATCAAAATAATATTTTCTGTGGGTTTTTTTTGTATATAAATGGTTTACATGTGCATTTTAAATGATTGACCAAAATTTGAATGTTAGATGTCAAGTTATAAGAGAGATACAGAGGTAAGAATTCATTTATGTAAACAAAGCTCGAGTCTTATATTTGTTTACAAATAATGTAAAGTATGGAATTACAACTTCTTTGACAAAATTACCCGTGCCAAACAAGATAATCTGATTAAATGTGTTCATGAATAATATTATCAACAGAAGAAAGCAACATTTGATTGAAACTTATACCAATAAAATATATTTGTAAACAATAACAAGTTTACAAAACAAAGAATTTCAAACTCTGTAACTTGCTTTTAACTCAATATTTTAATTTCAAATTTTGTCAAAGCATTAATTATATGTACATTAACCATTCTAAACATTAAAAATGGAAAAATAAAATTTTAAATTTTGAGTTCAAATCGTGTCCAGGTCCCTTTAAGAACAATTCAAATCATAAAATAATGCAAAATCTATAAACAATGTTTACTATTCTAATTTCTTGTTGTTGTAGGCACTAAAACAGAAACGAAAGTCAGAGTATGATTTTTGTTGAAGCTGGGGCTTTGTGCAATGTTTATGAAGGTATAAAAATATTTTGCTACACTCAATTTTTAGCAAACACATTTTGTTCCTTTCTATTCATTCATCTTTTTTTTCCTTTAGACTTAAGTTTAGGTGGTGCTTTTACAGCATATTGCTGTGGCTACAAAATCCATGATCCCTCAGGTAAAAATGTCAAGGTCATGTCTAAACTTACGCCGGACTTCTGTCCCGTAGCTAGCTATCTGCCTGCAGGACACCAGAAATGTGAATCATCCAGAGCTCAGATTGAAAATTCTAGCTGTCATGGACATGTTACAGTTCGTGTAGAGATGATAATTACATGCACAGAACAACAGATTTTTTGTACTCTTAAGAATTTTGTACAGTGCGTACGGAATGAAACAATTTAGTTTACTAAATCTGGGAGACACTTGTGTATGTTCGACATTAAAGTGTATATGTGTGTTTGTGTGCTATGTGACTGTTTTACCATGTTTTCATGGAAGACTTGCGCCAAAAAGTTGGGTGAATAGATGCATCTTCAAAAAATTTATATGTGTGTGTTTAAAGTTCAACATTGTGACATGATTCCCTATGTTTTATAGATATATTTCCTTGTAAATGTTTCAGATTTACATGTATTGTTAGTTAATAACATCATTTTATAATTAATTTACTCTCTTCGTAGAGGGTACATGATATGTATTAGTACATTACAACTGTGTGGCATTCAAAGTTCTTAATGTTACGGGGAAAAAAATGGACAAATTACTGAAATTGTTCTCCATTTTATTTAATATGTGTTGCATGTTTATCATGGTTGTAAGTCAAGAAGGCAGACTTTACAAGTATTGCATTCAACAGTAGTGCTTATTTTATATGTATGTCTAGGTAAAGTTTCTACCCAGATGTTGGGCAGAACTGTTCAATTTTTTATTTATGTTAGCCTTGTCTTGCATTTAAGATTTTTTTCATTTAAAATTATTCTATTTTCATACACTTTATTTTTTTTTTTTTACTTACTAGTCTATAAAAAAAGGAAAATAATATCTGTTTTCATAAGTTTCTAAGAATGGCGGTTTTTATAATCTTATTGGACCTAATGCAGTTGCTTAAAATGTTAGCTCTCCTATTTGCAGGTTCATGAAACTTTGTTGAAATTCTTTATTTGCTTATTATACAATGTTGCAAAATCATGAGAAAAAAGTATGAGTTTTGAAAACGCATATGTACGATTTACAGATGCAAGATTTATTAACAGTCTTTTTTACAATGAAACCCTTTGTAAATGACTATATTATAAATGATGTGCTATAAAAATATATATGATTTCATTGTAAACACCGTATAACATTAAAAGTCATTTAAATGTATTTGCATTTCTTTGTAATATCATCCCTCACTACAATAAATTATTAACAAAAGGCCAGTGTGAAAGCTATTATTTATTTTATTAAAACACATATATGTAACATTATGTACAGATAAATGGCATAAAAAATGATAATCTTCCATTGATACATGTACATGATTTACAATGTCAACATTAAAATTCAACCATTGAGGTGATAATCAATAGTTCATTTTACTGTTTATTTTTTATCACTTTCTGGATCTGTGTATTGAAATCCTTCTTTCTCCACTTTTTCTCGAAATTGCAGGTAGTTTCTTCTTTTCAAAAAATATTTTGACTGAAACAAATTTTCAATAGGTATCACTATTTTTTAATGACATGCTTTTAATATAAAATGTGATTTGTAAACTTATTTTTCAAAATAAAAGGCAAGAATTTTTTCAGGGATGTATATGCTTACTTAAAATATACGCCCCTGGGTTTATCTATCATATATAACTTACCCACATTTTTTTACAATTATTTTCAACACCTTGTATTTCTTCTGTGCATTTCGATAGATCATCGTTATATTTGTCAAGACAATCAAATAATTTGTCTCTGTATGACCAACAAATTTCTCGAGCTTTTTTGTTTGGTGCAAGAGCAGAGTCTGAGCTCATATTGATGAAATTCTCGCGACTCTAGTTTTCCTGTTAATTAAAAAATGAAAAAGAAAATTAACTTGTATAAAACTGTTGAAAACTAATTTAGAATGGATTACATAGCATATTCATCAAAGTCTGAACACATATAATTGTTATGCTACTAAATTATCACTAATGATATATAAATCAAACAAATGGTTTAATTTACAGAAGGGTTATGTGATTATACAACTGTATATCCAACATTACATAATTTTATTTGACATTGTAATGACCACAAAGGACTTGGTTCAAATAGTGCTTACTTTTTGGGGGTTGGCTGCAACTTGACGCACCTGTGGAGTTATCTGTCAGTTTCTTTCCAAATTTTTACGATGTTCAGTGTGTATCATCAAGTTTGAATGGTCTGACCCTCTATAAAATATTTTGCACATTGGTCGTTGCAATGCTTTTCATTTGAGCGGAAGTGCCCAGCAACTGCTACGGAACTAAATTCGCAGTAAATAGTTCAGAACATATTATGGCTGGGATAATAGATTAATGGTATACTGGTCTAATGTTCATACGCCTTTATTTTGAAATATTGTCAAAAATTATTGCTGAAAGCTGCACATGGTTTAATGGCAAATGGAGAGAGCGCATTAATATATATCGAAACCGGAAGTTGACTATTCCACAGCAACATGGACGATACATGAACTTCGTTTTTACTGTTGCAAGGGCAAGTTTGTGGTTTTATGTTAAAATGATTTATTTTTGGAAAATCAGACCTTTACAAAAACCAGAGTATTGACACAACTATTCAAAGCAATGATTTCTGAATCAGAACATCCTCTCACTGGCTCGGACGTGAACAAAAATTTAACCCTCCCCACTTCCATAGAAGATAGCAAACCACGGATTGAAGGGAAAATACCAAACGGTAAAATCAACCACTTGAACGACGAAAATGGACGCATTGTGCGAAATATATCTACAGATCAAGATAATCATAAGATGGACTTAGTGGCTCAGTGCACATGTGGCAGTGGTGTGCAGCATTCAAACGAAGTGGATAATGATGATGAAAGTTCAGAGCACTTGCTTTGCGAGTCTGTGAGAAGAGTCCACATTGAATCGCAACTGGAAGATGACATTAAGGAAATAGATGGAATAAGTTACACAGTATATGAATCAGAAAAACAAATGCCAGACATTATGAGGCTCATAACCAAAGATCTTTCTGAACCGTATTCCATTTACACATACAGATATTTTATCCACAATTGGCCAAAGTTGTGCTTTTTGGTAAGACATGAAAAAATGATGAAAAGATTTAATGTTCAGTGTTGGTCGAGAATTAGTTTATCTGAAAATGTAAAGGTAGTGATACAGACTCGCTCTGGTGGTTAGAAAGATGCATTTTAGAGGATCAGAGTGAATCATCTGTATGGAAGCAAACCCAAGATATCCTCACATCCCAATATGCATGAATATTGGATATTTATTTAAATTACCTCTTGGTTCAAATGGTATGAAAAAATCCCAGTATTTTTCCAATATAATAATGTACCAGTAATGCCCCCCCCCTTTAGAGTTACTGACTTCAATACATAGTTAAAAATAAAAAGTCTGCAGTGATTTTGCATTGCAAGTGACCCTGTACCTGGATGATTACATTAAATACCATTGTGCAAGAAGTTTTGAGCGACTCCTGAATGATAAAAGACTATATAAATTCTTAAATGATACGAGACCATTGTTATCTTTGATTGGTTTCTGTCAATTTCTCCATGTAAAAGATGTAAATATCAATGAAGAAATCTTGGATTTTTCTCTTGCAATTTCATTGACACCCCTCAAAAACCATTGTCAACCAAGTGACCGGTGCTTGATTTATAATGGTTTTCTTGGGTGTCAATTTTAACTGTTACGCTCCCAAACAGGCACTATTTATATAGTGATACCCACTGCCAAGTGTGTTGCTAGAACTGAGGTTAATGGGTCAAATTATACACTGCGTCTAAACCAATCAGATTTCAGTATCATGGAAGTATAATGATCATGATGATATAATACATGTAATATGCAGTTCAGTTAATTTAATAATTCACTGTACAGTACATAATGTAATGCATTGTGATGTGTATCGTATTGTGAGGTTGCTCACAATGCTTAAGCCTAGTACGTGTAGCATTTCATTCAAAATATGTATGCATGCTGATTGCATGCTAGTTGCTATTTATTAGCAGCTAAAATCTTACCAAAACAGAAATTGAATTATTATTGTCAAAGCATCTATTGTACTCTTTCTGAATTACTTTTGATCTAATTTCATAATTTGTTCTTTATCAAAATCAGATCTATTCCAGTTAAGTATATGTTTTTGTACTGTTTTATTCTATAAATAATTAAGTTCATTAAAGATACTTCGTCTTTTGTAAAAAGATAAAAAATTGGAATATATGTTCATACTGTAAATTATATTTGTTTGTAAAATGTTGTAGGCCATGGATAAGGAGAAGTGTGTGGGTGCCATAGTTTGTAAATTAGATATGCACAAGAAAATGGTACGAAGAGGGTACATAGCCATGTTGGCTGTTGATGCTGACTACAGAAGAAAGCAAATAGGTAAGAGTTGCCACCAAGGGAATGGAATTCTGACATGGTTTGAATGATTATCTGTAGTGATAATGCTTCTGCATGATTAGATGAATGAAGTGTTTTGGGGTTTTTTTGTGTGTGTTTTTTCCTGTTTCCTTCATGCTTGGTCATTCTGGTAGAAAGAGTAAGGGGACTAATGTTATATTGGCAATTCATTTTTACTTGAGTTTACTTATATTTTGTGGAAAGTAGTTTTTACTTGTCATTTGATATGAAAAATGATATTTTAATACATATCAATATTTCACAGCCTATCATATTGATATCTCAGCTGCCAGTGTATTCATATTATATTAGTCTAGAAATTGTTTTTGGCATAATAGTTTAATTTGAAATTCCAATAGTTCAGTAATTGTTTGCATTTTAAGGGACTTAAGGTCACAATTATATACTGTAGGTACACTGTATAAGTTTACTTATGCACTAACACACTAGTTATTACTATCTATTTTACATTAATATTTTTTACTCATGATAGCAGGCACAGTTTGTCAACATACTTTAGATTTGATCATAAAAAAATAAAAAGATACATATGTTCTCTAATTTAAACATGGCTAAAGAAAAAAAATAATGCGAAGCTTTCTAAAGAAACCAAGTACCGACATTCAATATATTGGATATCACTTTTTAAGATTTCATATTGCATAGATTTTCTTATCTCAATACGTAGCTTTTATAATTGAGGTTTTTCATGCATCAGTAATTTGTCTGATAACTTTATTAACAAGATTAAGACAGTTTCATTTTATATAAAATTACACTGCGCTATTTGATGCATTATAAATACATGTAATTTGTAAATATATTAAATTTATTTGATAACAGCCTTGAGTTTTTCTCGCATGCAAAGATGACGGGAATTATAGCAGACATTTGAAACTTACATGAATATATTGAGAAATTCCTTTTAAATCTGCTTCTTTAAAAAGCATGTAGCAACAAAAGCTCAAAGTGTGAAAGCATCCTCAGTTAGTGTAGATTTATAAAGATAAAATCTTTAAAACTTCTTCTCAAAAATTATTTGCCTAATAGAGCTCAAATTTGTGTGAAGCATCCTCAGGTAGTGTAGAATCAAGTTTGTTCATATCATGATCCCGGGGGCAGGGTGGGACCACAATGGGGGATGAAGTTTCACACAGTACATGTATCATATAGAGAAAATATTCAAAAATCTTCTTCTCAAAAAGCATTTTACAAAAAGCTCAAAGTTTTGTGGAAGCATCCTCAGTTAGTGTAGATTCAAGTTTGTTCAAATCATGATCGATCCCCAGGAGTAGGGTGGGGCCACAATGAGGGGTTGTCAAATTTATACATAGGAAGATATTGAGAGTAATCTTTTAAAATCTCCTGGAAAAGCTGTCAGCTAAAAAAAGCTGAAACTTGTGTGAAAGCACAGGTTGTGCAGATTAAAGTTTGATCCAACCATGATTCCCTGGGAGAAAAGTTGGGCCACGAAAGGGGGGGGGGGGGGGTAAAATAGGAATTGAAAAAAAAATCTTCTGAGAAATACTAAAACAACAAAAGGGGCATGGTATTTACCATAAAAATATGTGGATAAAAATCGGCAGATTTTTTAACCCTACTCTACTTATTTGTCAAGATACTACATGTATGAATTTGGTACTGTAATGCTGAATTTATCCGAGTTATAGCTTTTGTCACTCAGGTGAGTAATGTGGCCCCTGGGCCTCTTGTTTAAAATATTATATGAAAAACAGACATCTTTGGAAAGAAAACAACAAATTTGAAATTCAGCGGACTTGGCAAATGAAAAACTAAAAAAAAATAGTTATTGATTAGAGTCACATTTTCTTCTCCATCTTTCAGGATCACGTCTGGTTATGAAGGCCATTAAAGGAATGATTGCTGATGACTGTGATGAGGTAAACAGTTTGAATATTTGATAATACATTGGATTATATCTTTTTCTGGTTCCTTTTTACTAAACAGTTAATATCAGATGCATATACGTTTTGATATGTGTGTATCTTATTTCTCTTTGAAAAAATGTCTCATGAAATTTAAATGATTATGAATTATCTAATGTATAAGTAATGCTATATTTGAAAGAGCACAGCTTTTAATTATGTTGTGCTGTATTTACAGTTATAATTTTTTTATTGTGTTTCACATGGTATGAATACTAGGAGGTATTCCAAGTAAGGATATTTTTAAATGATCATATGATGCACATTTGAATTATTCTGAGTCAACTGAATTTTATATCCACTCTTTGATCAGTATCAGTAAGCACAGGCAAAGTGCATGAAAGAGTTTTCATCATATACTGTAGAAGCAGAAATATTTGTTGAGGATTTAACTTTGTTATTTTCGTGGGCAGTATTGATCAAATTAAACAATTAAATTAAATCCATGACGAATTTGTAACCAAAGCAGTCATAAATATGGATATGATGCTTTATACATTTTAGAAATTACGATATGATGAAATTTAATCCCAACGAAATGTTATTTAGTTTTAAAAAAACAACAAAATTTTAACCCAGCGAATATGTGTGTTTCTACAGTATGAACAGTATGAATAATAATTAAGTTATTTGCTATACTCGTTTACTTCATTTTATTTGCAGGTAGTCCTTGAGACAGAAATTACAAACAAGGCAGCGTTAAGGTTGTATGAAAACCTTGGTTTTGTGAGAGACAAACGATTGTTTAGGTATTATCTGAATGGCGTGGATGCTCTACGGTTAAAACTGTGGCTGAGGTGAATCGTTAATTTTAGCAGTGTTGCAGTGTGTACAACTGAAAACCATCATTCTTTCAACAAAAACTCTTAAAAAATCCAAACAAACTTTTGAAGAAGATGGATGTGATTTCTTCACTGATATGTAACTGTCTTATTTACAACCTAAAACATGTAGTTTTATTTACAACTTAATACATGTAGAAAATTATTACTTGTATTACAGATTGTTCTGTTGGATTATTATGCGAGGTATTTTGTTTGCACGGGTGAACACTCATTGTAATGTTACAGTTTGTGAGAAATCATGTCATTGAAAAATGAGTCCAATAAACGATGGGATGGTTTTACTGTGTTTTTGTGTTTCTTTATTTGATTTTATACATATTTAAAGAAGTTTGATACTGATTGATTTTATTTTGTTATATTTACATCCCCTCTATTTTTTAGGGAAATGTATCGTAATTCACAGCATTATAGAATCACACGGGACTGAAATCTACACGATCCTGAGTTTTAACCAGTTTATCGATCGGGTGAAACCGTTCGCAACTTTTGAACCGTTAGCAACTTTCTTTTTTCGCTACCTTTATACCCGCATAAGTCACAAAGGAAAGCAATTTATTGGGTACACATATCAACAATAAAATGCTTTCTTTGGTGATTCATGTGGGATATGAAGGTGGCGACGTTGCAGAAAAATACATAACCAGCGGATTTTGTTAAAAAAAAAAATCTGCAATGATCGCTACCTTCATAACCCGGATGAATCACAAAAGAAATCATTTTATTGTGTATGTTTACATTTTTCTTTTATTTATAAAACAAATGAATTGATTTTAAAAGTAAGTAAAATTTACTAAAACACTGTTAATATACATCGGTGCTTTAACTAAACGTCTCATATGGGAATTTGAGTCTGACATCATCATGATTATTTCATGCAGTCCGTGATTGTTCTTTGGTTGATGTAAAATTGGTTTCGACCAATCGTATCCGGGGCGTGAAGATTTCAGTCTTGCTGTTTCTATATATAGAGCTATGAATGAAGTATACGTTTTTGTAAGAAATAGATGGAATCATACTCGGTAAATTTAGATATATTCATATATTTAAATACAATAGAACTAAGTTTGATAAAGAACTAATATGCATATATAACTTAATGCGCATGGATCAATCGCATTTGTTATTAAAAAAAAAATATATGGCTTTTTAGGCATATTGTACATTCGTACCTGATACACGACAACACCCCACATATTGTAATGTCTGAGCACACACTTTACGCCCTCGAGATCACAACAAACTGTATTGGCTCTATTCTTACACATTATATTATTTAGTATACTAGCTAGTATATACAAGGTCCACTTTATTGAGACCTTGGCGGATTCAAAATTTTAGGTCACAATTTTCTTAATTAAGAGGGCTGGATGGTGAAGGCCTTTTTTTTTTTTTACAATATTAATCTTCTTGAAAAGAAGAGCTCTTATCTAAAGAATAATTTGTAAATTTTAAAGATAAGATTATTGGAGTTTTTCTTAACGAAACATTAGTCTACAGCTAAGAAAAACATTTTTTTTTAATTTAAGGCAGATCTAATGGTGAAATTGTTGATCACCGGTACCGGGTCTACTTAATTTTTTTTTATAAATTCTACAATTGCACAACTCATTTCATATCCATATCCGCCTCCAATTCCATACCCATATTAACTTTAATCTCAAGACCAAAACTCTAATTTTGCAAGCTTTCGTAAGCATTCAATCTTTTGTTTTATAAGCAAAGTTTTGTAAAAAATAAATCACCAGACCTGTTTTTTGTTCATATATCAAGGTCAAGAAAAAGCAGAAAAGAAAAGGGTGAAATGGGAAAAGAAGAATTGTATAAAAAAATTTTAGGAGGTGAAGAAAATAATTGGAACTCCGGCTACATGTAACCCATAACCATTTCGGTTTCATTCAGTTTAAATGTTTAATCCATGAGGTATTCTTGTGATATTGATATTACATTAACAATTGTAAAATGTTTAATACAGAAAGGAATGAAATGCACGCGCGGATTTAGAGGACCGGGGGGGGGGGGGGGTCAAGGGGTCCAGACCCCCTCCCCTTGCAAAATTCAAATTTCTTTAAATTACATTATAAAATTACCAAAAATATGCCTCGGATGCCAAAGCCCCCTACCCTCCCCTAGCAAACTCAAATAATCGTCGGAACCCCCCCCCCCCCTTTGGAAAAAAATGCTCGATCGCGATCCGCGAAAAAATGACTGCTTACATATATTCATAATCCGAGAACAGATAATGACCTCGATATGTCTTTGCTTTTTTGAATTTGAATTTGCTTTGGTTCCTGATGTAATTATTCAATGAAACACATCTTTCATGCAGGGATCTAAATGGGGTAGGGGGTCCCCGCAAAAAATATAAGCATTAATTTCCAAAATATAGACATTGGACTCATCCCCGGCAAAGAAAATTATCTCTCAACCCCCAACCCACCCCCCATCCCCCGAGGGAAAAAAAACTTGATCCGCACTTCTCTTGTTTTTTTATGTTCACTTAAACACCTCAATTTTTATGTTAACAGCAGTTGATGTTCCTCTATCTGCCTCAAAAAACGAGATTATTCATCACGAGACCATTGTATAATAAACTGCGAAAACCATTCACAAGAAAAATGGACACACAAGTTTCTTGCATTAAATATTGACGCGCCTACAACAAAGTATTGAAAATACTCAAATGAAAATCAATACTAACGCAAGTACTTAAAACAAACAGGTAAACAGTATAAGGGTTATTTAATCACAAGTTGGTTTTTAATGTAAAAATATAAGGATGACCAGCAACTCTCTCAGAACAACTATTATCACGGGTGGTGTATTTCTTTAACCTACAAAATAGATGTAAAATCGCACTGTAACAAATACAAATTAACAGGCAAAGGAAAATGAGAAATCCAACAAAAACAGCAACAAAGTCATCATTCTTATTAAAAAGAAAAGTAAAGGTGTTTTTACTTACCTGCATAAGCGGGCCCGGCAGTTCCGAATGTTCCTATGGAACCAATGGCAGTAGCTAGAGAAGTTCCAGCGGACACTGGGACACCAGCTGCGGCGGCTCCAGCGGCTCCAGCTGCACCAAATCCAGCACCAGTGCCAAATCCAGCACCTCCACCAAATCCAGCACCTCCACCAAATCCAGCACCTCCACCAAGTCCAAATCCACTACCAAATCCACCAGAGGAGTAGGAAGGATAGTAGGAGGCGCCACCGGAATAATAGCCTCCACTGTAGGAAGGATATCCGCCAGAGTAATATCCACCAGTGGAATACGATGGGTACCCACTGTAATATCCACCTCCAGTGGAATACGATGGGTATCCACTGTAGTATCCCCCAGAGTAGGATGGATATGATCCACCATAATAACCTCCATAACTCATGCTGGGATAGTAGCTACCGCTCATTCCATATCCGTATCCGCCTCCCATTCCATATCCATATGCGCCTCCTCCCATTCCATATCCATATCCACCCATACCAGCACCGTACATGTCGTAGCCACCCCAGTTACCACCGCCGCCACCGCCTCCTTTACCGTATCCTTTACCATAGCCTTTGTAAACTGAAAATAGGTAACCACATTGTGTACATAGGCAGGTAGAGTCTTCGATTCAATATATGTTATGTATACATGTACACCTACATGCGTCACCAGCGAAATTTTACTTTCGAAATAAACTGTTTATGCAATAATACATGTATCAATCCACTATCATTTATTTTGATTAATATAAATATCACTCTTTATCTTTATGAAAGAACATTATTTTCATGTAATATAACATGTTTTATTGTTTAGTCCTTTGATATCATTTGTTAAAGTATAGAAATGGGGATAGACCTGTGTTTTCTAATGATAAACTTGTAAAACTCGAATATTTGCTAGCGAAGATGATTTTCTAGCATACGTTTTTTCGGTTTACGTTTAATGTGTTAAAAAAGGAAACCTGCAATCCTTGTTTCCATATTTTTGTTTAAATCATGTCATTCCATCTTTTAAAATTAATATAATATAATGACAAATGTAGCTCGGTAAATCCGTAGATATATCGACATCGCAGAAAATCATATATACGCTTTTCTGTGAAGTCGATATATCTTTGGATCGACCTATGAAATATATTTAAATAAAACCAATAATCGCTGAAAATAAAAGGATAATAAACCCCAAGTTTACCTAATTGTTTGGTCATAGAACTAAACTATGATTTCTGAAGTTTTTGATGCATCTAGTATTTTTTTTTTATGATTTAATATGAGATAAATATATTATGTAAAAATGACCACAGCCATCCAGCCCTCTTTACATTGAAAGTAGCGCAACCAATCTAATCACACTAAGCTCAAGCTCTCTCTCTCTCTCTCTCTCTCTCTCTCTCTCTCTCTCTCTCTCTCCCTCTCTCTCTCCGACTTACTAGGCCTTGGTCGAGGGCGGGGGCGTTTTCCATATCCACCGGCTTCAACAGAAGCGGCGATCCCCAAGATCAGCAGCACGTACAGGAACTTCATTTTCACCTTCAAACAAAAAGGAAAATTGGATGGTTTGAATTGGTTTAAAATATTATAATTGTAGTGCAAT
Organism: Magallana gigas; assembly: GCF_902806645.1. NCBI lineage: Eukaryota > Metazoa > Mollusca > Bivalvia > Ostreida > Ostreidae > Magallana > Magallana gigas. The sequence goes on from NC_047561.1 coordinate 23,803,872, forward strand.
TTCTATATTATAATAATAGCAGAACATGAGACAATTTAATTAGAAAAAGAAATATTTTACGCCAGGCGTCTGTGTCTCCAAATGAAACATTTTTTTAAAAATATGTTTAATAAGTCGCTATAATTACTAGTTTAATTTGCAGCCCAATACTACATCAGATATCAGTCCCACAAAATTAAGCGGAACCGAAATTCTTAGAGTAATACAAGATCAGCGACAAACACCGTCAACCCTCGTCCTCATAATCTATATAAAATATGATTTTTTCCGATTCTGTACAGTTCATTGAACTAATGTTTCATTAACAAAAATCATAATATTTCAACTTATAAGCACGATAATTGCGATTCAATCGTTGCATTCACACCCAGTTAATTAAAATTCATGATTAATTGATATTAGTATATCATAGCCATACCCCTGTGCAGGCCTGTAGTCCTAGAAAGATTGAATCGACTCCTGCACACGCGGAAATAAAGCTCTCGATTCTTATAACACAAGCAATGTCACGTGGAAATACCCGCGTATTTGATTGGTCTATGGCGTAATAGCCGTGTTTGGTAAGAAAGCTATGTGTAACTGTGGTGATTTGATGGATGGCTAAGATTTGTCTTATGTGATGTTTTGTCAAGAGCGTGTACTGGTCAGGGTACATAGGGTAGAGATGTGACTCTTGATGACGAAATACCGGGAAATTACTATGACAAAGATAGCTCTGATTCGTCCTAATTTTGGGAGTCGGTATATCATAATTGATCAAGATCATAAGCTCATCTTTGCAAAGTCTGACATTTTATGAGACACATATTAAAAGACTTTGAAAAATATTAAGTAATTTTAATGCAGTTATACTACATGAATAAAACGCATAGCAATATGTGCAAAAAAGTACAAGAATTCGCTCAAAACCTAAACTGCTGATGCGGGTAATATATTATTCTTTAACAAAATTAGTTTTAAATTAAATTAATAATTTTTATAGAAAAGGTTGATTTTTATATATAGTTTGATTTTTCGGTTCGCTATTTGCCATACGATTCTAAATAAAACATGATACAAAAATTATACAATTGACATCGAATATGTGCAGTGCATTAACATTATTACATAAGACACCCTTTTAAAAATGTTTCTTGTATAGTTAAGGACGCTTAGTGGTCAACAATTACCCCCCCCCCCTCCCGCCATCTATCTTAAATTATCAGATATATGATTAATTCATTTAGTTGAAGCATTAATTGATTTTTTGAGCTACAAAATACATAGTAAAGAAAAAAAAATATAAGCGTTAACATTTGAATATTTTCCTATCATCTTTTTATAGAACTCTGCTGTTAGAGAGATAAATATATTATGTAAAAATGACCACAACCATCCGGCCCTCTTTACATTGAAAGTAGCGCACCCAATCTAATCACACTAAGCCTCTCTCTCTCTCTCTCTCTCTCTCTCTCTCTCTCTCTCTCTCTCTCTCTCTCTCTCTCTCTCTCTCTCTCTCTCTCTCTCTCTCTCTCTCTCTCTCTCTCTCTCTCTCTTCTCTCTCTCTCTCTCTCTCTCTCTCTCTCTCTCTCTCTCTCTCTCTCTCTTCTCTCTCTCTCTCTCTCTCTCTCTCTCTCTCTCTCTCTCTCTCTCTCTCTCTCTCTCTCTCTCTCTCTCTCTCTCTCTCTCTCTCTCTGCATGTATTTGATTATTTTAAGGTTGCCAATTGTGCCGAAACATGTACTCCTGACCCCACTCCGAGTTCATTGTCTGCTGTTTGACCCCGTGTCCTGACATGGGCTTTTGGTGCACATCAGTTGGTCCATGACGATTTGGTTTGTTCGTTAGTGGTCTCTGTTCATTTTATGAGGCGAGGGGAGGAAGTATTTTTGTTTGCAGAACGATAAACGACAAGAGAAGAATGTTATGTTTTAACGAAACTTTGAAACGACGACTTCGGTGATGAAACTTTCATTCATCGGCGCTTCCTGGTCACCAACGAACTAGCGGATCAACGGGGGTCGGTGGTAGCAGTCTTTGCCCCCCCCCCCCTAAAAAATTCATAGTTCCAGGGACCGATCGGATTCACCCGACCTATCCCCTGCGGAAAAGGCTTCTTTGTTTATTTATTTTGATAAACATATTACTGCATGTGTAACCTAATGTTTTGTCATAGAATCTACTATATTCTATGTTAGTAGGTGATGCAAAATTTATAGTTATCATATTATGTATTTATAACGAAAATGTTGCATATATCAAGGAACTATAACTTAAATTTATTTTAATTAATACATGTATTCCAGTTTACATTTTTTTCATCATATCATCGCACCAGTATCGTTGAATGTTATTTTGGAGAAAAACATTGTACAGTAGTTAGCATTTTTTTTGTTAATAAGAAGAATATTGTCTTATGATTACATGTATATACCTACTGTATATTTCCCCTTAATGAATGCATATATGTCTACAGCTTACAACATCAAGTTGCATTTGTGCAATTTGCACCAGGTAAAACACTCTAATAGTGTCAGTGACGGAAGCATTTTTCGTGCAAGCATCACGGTACAGTTTATTCTTGATCTGCTGAATGATCTTTGAATATAGTTCATAATATCAACAAATTTTAAAAGTCTTTTACAAACATTCCAAAGAGTTTTTTTGAAGAGACAATCTGATTTTTCAAAGTTTATTCTTATTTTAGAAAATAAGTAAATAGCAAGCTACTGTTTTATCAATATTCGTTGAATACCTTTGTTCGCGGATTTCGTTGTTAATTTGATCCACAAAATTTAATGTTCATTGAAGGGCAATTTCTTTAACATTTTGTATTGGTAGGGTTATTGGCCCCGAATTTAGGTACATGTATCCTTGAAACTGTGATTTTCACTTTGTCCACGAAAATTAAGACCCCTGAATATTAATGAAACCACAGTATTTGATAAGAAATAGCTATATTTACATGACTAATGTATCACTAATACATGTTTGTGTATTTTATTAATGTTCCAGGCAAAATTTTATACGTAAATATATACTATTCTTTCAAGTATAATTACTTTAACTAATCATCATTTCTGTAGTATTAATTTTATGCATTGTTTTGCATGTACATTGTACTTACGTACATGCACGTATGTATGTTTTGAAAGGTTGGTAAATAACACGTATTTTACGTAATTCTAGGGTCGGATTCAAATAAGTACCAAATTTTGCTTAGGAATTCCACTAAATAAAAAAAGTCACAAACATTTCAACAAAGTCAAAAATATATTTGGAATTCTGAAACAATAGGTACAAAATAACGATGCTTCGATGAATCAAGATCTATAGTACATAATGTTGGTTATAAAAGGAATTATTAAACACGTTGTTGACTTTTTAAAAAATAAATTATCAACAGGATTTAAAAAAAAACACGAATGCATGTACACAAATGTGAGAAGGTAAACTATCAGGACTGTCAATACACACAGTCAACAAACAGTTTGTGACATGACATATATACAAGAGATGCACGTTTGATAACGTCGAAGATTAATGTTCATGATTTCTAAATGATTCTGGGTGAAGTGTCAGAGCTGCTCATAAAAGAACCCTTCTTCTGTTCATCATATCTGAAATGTATAAAAAAAAAAGGTTATGTTTCATCAATGATATGCCATATACCTTTAATTAACACACTCGATAAATCTATCTTTAAAGAAATAAACTTACAAACTGGCAGCCTTCTCCGCGTCATGCTTCCAGGAGGCATAAAAACAAGTCTTCTTGATGGACGTCTTAGGAAAACAAGCCGTCTGCGGGGCACTATCATTAGCCTTCTCATTGGCAGTTGAGAACGAGGTAGCCCTTCTGATAAAGGCACCATTACAAGTCCTGGCCGACCATCTATCATGTCTACATTGTCTCCAGGAAAATCATTTTGAGAAGAAGCACCATTGCCATTGAAATTGTTTCCGTTTCCACCATTTCCATTTCTACCATTTCCGTTGAAATTGTCTCGGTTTCTACCATTTCCGTTTCTACCATTTCCGTTTCCACCATTTCCGTTTCCGTTTCTACCATTTCCGTTTCCACCATTTCCGTTTCCACCATTTTCGTTGAAATTGTCTCCGTTTCCACCATTTCCATTTCCACCGTTCCCGTCAAATTCGCCATCAAATCCACCATTTCCACCGTTGCCATTGAATTCATCTTCAAATCTACCATTTCTACCATCAAAGCCACCATTGCCGTTAGATTCTCCCTCGAACCCACCATTCCTTTCCTGGAATCTATCATTGTCTCTCATTCTATCACCGTTTTCATTTCTGCGGGATCCGCCTCGGACTGGTCTAACACCGTTTCTCATCCTCCCTTGGTTTCCATTATCCATGCCATTGAATGGAGAGGACCCCAGAGGTGTGACCATAGCAACTAACCGAGAATTTCCCACTGGTCTCATTGGTATGCCACTTACATCAGTTTCGCCGTTTCCGTCGCCATCATTAAAATCCCCATTACCGTTGAACAGAGGTAACCCCGTCTGTGGGGAAATGGCAACTATCTGAGGTTCTCCCACCGGTCTCATAGGTATGCCATTTATCATAACCGTTTCTTGAGATCCGCCATTGGTCGGCATCATATTTGGAGGAACGCCGCTAACAGGAACCATTGAGGTGGCTGGGCCACCATTGATTGGGACCATAGTGATTGGACCATTCATTGGGACAGGGCCATTCATCATAGGACCACCCATGATAACCTGGGATCCGGTCGAATGTAATAAACACAGCAGCACAATTGTTAGCATTTTTTGGTCCATCTGTACAGATAATGGGAATAGATACATTTTGAAAATCAATCTTAAAAAAACATTTTTCGAAGAATAATTAATTAACATAATTTAAAAGTACATTTTATCAACTTAAACTCACAGTTCGAACCTGTACGATATTTGTCTAGATTTTATCATTTGCGTAATGGTTTTTCTTGCAAAAAATAAAATATGCTTCAAAATGTATTTCAAAATAAAAAAGCACTATTTTAAAAGCGTAACTGTAATTTCATTTTGAATTGCTCTAATTATTTAAATTTAATTAGCATTCTCAAATGAGATAGAGGGAGAGACACACACAGAGAGAGAGAGAGAGAGAGAGAGAGAGAGAGAGAGAGAGAGAGAGAGAGAGAGAGAGAGAGAGAGAATATAAATATAGCTACCCTCTCACACTCAAAGATTATAACTTTTTTACGTACCTTTGGTCAAAAGTAAATTCTAAAGTATGCAGAACTGCTCATGGACCATTTGTATTTATAAAGACTTAACGAAGGTCATGTGATCTGTCAATACAATTAATAGATCAAGGATCATCATCTGGAATTAATTAGCAACGTATTCTTTAATGTTCATCTCGTTTGTATATTTAAAAAGGTTACCTGTAATTATTTTTAAGGTTTAAACATGAGTGAATTTGACGTGATATGCCAATATGTTTTACAATTGTTTTTTGCGTTAAGCGGAGCTAATAGGTCAGAAATATTGCGGTTGTTCGATCCAACAAAATTGTAAGGCATGTGTACACATCCATCAACTTATTTATTTGCTCCCCATATGCGCATGCATCTACAGGGTGTGCGCGCGTTTATGCAATTTATTTACATTTTGAACGCAGTTAATGTATGCAACAAGGTGGGCTGTACCAGTTGGGTGGTTATTGGGAAATTATTACGAGATTGAACGAGAAAATTAACCGTTGAGAGAGAGAGAGAGTATTTTTTTCTTTATCTCTCTCTGTGTTAGATGTTGCTAAATTCAAAAAATCAATTCAACAACTTTAATATTAAGATAAAGGGGTAGCAGTAGAGTATTGATTTTTTTTTTCGTTTTTTTTTTTTTTGAAAAGGTAAAGCACTCATAATATTTCTTTGTGGTTGAAATAATGTCGAAATTAACATTAAAAAACATTTATTTTATAATCCTTTGAAATGTGATTTAACATTTTTTCGCCCTTATCAAAATGAACTTTTACAGGGTTTTTAATTTTTTTTTTAATTTTTATCTTGTTGACATTTACAGCTATATAAATTATACTTCTAAAATAAAAACCGTCTCAATACTTTGTGTTTAAATAGATTCATCTAACTTTTCGAACCCTTTCCTTTTCTGAATATTATAAAATCCTTCATACATTGTATTTCTAGTGCTTTTCTGTATATCATTTATTAAACTTGACTCCCGTCCAAGTTCTGACCACTAAAGAAATACTCTTTCTATACGAACAATTCATTGTTTTTTGATAATCTTAAGTTTTAGCCCCATATTTATTCTTTCTAATAGAAATACATGTTCAAGTATATTAAAATATATATTTTATGAGAAAAAAAAAATGAGATTCGTTTTTTCCATCTGTCCTATAATTACATTTTTTTACACCTTTCGATGAGGATGCAACTCGATCTTCATTTGTAAAAATTTTACGCAAAAGTAAAAGCCTTTTATATATTTTGACAGTTGAGGAAAAGTATGCCTTTTGGAAAGACGTCAGTACTATATGTAGCTTCTTTCATGCATCTTATTCAGTACATATACTAATATGTTATATCGTATGCTATCGTGGAATTGGAGTACAAAACCAGTTCTAATAAAAATGGTATTCAAAACTGATACATACTTTTGGATCTGACGACCCAATTCGTTAAATGTACTAGCTTTACAACAATCTTAAAAGTTTCGAAACGCACTATAATTTAGAATGCATATGTATATATATACACGTCATGTCATTCTCGCGGCAGCAAAACAGGTCGTGCATGTATCAGATTTGCATAAATACATAAAATCCTTTTGATGCATTAGTACTTGTAAAATCACTGCAGTTACATAATTTCTTTTCAACTGCGTCTTCACAAATAATAGTGCTTATACACTACACCGAATATTTTTTTAAAGAACATCACGGTAAGAAGGTGTATGGTAATAAGGGCATTGCGTTGTTTAAATTTTTCATATTTATATAAATCATTCAAAATTACACTAAAGTTGAAATTGATTTCGATGGTTGGGTAGTTGTGAACATTTTAAGATAATATTAATCTCCTTTAGACGGAGGACTCTGCAAAAAATATGGGAAAATATTCTTCAAATAATCTAATTTCAAATCTTAAATACTTGAATTTTTCTATATCAAATAATAATGGCCGAAATCATCATTTTTTTTTTAAATTATAAGCCTTGTCTAATGGTCTTTGACCACCCAGCTTCCTTGAAATGCATTGTCTTATTTACACGTACCTTCAACGTGTGCTCATCCAACTTCTTGCACATTTCCAATAAATATCAGAAAACGGACAAGAATTTCGGAAAGATCCACATCGTTTTGTATTTCTAAAGTCACTCGTTTGTAGGTCGATCAAATGGGTTGAAAGTGATTTATTGGATTTAAGAAACACATATCAATATTAAATAGGTCGATGAAATGGGCTGAGTGTAATTTATGAGATTTAATAAACAAATGTTAAAATTAAATAGAATCAAAACCTCTGCGACACCTAGCAATAAAGTTCAACTTACAATCACATTAAAACACGCTTTACAACCAAGTTTTTGGAAAGTGAAAAAATTACATCAAGCATTAGCAGTATAAGCACCCAATGTTATTATTAGCGAGTAGTTTTGGAGAGAGAGAGAGAGAGAGAGAGAGAGAGAGAGAGAGAGAGAGAGAGAGAGAGAGAGATTTGCTAGAAATTGGAAATGAGAAAGATAATCAAAGATTACACTGGTGCATTTTCAAGAGTCGATAAAAATTTGGTTCTAATTCGGTCGTCTTTTCACGCTGAAGTTTACGAAAAGAACGTTTGGTAGATGTACTGTAGTACACAGCCAGCTCAGCTCATTAATATCAATAACTTTCCCTTCACTTTCTAAGGGGTGCCGCAATTTCGTTTGCTCCATAGATCCATCAAACACACTGACAATTTAAGTCCTACATTTTAAGACACACGCGACTACAACTAAAATTAATTAATATATTGAAAAGGGCATCCCAGGTAACAACCTCGCATATAAAATGCATATCGCATGGCTTGCCTTGATGTTCTTTGATCGATCATTCTAGCAAAAAATTTCAAACATCTGATAAATTTCTCACAAATCCTACGTTATATATTGTATTACATATTCATGTACAACGACCTCTGTTACATGTATCTTATGAAACCTTCACACAAAATTTAACACAAATAAAAATTAAAATTCATTTTAATTTAACAAATATATAACAAATGAATTTATTGCCTGCTTCCCTGTTCTGTTGACCTGTAGGGAAAAAAGAGAAAGATCATGAAATCTTGGGTTGACACACTTTGTAAAGAATTTCCAAGCAGTATTAATAGTCTACATTTCTCTTGGAACATATACATACCTAGAACAATAAGCATCGCCAATGTTTGGAGGAATTATTCTCTGGATCTTGTGGTCTCAAAAATCCACCTAAAATATAGAATTATACAAATCAAATTCCTGAAATGTACCACTATCAGTCTTTTGGGAAGGATAGAGTCAAATTGAGGTCTTCTAATTTTGTAAATAATAAATTAAGACCCCATTTATGAAAATAATCTTTCTGCCCCTCTCACTGATTTCACATTTTCAAATTTGATACTCAGAAAGCAATAGTACAATGTATAGCTAAATATAGTACATGTATTGCATTACTAAATCTTCTTAACCAACTTTTATTCGCAACAACTTTATTTTGTGATTTTCAAGAGATTATAACTATTTTGAAGCCACAAATTTTGCGTCTAAGATGTCGACTGGAGACCGATATATATATAAAATACAATCTATGACTAGCAAGAAGCATTTGCAACAAGGAGGCTCTCGCAAACTTCACAAAATTTCTCGCATGCGAATAAAAGTTGGTTTACAGTAAATTACCTGTTGTCTTGTCCTAGCTTGGATGGTGGAAGTAGTATGGGTCTTCATGGAATAACAAGTCTGGTGGCTCACTGCAGGATAATGAAATCAGCCACTCAGCCAAACTGTCTACTGTTTAAATAATACAGATGAAGTTTTACAACATCAAGCAATGTGTTGTATCCAAACATCCATGTCTTATTCGTTTAAGCATACTTTATCATTTACGGTATAATTTGACTATTTACCAATTCAAAATGCATTAATAGGAAGACAATACTTTAACAAACACGAGGAAGCACCAAATAGTTAAGTAATCAAAACAGTAGCGCACTGTCCAGCGCGGTTCACCGTCTCGATATCATTCTTACCAAAAGTTTGATGATCGCAATATTATTTCATTCATTTCATCCACGTAAATCAAGGCCATACTCTCTGAGAATACCCGTATCAGCTGAAATTACTAAATCATTCAAAACCGAGAGAAAAGCATGTTTTTTTAAACTCTTTTTATTTTTTTCTCATTATGAACAATGAGTGTATTTACAAATGACACGTATGAAAATTCGATAAAAATAATTAAAACTGAGAGTCTATTGTAGACTTGGATAAGTTCACGAGCAAGTTCGTCCAGTCAGAAGCGTAGAGTCAGTTAACACAATTATGTCCATTCATTTCTTCTTATTCTTTAATAAATCATATTTATGATGAAATCTATTCTCTATCAACCAAAAGCTCTAAGACAGAGTTTCACAAGTCCGTATGAAAATATCAAAGCGTAATTTTTTTTCTGCGTTCCATCTTTGGCCTCCGACGCGGGTCTGCGATGTTCAATAAGGTGCCGGGACGCGGCTACGAGGTGGCGACAAACGATTAGTTCCCGGAGGTGGTGGCATAGGATAGCTGTTCACAATAAATAACAATTCTGTGAAGGAGTTTATCATTTAAAATATACAAGTTTGTTTTGATCACATATTTTTTTTAGTTTAGTGTAGTATTCAAACTTAATCATTTTTCTTCCTTATTAACAACAATCAAAGGTCATGAACTGTATAATCTCTCACCTTGACCTTCTGGAGTAATAAGAGTCATAATATGGATCACTGGAAAAAATAAATCACAAAATCACAATTAAAAATATGATCATTTACATCTCTTCAACAGCAAAATGTAAAATCAGATAAATTTTCTTCTCAGGATTTACTTACTCTCCTCTGGGTCTAACTGGAGGGGGAGGTGGTGATCGACGACCATAGTACTCTGGAGGTGGCCTAGCATATGGGTCCCTCTCTCTGAAGTAAGGATCCCTTGGTGGGGGTGGGGGGAGGGGTCTCCTGTCGTAAGGCTCTGGATATGGCCTGTATCTGTCATGGGGAGGGGGTGGGGGCAGGTACCTGTCCCTGTAGTAAGGATCATATGGATCTCTGTAAGGGTCTCTGTATGGGGGCTCTGGGCCTCTGGGTTTTCCACGGGATCTACAATCAAAAACTCAAGGCATAAGAACTAAAATACTTACTTGGCAGAATAGCTTTAAGAATCTAGTTGAACAAATGAAACGCAGTGATACATTTTAGTTTGGAAAGCCTCCCAATTTTCACCATGCAAATAAACATCATAATACATTCTACTGACAAAATCTGCAAAATCTATACTTACGGTCCTTTAGGACAATCCTTTGACCTATTAAGAAAAACAAACAAACTTATTTATTTAAGGACAGAAAATACGATTTGACAAATTCTGTAAAATTACAATTTGATATTAGACTCAAATCAATATTTAAAAATACAGCTCTTCTTTTGCAGACTTACCAGTGTCCCTCTTTGCCACATCTGTAACATTCTCCTTTCCCTCCCATCCCGGGTTTCTGTCTTACTTTACTGTGGGACATCTATGATATTCAAGATAAAAAGTCAGTATCTATTTTCCCCACTAAGTGACCATCAGTTCATTACTGTATAATACCCACATTCATGGGAACAAAGTCAATTGATTTGGACAAAGTTATTTTAAAAATCATTTTGTCTATGTGGCATATTACCTCCACTTTCAATTTCACTCCCTCAAAATCGACACCATCTAAATTGGCTTGTGCCATTTTGGCTTCATTTGGATTTTCAAAGTGCTACAAAACAAAGAAATGTGAAATTAACAAGCTTTAAAACTAATTATATCTGCTAAAACACATCTACATGTACATTATGGAACAGAATACAGAAACAGAAAAACTGTCAACACACTTATTGCAAATTAAAATAATGTTCACAGATCATTTATCCCTGTTTACATGATACTAAATATTACAAACACAAATACTGAATATTTTGGTTGTTCATGTATTTCTGCTACATGGAATAATAAATATAGACACATGTAATGCATTGATTTATTGCAAAAACTTAATTGTTTCGAATCAAAAATCTTTAAAAATTTATCAATAAGTCATATATATACAAATCTACACCCCAAGTGGGTAATCATACAAAATGTTAACAAACAAAAGACCTTTAAAGTGTTTTTAATTTCTCCAAAAGTTTTCAACTTACAATAAAACAGTAATTTCTGACGATGTCACATTCAATAACCTTCCCATAGGCTTCAAACATTTTTTGTAGATCTGCTTTCCTGCATGTTTCGGGTAAATTCCCTATATACAACTTTGTAGATATTGAGGGTGGCATTCTGAACTACAATAAGAAAATATTTGTTAAAAAATTACTTGGTATACAGTATACAATAACTTGGACCCAAATAACTTTAATGTTTCAAAGGTCAATGTTTCGATTAATCATTTAATATGTTAGCTAGCTTTACAAAGCTTTATTTAGGCCATTGTGAATGAATATTAAGAATTTATTAACACTTGAAATGACAATTCTGACAGCATTGAGAACTTTAGATTAATGACACAACGCAGAACTAACAGAATCTGATATAAAATACGTAACCTGCAAGTTACATTTTGTTACACAATTTTTTAATACAGAACTAACAAAACGTCCAAGACAGTGATATCACTTTGAGGTTGCCGCAATCAAATGTTCTGTCAGAGCACATTTTTGAAGTGTGAATTGCAACTGAGAATTTTATGTATAGGAACTATAGATAAATTTTATGGTTAGAAAGGAAGCCCAACTGGTTTTATTTTCTCTAAAAAGAGCATTAAATAATACAACATATGTAAACAGTCTGGGTGGACTCCGAAAACGAGTAAACGGAAGTGATTTCTCAAACAAAAATTACTCTGAAAAAAGGAGTTCGGCGCATGTGCAGCTTATCAAAATATCACATTTTTACGTGAAAACAGGGCACTCAGAAAAATTGATCGTGCAAAGCGGATTATTCATATGCAGGTCTGAAAACACGTTTAAATGCTTTATAAGACATGTTTCAACAGAAAGTATTTGGCAAAAATATATGTTCGTTTGGCATATCAAATTTTATTTGCTGTCAAAGTTGGTCAATTCTGTTTCCGATGAAGAAGCTAATAAAGTGAATAAATTAATGTTTTTTTCCATGATTTCACTATTATTAATGATAATTTATGTGCTAGGGTGTGAAATACACTATTATTGTGAGTTTTTTATCCCGTTTGTAGTCATTACACCGTTCTTTTGATCACACGCTGACTCGCCAAGTCGGCACTTCTTAAAACCTTGTATACATCGTAATTAGTCGTATTTTTTTAAAAAAAACATCATCTATATTAAAGGCTTGAATACTTAAATGAGTGCAACATTTAAATTTCAATCTCCATACTTCCAAGTTTTAATTTGAAGTCTGATTTTCTTATCAGTCCTGGTCGACCACGTGTGAGTTTTGATATTTGTATTTATTTTTCCTGTTGTTTAGCGAAACATTTCCACATTTCCTTTGAGGTATAATTTTAAGATTAATCATTTCTGAGTCTTTTCCATTTTTTCCCCATGCTTCTGAAGGATTTTAATCTATTTTTCAATCATGTTTTTTACGGGAAAGGGAGGCAACTCTCCATTATTTACATTAGCTACAAAACGGAAGTTGAGAAAATCGCAATGCATGACGGTGCCAAATACTCTGTTTTCGGAATTTTCTCCTTTTTCGGAGTCCGCCCAGACTGGTATAAGTCAGGGTACAGCAGTGTGGATTACATACAGTATTAATCAACACAAATTTTTCTATCACTCTATTAATGTAAGCAGATATGATCAAAATGATTAAATACTAGCGGTACATAGAATTACCGAAATACCCGCGATTTACCGAAATACCCGGTGAAAACACCGAAATACCCTTCAAAAACACAAAAATGCCAATTATAACGCCATAAAGAGTGTATGTCTAGTATTTTATATAGATAGTTATTTCTTATAAAGTTAATTTTTTTAATAAATCAGCCGATTTTCGTGGTTATTGATTAAAATGCAATTCTTCCAAAAAAAGATAACTCTTTCATTAAATTTAGTTTTTAACGTGTTGATAAAAACCCAATGTAACTAAATCTTTTTATTAATTTATTTCTTGTAAATAACTATAATTGAATTTATTTTGTATAATTCATTTAAACTGGACATAAATGTTTTCATCTCATTAGTTAACAGGTTATTGCCCTGTGACCAATTATCTACTCACAATAGAAAAGAGCAATTCTGGTAGAAAAAGGAATATTTATAGTATTATCATGTCAAATTATTATATGATATTAAAAAATAAAAGCTGATAAACTGTTAAATTTAATTCTTAGTTATTTTATTCTGGGAAGAAAATTTCACACCTCAATTCGAGTGAAAAGCAATTCATGCAAGAGTTATCGTTCTTAACCCAATGTCTACACATGTTAAAAATCGCTATTTATGTCAAAATACTTACATTATCAAACTGAAAATTGGGGAAATACATTTAAACACTTAGATTCAAACTATGATGTTAAATATTTGTACTCAAATGAAGCATTTCGGTGTTTTTGAAGGGCATTTCGGTAAATCACGGGTATTTCGGTAATTCTAGTTACCCAAATACTAGTATACGACAAATAGGGGTTCTATAAACAGGCAATTGGCCTCTGATCCGAAGTCAAACACGGTTACACCATAAAAAAAAGTTGCTCAACCTGATTATAACGTTAACCCTCAGACAGCTTTGTTATACAGGTATTTTTTAAACTGACTATTCATATGGGGGATCTCAATTTCGACATCAATTTTATTTTTTTCCTGTAACACCCCCTCGAGGACCTCGAACTTAGAAACATTTCGTTTTCATGAAATAACCAATCAATGATGAGCATTAATTGTGCTAACAGTTACTTACGGAGTTTATAATGCAAAGATTCTCAGAAAATACCTCCGCAACAATAATCTAAGCATATTGAAATGAAATTTAGTTTCCTTCTTTCGTTTTTGCGCAGAGATAACAAAGAAAGGAAAAAATAGGATTGGCAACTAAATTTTAACATGTATATAGTTTACAGATAGACTATGACATGGAAAGTCGATAAATAGTCACTCTTTGCTCTTGCAGATTGGGTTTTATATTCAGAATGAGACACTAAACCATAAAATATACCTCTCCTCGTCTTTCTCTCTCACGCGTCCAGATACCGTGATACGTTTCAAAACGAGGCAAATTATTTTAGATAACTCGTACTTAAATTTTTCTTTGCTAATGACATTATTTCTTTTTAAATATAAGCTACCTCAAAAATATTAAATACAAACATATAAAGTAAAGTAACAGACACGCACCATTGGTTCTGAACGTATGGGGGGGGGGGGGGGGAGAGGGTGAAGACTTTTCCCAACAAAAAAACATACATACTCCCAAAAAAGTGGGGGGGGGCAACTCCATGTTAATTCCATTTTTTATATGTAAATTTCAAATAATTAGTTGCTGCGAAAAAAGTGGGGGGGGGGCCTGCCCCCCCCCCCCCCCCCCCCCCCCGATGCTACGTGACTGAATCTTGAGTAAACTTTTTAAACAAAAGTATTACATAGCATAAGTCCTTTTTCAATGGTATTAAAGCAAATAACATAACGAAGAAAAGTTAAAAAAAAATTCACAATACATTCGATGTATTTTTTAACCTTTATTTTGCCCTATGTACATGTATCTTTGTTCTATTGTCAAAAACCTTATCGATTGAACTGTATATATCCAGTTCATCAACTGCTTCAAATCAGTTGTTTTTATATAGAAATAAAGAAATGGATGTAAATATAAATATCATTGTTTCAAAAGGTTAGATATTTATACGTTTACGTTATTCTAAAAAATAATGAATAATTCTAACACATTTACTTTTAGCTTTTATGTTATAATATTATATTGCATTTTAATTAATCTTCAAGCTGTCAAACACGTAAACTGATATTTTCCTTCTTATTTTAGTATTTATATAAATGTATGTACGACGATTCTTCGGACAAACTCTACATCACATTCATCGGTTAGACCGCAAATTGCCGTTAAATGAAAAGTAAGTACTGAAATTGTTTAATATGCGCAAATTTTATATTGTAAAGTAATCATACGATATTTCAATATCACCCAATTATATGAAATGAAAATAGAAAAAAAAATTAAGTTTTTTTCCTCAGATTAATCTTCACCGTCTTTGAACGTTTTCTATGTCAACCATTTATCCCATTAAACTCTTCAGTACACTAATTGCAGATTTTAGATCAACTCTCTTGTAGTGTACTAATATACATGTACTAAGACGAGTCCATACTTTCATTGAAAATGTATCCAAATTAATATCATTCTAGCATAGTCTATTGTTCAAGGGGCTAGAGATGTTGATTTCAGCGTCCACCATGAACTGTTCTATCAAAATTAATCAAATACACAATTATAATATATTGTCAACAACAGTAACAGGAACTGCAACCTTATCATACCTAGCTTTCATACCACCACTTTATAAACAATAATTACCCCAGGGGATGTCTCCGTAACATTATATATTAAATTGGTTTTATTCGATACCATTTTTGTTTCAGGATGTTGTTGACATTTGCCGTACTGATGGTCACAATACATTGTGGATGGTGTGACAAAATGTCACCAAAGCCAGGCCTGAAATTATTCAGAGAGGATTACAAAAGCGTGGAAGAAACTTGTGAGGCTGTTGGATTTGTAAGAGACAACTGTAGAAAGGATACTAGGAGGGGGACGAGTCTGCAGATTATTTTTATTTACTAGTATTTTACAAGATATTGTCTGTGTGTATATATTGTATTTTGATAATGCTGTAATTTTACACGAATTTTCTTGTTTTATGATTAAAATTTAAAAAAAAATTGGTTAAAATAACCACATATAATTCTTAATTTATATATATTTCATATAAATGATAACATAAATAAAATGAGCATGGCATTTTAAACTGTATGATACACTTTAATTTGATATTTAATCTGATATAATTCATTTTATCTTAACGAATTCAATGTAAAAAAAAAATGACTATTGCAAAATAATCATGTAGAAAATTCTATTTGTTAAAACAAATTATACCTGAAAGAACACTAATATTAAGTATTAACATTGCATGAATAATTGACTTACTTTCATGTGAAGGCTTTTTAAATTAATTAATTTTTTTTACAAACTTAATTTTAGATCGTCGGGTGGTAGCTTTTGATGCTCGGCTAAACAGACGTGTAAATAACCTTGGCAGAAATGGGCGGATTGTGTTCGGAAAAGTTTATCTGAACGAAGGACTGGGATACAACGCCTCTACAGGAATCTTCACGACCCCTAGCGGTGGAGTCTACGTGTTTTATTGGACAACTCTTACATGGGGAGGGTTATCAGCTTATACTTCACTTGTCGTGAATGGCAAATTGAAATCATGGAACCATTGTCATGATTCTAGTACATCCAAAATATGGCTTCCTTGTAGCAAAATGACAGCGGTGAAACTAAATCAAGGAGATAAAGTTTGGGTCGGAGTTTTCATGGGAAAGGCTAACTTATATGAAACGTATTCTTCATTTTCTGGTTATAATCTATAAACGAAATACAGACTGAAAAGCCCTTCTAGTACGAATATTTAATTTAGTTATTATAATTGAATTATTTTGTACTGATGTTGATGTGGAGTTTTCTTGTTTGATGTTTCGAGCAATAAACTTATGATACACGCCCTGTTTAAAACATTTTCTATTATTATACTTTCATGTTAAATACTGAAATCTGATTGGTTTAGACGAAGTTGGTAATCCGTTCTATTACCCTCAGCGTTAGCAACACACTTGGCAACGGGTAACATTACGAAATGTTACATGCGCGTAAATTATGCACGTACGGTTTGTCTTAGAATTCAATTCATTTCTATATAAAAGCAGTAAAATTCTCTTTAAAATTAAGACATTCAGTATAATAAAATAAACAGTGCCTGTTTGGGAGGGTAACTGTTGAAATTGACACCCTTCGGTTGACAATGGTTGTCTCGGGGTGTCAATTTCAACAGTTACCATCCCAAACAGGCACTATTTATATATTATCTACACAAACTTAACCTTAAAATCAGACCTTCATACATTTGTGTTGAACACAAGTCGTAACAAAGGTGAAATCCTCTCTCATTACATACGAAAGAGGTGGGTATCTTTTCTATAAAACTTTGCATCAGACGGGTGTTTTTATTTCTTCTCATTTTAGCTGAGTTTTAACCAATAAAGAAATTATCATAGCATTATAATCTCGGAATGTTGAAAATAACGCACATTTTAATAAATAAATCACTTCTTATTACAAATAATTGAATAAATGTTGCAATGAGGTTGCTAAATGCATTGCACTATGCTAAAGCGCTAAAAGCAGTTTAAAAATCCAAAGAAAGTATTTTATTGTTTACATTTACATCTACCGTTGAATCATTTTATGAAATATCCATAAAAATTAGTCCAAGTACATCTACTTTGATTATTATCATTGTCGAGTTAAGGATGACGTTTACTCAGAATGAAAAAAAATCAACAGATGATAATGAAAACCCAACTATTGTGTGTTATAGACCTTACATGGAAGTGTTATTCTTCACTTTCAAAAAAGTAGGTCAATGACCTACTTTTTGAGTTAATGCCCATTGAATATTTTTTGAAAATTTAAGAAAAATCCATAAAAATTTTACTCTATGATTGAGATTTTCTTAATTGTGAAAATAATACAAATTGCTTAACTCTTTAACAAATGAAATACAGTTTATGAATGGTAGACAGTGACATTAAATGGATACAAAGCATTAAGTTTTCATTCACAATTTTAATAGATATTCTAGTGTGAATTTCCTCTATCAGTTATAAAATTACTACCCATTTTTGATTCAATATAACAAAAAACTGAATGACGATAATGCTAAAACATTTATAGTATTAAACTAAGTATATTGACCTTTCTCCCCTGGCATAAAATTTATATGAGGCCAATGATCAAAATTTTGAGATATGGTGTCTTTTATTATTTTTAAGCATTTTTCAATATTTTTGTAGTGTGTGCCATACAATTATCTAAACGAAAAAGCAAGATAAAACCAACAGAAAATATGCAAAATTATGTTGACTAACAAATAAAATCTTAACTTTAAATATTATAGTACTACCAAAAATATACAAAAAACTGAATGATGATAATGCTTAAACATTTATAGTATTAAACTAAGTATATTGATCTTTCTCCCCTGGCATAAAATTCATGAGGTCAATGATCAAAATTTTGAGATATGGTGTCTTTTATCATTTTTAAGCATTTTTCAATATTTTTGTAGTGTGTGCCATACAATTATCTAAACGAAAAAGCAAGATAAAACCAACAGAAAATATGCAAAATTATGTTGACTAACAAATAAAATCTTAACTTTAAATATTATAGTACTACCAAAAATATTTCCGTGGAAAGCAAAATCTGAAAAAATTAGTCCGAATTTCCTCTGTTTTGCTAAAAGTCAAACTTTGTCAGAGCCTAATTCCATAATTTAGTAAACATATCAATTCTTATGTCAATAATAGTTCATTTCATAAATACTTTTTGTATTTAAAACAAATTTTAGTCATGAAATTGAACTTTTTAACAATCCGGATTTGAGAACTCACACCCTGAGTAAACAACGCCCTTAAACGTTACACAGAAGAAACAACAAATTCTCCATGGTAACTAGTCTACTTGGAAGTCTGAGGGCAGTGCGTGCAAGTCTATGGATGTTATACATATGCCAGAAACCTTTTGATTGCATTTATGGAAACCAAGTTGTATCAATACATGTAACGTTAGATGTTAATATTGTAGGCAACAATTGGCTATATATCTAGTTTTTATTGGATCAAATTCTTCTTTTGAAAAGGCACAAATGGTTTATAGAGTACAATTGTAATAACCAACAATCTAAAAGTTTGTGCTATATGTAACTTAAACGTATATGTGCACATATGATTGCTGGAGCTTTTATGCATTTTTTAATTTTTCCAACTCTTTCTCCATGTATCTTCTAATTATAACTGATTTTTAGTTTTGCTTTTTTAAATAATACTTTTACATTATGAAGTGTCTTTTAAAATTAGTTTAAAAGGTCGTTGTAAGACTACAAAAATATAATTATACAATTGTTATATCTATACCTTGGTAATTGATACACGTATTTAACGGAAAGAACAAATAAAGGCAACTTTGCTTGCTGTCTACAAATCTTTATAAAAATGTGTTGCCAATGCTCAATCACTTAATTACCAGTGTTAACATTTATTTAAGCATCGCATGCTTATTTTTGGATGTAATTGGCCCTATATATAACACACCAAGCGGTGCATACAAATTGAATACCGCGCTAACTCTACTTTTGTATCGTCGCTTCAAAGCCATTATATACCCTCTTAGTCAGTAATATGAAACATACATGGAACAGCCATATTAACATGCCATTTATAGTTTCTTTAGCGACTAATAATATAGTACCAGAAACTTCGTCGAAGTTTTTTTTGTTGACAAATAGATATGATTTAACAATTATTTTCCATTATTACATCTCAAATTGGTTATGTTAGTTGGAACATTTCATTTAATTTTAAAATAATAAATATACTCAAAACGCGTGATGACGATTATATTTGTGACCATGGCGCATAAATAGGCTAAGTGTATTAGAAGAAGATTTCCAACGCAAACATAAGGAGAAAATATACACTCGACCGAAGAAAAATACTGTCATATAAAAGGATTCTGGTAATTTTCAGGCAGACAACACTGGGGTTGGTAATGGCCACATCTCTCCCAGGTCTAACGAGAAGATGAATACTCCCCTCTCTTTGAAGTTGTGATCCTTGCCCGATCTGTCTGGCTGTGTCGAAGTCCAGCATGGACAGCAGGTTGGAACGAGTTGCGTTTAGACAGACAGGAAGGGTTACCCGCCACTTCAACATTTGAAATACATAATATATATATTTATAAACTTATTAAGGGGTTTTTGTTGTTTTATTATATATGGAATATTTTTGTCTACTTTGTATGTGTATTCAGGTTTCAAAGTGATCTATTGAACTGCTGGTATATAGACTGCGATCTATTAGACCTGCAACGTATTTTTAAAAAAAATGCTAAAAGATTAAAAGATAACTTTATATTTTTTTTCTACTTTTGTGCTTAAAATTCAACTTTTAGGTCATCTTGGTATTGATTAACAATGACCTGAATGCATAATGGTATGAAATTCTTCTGTAATTTATAATTATGAATTTAATACATAATATAAACAACGGGTAATCGTGAGTCAGACAACACTAGAGTTGGTAATGGTTACATTTATCCAATATTTGAGGAGATGATGGCTGCTCTCCTCTCGTAGAAGCTGTGGTCCTGGCACGATCCTTCCCCTCATTATCAAAGTGAGAACAGTAGGTAGAATGTGTGGCGTTCAGATAGACCGTAAGGGTCAGCAGTACTTAAAAGCAGTTAAAGTATTATCATCATAAAAAATGATTGACTTTAAAAGACCTTGAAAATAGTTTATCTTTTAATGAGCGCAAAAGATACACTACAAACACTTGCAGCTGATACTTGATATTTAGTGCAGAGAATTATAAAATTACAATTTTGACGTCGTTTTTATAATTATATATTAGGATTTCATCTAATACACTATTAGTATCATATACAATAATAACATGTAATTGTCATTGTCAATTGTCAGAATTATAATTAGAGTAACAGCTTTGAGACCATAATTCAAGTTACATAAAGACTAGCCGTTATATAATTTTTCTATTCAATTGTAAAGACAATCCCATCGCGTACCGCTACCTGTAGTATGATTTTAAAAAGTGTACTCTAAAAATCAAATTTCTACATATTGCAGTATTTTACTTGCAACATGAAAAATTAAACTTCAAAAATAAAATTTAAAAAATTGGTGTTTGATTGATTTCTCCTTAACCTCCACTAGCGGGTTAAGTTAAACATAGATATAATCATTGGACATATAATAAAAAAAAAATGCTGTTTTATGTATTAGTTGTAGTGTTATATTTCAATTTAATGTCCAAGCTGTTACAAAAGGTAAAATAATGATTTCCCTTTAATTAAGTATTTATATATATAATGGTTCCTCAGTCTTATCTTATATATACTGGAGATCGTTTATCGGTTAGACTTATTTGTCTCATTTACAAGGACGTGAGTACTAAATTTGTATTTAAAATTCAACTGATTTGTTTGTTTTAAACATATATCATTTGTTTTTACATGTACCTTCACAAATATTATTCATTAATGGTTTCAATCTAATATCATGATGACTTCTCATGATAAAATCTTCATGGTTAAATACATGTAAATACTTAATTAAAGATAATTTTTGCGTATTGTGGTGAGCTATTATGCTAAGATTAGAACACTTATACATTTATAAATGTATAATATATAGAAAAAATCAATGCATGGTTAATTCATTTCCTCGACTGTAATATGTTTGCATATCCGTAAATGCTTGAAGCTTTTATATTAATTAGTATGTGATTGGTTGAAATTTACTCTCGGTTTATCCGAGCAAGTATTCTGTTTTCTATGAAAACGTTGATCAATGCTCATTTCAGTAAAAGAGAATCTTATACGAATAAATCTAAATATTGAGTTTTAGGATGTTTTGGACATTCGTCGTTTGGATGATCACAATACAATGTGGATGGTGTAACAAAGTGTCACCAAAACCAGGTCTGAAATTATTCAGAGAGGATTATAAAAGTGTGGAAGAGACCTGTTTGACTGTTGGATTTGTCAGGAACAACTGTAGGAAGGACATTAGGACGAGTAAAAATATTTTTATTTGCAAAATTAAATATTTTACAAAATTTTAGCTGTATCTTTTTATATGCTTTCCTAAGATTATTTTACTAAATGAAAGGAATAAAATGATGGATTTAAAAATCTGCAATACGTAATTATCACTGTGTAACTGTATTTTAAACATGCACTGCCATCATTCCGAATTCTTAAACAAATAGACAGAACGAGAAATTTTCATTAACTGATTGATATATTTTAATTAGATACAGAATGTAAAACTTGTCAAGGATATTTTACACATTTATACAAACTCAATTTTAGATAATCAGGTGGTTGCTTTTGATGTCCGATTAAAAGATATTAAGAGAAACCTTGCCACAAAAACCCGGGTTGTGTTTGAAACAATTGATCTAAACGAAGGACTTGGATACAACAGCTCTACCGGAATCTTCACGGCTCCTAGCGGCGGGATTTACGTGTTTGACTGGACAACTGCTGCTTTTGGACGTCAAGCAGCCTTTACTTCACTCGTCGTGAATGACGAGTATAAATCATGGAACCATTGTCGTGACGAGGAATCCAAAATTGTGCTTCCATGTAGCAAAATGACGATTGTGAAGCTAAAGCAAGGAGACAAAGTTTGGATCGGAGTTTTCACTCAAACAGCTTATATGTATAGCAGATATACCTCATTTTCTGGTTATAAACTGTAATCAAATTATACAGACTGATCCTTTTAAATATATTGAATAAAAGTTAATTTTAGAACTACTCATTGTTTCGAAATTTTACTGTTAATGATAATAAACTTTGACTTTTATATTTGAAACACTTGAGCAGGGATAAATCTAAAATCAAAGAATTGGTCAGCTTGAAACTAAAGCAATTTGAAACCTAAACGTTGGTAAACAGAAAACAATGTTTTTATAATGAAGATGACTAATCATGAGAGTATACTTGAGAGGGAAAGTCTTGGTACAAAGGGGCAGAGGGGGTGGTAAATAGTGTACCCCCCTCCCCGAAAGCATGGCTATGTAATGAAATTTCCCCTGGAGAAGACTCACTGTATAGCCAATCTTCCGGGGGGGGGGGTGTTGATTCACTATAAAAAGCTTGCATTGAATTGAACTGAGAGAAGTCCCTGGAAGAGCACAGTCATAAAGAATTGCACAAAGAAAAAAATATCATTCTTATTTCGACAATTTTGTGAGCTGTTTTACTTTGAAATGTTTCTTGTAATATTTTTAACAGTAACAAGACAAGCTCAGTTGGCAATTTTCAGACTTGATCTATTTATATTTTAATATTGTATTTCGATTTATTCATCATTTGACCCTTGAATGCTTTTTTTGGCATAATTATGCTATCTTATACTCATAAGGAATTTATTTATTTTCTGTAGAATTTTTGTTATGATGTGTTAACAATAAAAGAGTTACAAGAATGGAACAGCCGGAATGCGTTGTCAGTCCGCTCCGCTTTTTTGTTCAATGCTACTAAATCTAAATCGACTGATAGACAAAATACGTAAACCGTATAGCCACAGAACAATTTTGCAATAGGTATTTGATTTAACATTGAAAAAAGGGAAAACATTTTTAAGAAAAACTTACATATCAAAGTTGATTGACGATGTCTGGTGAAATGGTAAAATCATAAGCGGAAAAATTGCATTTTAAAATAATCATCGCATCGAAATGTTAGGATCAAATGTTAAGAGTGAGATATTTGTTATCATGGTGAAACTTTGCAAGGGAGACTGCCTTATTAGGAAGTCTTCCTGAGGAGATAATGGACAGGCTTTGTAGTATCTCTTCCTCCTATACCCAACCGCAGTGAATGTCCCGCTACATGCATGCTTGATCTTGATATTAATACAATATTCCGTCGATATGTATATATTTCGCATTGTGTACATCACACCCAATTGTTGTTGATGTTATTGATTAAAAGAGAAAACTATTCAAGACGGCAAATACTTTCATTTTCACAATTATGATGAATAACAAAACATTAAGACAGACAATGAATGAATCGTGCCCTTTTAACTGCAGTTATAGTCTCTCGTTTGTAAAATCAATACCCTGTTGACCTATTTTTGTCCTTCCTGCATTATCCATTCATGTTCTTTAACTTGAGCTAGTATAATACAAATTAATAATCAGTCACTAGTGGTTCCTTGCATTCTTTAGAATGCATTTGTATAATTTATGTAAACTTTGTTTTTATTGATAAGGTTAAGAATAAAACATATTTTAATTCATATTAAACAAAATCACTATAATTATCTTCAAAGTAGGTTTCAACTCACAAATTATAAAACAGTCGATGTGTCTACTCACTGTCACACTCAATTCTTTATTTTTAGATCACAAGGCTGCTGCTTTTGGTGTTCGCGTGAGGGATTATAAAAGTAATCTTGCTGGAAAAAAGCTCAGGCTGTGTTCTAACGCGTTGATTTAAACGAAGGATTTGGATACGTGCCTCTACCAGAATCTTCAGGGTCCCTATTGGATCTCCGTATTTGACTGGACAGTGCATGCATTGAAAGGTCTATATGCATAGACTTCTCTTACAGTGAACGGCCAGTATAGTCATAGAACTATTGTCATGACGCGATTAATAAAAGTAAGCATTCGTGCAGCAAAATGTCAATAGTGAAGTTACAGCAAGGAGATGAAGTTTGGTCATTGCTCGATCTTTTCCCTCCGTGTCAAAGTCCAGCTTGAACAACAGGTTTGAACGAGTTGCGTTTAGATAGTCAGGGAGGGTCACCCGCCACTTCAACATTCCAAGTACATAATATAGCTATATACTAATAACCTAATAAGTTAAAAGCATTACAGTAAGCCTTTTTTTCCTTGATGTGTCATGCAGAGAATAGTAAAGACAATGAAAAATCTTTTCACAATCCGTCTTTTTTTCAAATGGTATATCCCAATACCCAAGCCAATAAAATTATTAACATGCATTTTTATATAGTGAATAAAACATCAACAACACTAGAGTTGGTAATGGTTACATTTATCCAATATCTGAGGAGATGATGGCCACTCCCCTCTCGTAGAAGCTGTGGTCATAGCTCGATCCATCCCCTCAGTGTCAAAGTGTGAACAGTAGGTTGAATGAGTGGCGTTCAGATAGACCGTAAGGGTCAGCAGTACTTAAAAGCAACAAAAGTATTACCATTATCACATATGATTGACTTAAAAAAGTAGTTTGCCGGTTTACCTACTTGTGAGAAAACCTACCTTGAAAATTTGTCCAGGTGATCCATAGGTTTCAAAGTTTTATTTCTAAAATTAATTATACTTAACACAATAACAGAGGAGATAATTATGAATCAATTCATAAAAAAAATAATCGGTATGTGTACATGTTCTCGGCCAATTTTTGGCAAAACAACTTTAAAGATTTGAAAGATTTCTCAAATCCTTATGTTTTCATTACGATGTTAGCCCGACGTCATCATTTCCTTACGTCTGAGAACCCAAAAATTGAAATGCATTTATTGACAAGACTACCAGATTAACACATTTTAGAATATGTAAATACTAATTAGACATTATTATGAATGTTATCAAATGCACAAATGCAATTAATGTAAGGCTGTCAAGATACAGAAAATTGCTAGTTTTGCTTTTATGAAACTCTGAGTCAATCAATCCAAAAGAAAAATTGCCAGGCGACTACTGAAATAATAAGTTTGTAAACGTATAAAAGAACTAGCTCAATCCAAAAGAATTTAAAAAATTTGATCCGTAGTAAAAATTACGGAAGTTATAATTGTTACAAAAAGAGAAATGAATGCATACAGTTCAATTAATTTACTTGTCTATTTTAAAACATGATTTTAAATGGAAGAGTTCCAAAGCACACTCATACTTTATAGAACAAAATGTGACAAAGTATGTGACATCTTAAAATTTTCAGCACTTGATATTATAAATGTTTGTATAAACAGTAATACACTGCATTTAAACTTTTTGAAATATTTCCTTTTATGCTTCTAAATATCTAATTTGTCATTTCAAAAAAAATGTATGAGTTTACTACGACAGTCAACTCTTTACGTCGATTCCAATTGTGACGTTAGCAAACCCGCGAGCTACGTTACAGAAAGCAGCTATGAGACCATTATTCAAGCCACATAAAGACTCGCTGATAAATGATTTTTCTATTCAGATGTAAAGACAATACCATCGAGTACCCGTAGTATAATTAAAAATATGCCCTAAAAACCGTATTTCTATTCATTACAGTATTTTACTTGCAAAATGAAAAATTGAAGTTAACTTGAAAAATAAAATAAAATATTTGAATTTGTTTTTCAATAGGACAATTTCTCCTTAACCTCCACTTGCAGGTTAAGTTAAACATAAATAATCATTTGACATCCTAATAAAAAAATTATATAAATTGCTGTTTTATATATCAGGTTTAGTGTTATATTTCAATTTAATGTCCAAGCTGTTACGAAAGGTAAAATGATGTTTTTCCTTTTATAAAATATTATATATAATAATGGTTCCTCAATCTTATCGTGCATATATTGTAGATCATTTACCGGCTAGACTCATTTGCCTTACTTACAAGTACGTACTAAATTTAAAATTTAAATGATTTGTTTTTTTAAATATATATCATTTGTTTTTTTTTTCATTATTGCTTTCAACCTAGTATGATTTTAATTTCTTATCATAAAATATGTATGGTTAAATACACGTGTATACTTTATAAAAGATAATTATAATTTTTTTAGCATTGTGGTGAACAATTATACAAAGACTAGAACATTTATACATCTATATGTCATTATTGTACTTTAAGAAGAAAAAATAAAACAAAGAAAAAAATAAAAATCTAAACTTGTAAATTTAAAGCGTTACAAATCAATGAAATATACATATAACTAACGTTCAAAATTTGATGTAGATACTTGCGGGATAACTTAAAATATTTGGGAGGATACATTTTTTATTTTTAGCATGGCCAGATCATTTCCTCGACTGTAATATGTTTGCATGAAGCTTTGTCATATGATTACTATGTGATTGGTTGAAACTTACTCTTGGTTTATCCGAGCAAGTATTCTGTTTTCTAAGAAAATTTTAATGCTCATAAAAATAAAAGAAAAATAAAAGATAATCTTATATGTTTCTGATTTTTTTAAAATTGTCAAATTTGATAAGGTTTAGGATGTTTTGGGCTTTCGTCGTTCTGATGATCACAATACAATGTGGATTGTGTGACAAAGTGTCACCAAAACCAGGTCTGAAATTATTCAGAGAGGATTACAAAAGCGTGGAAGAGACCTGTTTGGCTGTCGGATTTGTCAGAAACAACTGTACTGAGCCAAGTATGAATATAACTAATTAATTAACAAGAATATGATTGTCATTATAGAGTTGTGCTTTGATCATGCTTTGTTTTATTACAATTTTTTTAAAATGTTGTTTTTTAAATTTTTTAAACCTTTTTTTTTTACATTTACACATTTCCCATACTGTTTTTAAAATGGCAATCGTGTCGTTTAAAATGCCTATATGAATGAGTTCATGTAAGATAATATTTTCTACTAGATTGCAAAATAATATTTTTGTCATTACAATGTGTGCTCCGTTTGGTGGATCTATACATGTATTGCAAATTATCTGTATATTTAAACCTGTTATTTATAAAATTAGTTCGCGGAAAATATGCACTAAACTACAATCACTAATACAATAGCTCTTCTTTGAAGAAAAATCCCCAGACGTAAACCTTTTTTTTTAAAAATCAGCATAAAATATATTTTAGAAATTGACAATGTTTAGGTCATTGAAATTAGATCAACCCCGTCAAGTCAACAAACATGTATACGTCCATTTTACGGCCATCTACATACCGCAATGTCATTTTAAAACGTTTTATTACTACTTCTATAATTCATACACCCGATAAACAAACGGAAACCACACCATAAATTCTTCATTATTTTTAGTCTTTCGTTATCATTTTTGGGAGCCAGAAGTTTCATATTCGCATTGTATTAAATTTGTTTTCCACCACAATTTCTGTTATTGTCCGAATATCAAATTATTGTTAAACGTCTGTACATAACATGCATTTTGTATAGATCTTAGAACTTAATTTCAGATTATCGAATGATTGCTTTTGATGTTCGTTTAAAAGAAGATAAAAGAAATCTTGCCGACAAAGCACGGGTTGTGTTCGAAACAGTTGATCTGAACGAAGGACTGGGACACAACGCCTCTACCGGTATATTCACGGCCCGTAGCAACGGGATCTACGTGTTTGACTGGACAACTCTTGCATGGACAGGACAATATGCTTTTACGTCTCTTGTCGTAAACAACCAGTTAAAATCATGGATATATTGTAGCGGCGGGCAAATGTACCTTCCCTGTAGTAAAATGACGATTGTGAAACTCCGGAAGGAAGATAAAGTTTGGATTGGAGTTTACCAAGGTCCAGCTAATATACATAGACATTATACGTCGTTTTCTGGTTATAAACTGTAATTAAAATAAAATTTTCACTGTTAATATTAATAAAAAAAGGACAGAAAATTTTGTTTGTTTTACTTTCGGAGGAAAAAAAGTTGATTATTCCTATAAATTGTGTTGGCTCACTGTTTGCTATAATTCGCGGAGCGGTTTTATACTTATAAATAAATTTTAAAATAAGTAAATAATTATTTCAAACAATTCAACTTGGTAAGACATCACCTATCTAGGTTCACTGTCATCGATATATATCAAAATCAGTTTTTATTCTATGATAGATATTATGAAAAAAGTAAGATCATATTATTGTTTATAAAAGATATATCCCTGATTAACACAATTCAAATTTATATGATTTAAAGGAAGGACACATGGGCGCAAAAGTAAGATCATATTATTGTTTATAAAAGATATATCCCTGATTAACACAATTCAAATTTATATGATTTAAAGGAAGGACACATGGGCGCAAAAAAGCCACAAATCATTCTTTTTATATTTTGACAATAAATTTTGACTAAAATACGTACATTTTAAATGAGCAAAACAAGAAAGACCTCAGAATTATCATAAATCTAGGTAGATTCTGTTAGAGGCCAAAACTACTCTTTAGTTGTTTAAACGTAAATGTCATATTGATTACTATTTAGTATAAATATGTGCGTGTTACTGCTGTCTTAGAACATTAAATAAATGCGAGGCAAAAGTACACCTTCTCTTCACCTTTCCGTAGACAGTCTGTTACAAGTAACTTACAACTTAATAATTATAAGTGTACTGTTTTATAAAGGATCAAATCATTTAGTATGCAAAAAAGAAACAATGCAATGAATAAAAGCGTTCTGTGTGCCGTTCTCCTGTCTTTTCTTTTTGCTACATAGCGTACACAAATATTGACAGGGATACTTGGATGCGTTTTATCCAGTGACGTGTATCTTATCCATCTTTTTCTATTTATGTTGGTTCATACATGTGTACAGCCTTACTTTTAAATCATGGAGTGGTTGGTATTGATGTTCGGCTGAGAGAATACAAAATAAACCTTGTCACTAAAGCTGGGGTTGTGTTTGATATTGCTGATCTGGGATATGACGTTTCTACCGGAATCTTCACGGCCCCTAACAGTGGAATTTACGTGTTTGACAATTCTTTTAGGCAAGGTCAATATGCTTACATTTCGTACGTGCTTTAGCGGACAGTTCTTGCAGTGAACGTCAATATGCATGCACGTCACTTGTTGTGAACAACCAGTCTCAGTCATAGAACCGTTGTCGTGACGTGAATTCTATAACACAGATTCCATGTACTAAAATGACAGTAGTATAGCTAAAGCAAGGATACAAAGTTTGGATCGGAGTTTTTGCTGGACCAGCCAATATGTACTGTAAGTATACCTCATTTTCTGGTTACAAACTGTAATCAGAATAAAATATAGTATATTCAAAATATTAGATTAAAAGCAATTCTCGTGCTTTTTCTTCCTTGGTGACTGTTTATTCTTATAACCTTTCGATAACTGACTTTTGTTTTAGATATTGTTTTTTACAATATGCCCAATAGTCAGAAATCTTATTTTTTCATTCTTATATGAGCATTGCAACTGCTTTGCAAACAAACAGTATAAAATTGAATACTCATAAGAAAATCAAGAAAATTGTTGAACAGGAGTGAAAATTTACCAGACATAAGACATACGAGACAATACGTGCAAAAAAAAAAAAATTAGAAAAAACGATATAAATAAATTATACCTTAGATTTTAATAACATAATTAGATTTTAAGATTATCTTTTCTTTCTTTAAAATCAGTAACAAAATATCAGATTTAATATATAAACGCCTAATATTAACGGTTGATCAGAATGAAGGATTTAAAGCTTAGAATTAGTTCTTTACCATTGAACATAATATTTTAATATACTATTTTAAATTTTATTAGTCTATACTAGTTTTAATTTAAGAAGCATTGTCACGCAAATGCCAAATTGAGACAATGAATAATGTCACAAAGATTTACAATTTTCAGCAATCATTTTTTTCAAATGCTATTTTGTTTATCTTAATCCAATAAAAGTGTTGATGTGTATTTTTATACAATAAATTAGACAAAATGTTATTATAAGCCAGATATCATTGAAGATGGTAATGGTCACATTCATCCAAGATCTGAGGAGACGATGCCAACTCCCCTCTCGTGGAAGCTGGTGCCGTTCAGGTAGACTGGGGTGGTCACATTACCTTTCACCATCATGAATAACAAATGATCATAAAATCTAACATTTGAAACATTTTTTCTTAGAAAATCATAAAAAAAAAGCTCAACTATACATGATTAAGTAAATGAAAAAGATTTTAACATAGAAAAGCAAAAATTCACGACGGCGTTGCTTAAGTAGAGTTGAAAAACTATCACGTGAAGTTCTAACGCTATTTCCTGTAGCGTTTGACGTATTAAATAAAATCGTATTTCGTATGTCGTTCAATATAATGACCAACTTAAAGAGTGATAATAGGAGGAAATAAAAAATCTATTACACCATAAAAAATCGTAATTCCCTCGAGCCATGTCGTCGGGAAATATAACTGTTGTCGGGGGAGTCTTTATATCTTCCTTACCTTAATGCAATTAATGTTTAATTTTAATGCCAAATGAAAGTTCAAATTCACGTCTTATAATTTAACTAAGACACAAATAACACAAACGATTCATACAGCAACAGCTATGTATATAATGTACTTGGTATGGAACACATATTGCAACGTCTACGTCAATTCAATTTATTAATCTGCATTGTATTCTTTCAGAATGTCAAAGAGTAGTTATCTCGATAAAATGGAAAACTGCATTTCAACCACGTTTCACAAAAGTTACTTACACCTGTGATATGGCATCCCTAATAACATACTTTATCTAATTCAAAGAGTGTTGTATCTCTGGATTTTCAAAAGTTCACATGCCTACATTTTGCATTGTCTTCGCCAGATTTGACCCTCAAAAATGACGTAATTTTAACGTCCTGGGTTAACAACTCATTTTTCTGCGATTTTTGAGATATTTCAGACATTAATTGCAGCACATATCGCGGCTTTTGTCTATGGTTAGCAGAAAAACTGAATTTTCAAAATTATCATTAATTTGGATAAATTCTGTAAGAGGCCAACAAAACACATAATTTGGTTAGATATGAATTTCATTACTAATTACATGTTGGTTTGTATTTGCGACTATGAACACCTATTAAAAGCGAGACAAAAGTAAACCTTCTCCGGACGTTTATAACTGTCATTTCCGTAGACATACAGAAACAAATAATTTAAAGCTTATTACTTACATCTAAAGGTTACAAAAACGTAGGTGTTTTGTTTTGGACAAAATCATTTGATATGCTAATAAACAAATGCAATGGCATAGGCTTTCTAAACGCCACAAAAAATAAACACTGAAATTATGCGTGATGCGTTTTATCGAATGGTGAGCGTCATTTTAGTCTAAACCATTGGTAAACTGAAGAGTAGATAATATTTTACATTCCTTTTTCTATGCATATGTATGGTTTTACTGTACAGACAACTTTATAAATTCTTCATGTGGTTTATAGCTATATGATTACCGTGTTGATGTTTTTAAACGAAATATAAATTATCGTTTATGATTCCTGCAAATTATAAAATAAAACTTTAATACGCTTACGATTATTCATCATAATTTTAGAAAACTTTAGAAATTTTTCTAAACAATGACTATCCTAGTAGTTTAGTATCAATAATGTTTCGTATGTGTAAGAATATTTCATAAAGCTAAACATATTCGACAAAATATTGGTCTGGTATCGAACTTTCCAAATCATTGTTAAATACGACATAATCAGTATTTTATCTGTATATGTACCAACAGTATGCATAATTTTGCATGTATATATACATTTCAGCTTGAGCATTGTATTTCAATATAATATTCAGCCTGTTACAAAACGCAATATTGATTTTCACTTTTAATGAAATATAAACAATAATCTTATGTAATGGTTCTAAAATATTAATTGCACATAGCATCTACCAGTAAGAACTGAAAGTTGCCTAGCTTACACGTAAGTGCTGATTTTGTAATAATTTGCCCCATTTATGTGTTTGTTGTAAAATAGATATTATTTGTTAATGGGATAAACTTAAGGATGACGTTTACTCAGAATAAAAAAAAAGTCACTGATGATAATGAAAAACCATTTATTGTATGTTATAGACCTTCCCTTGTAATGTTATTTTTCACTTTCAAAAAAGTAGGCCAATAACCTATGTTTTGAGTTAATGGCCATTGGTTGTTGTTTTTTTTTTTGAAAAATCAAGAAAAATCCTATAAATTTTTACACTACGATTGAAATTTTCTTTATTGTAAAAATATTACAAATAATTATAATAAAACACTTAAAAAAATAAAATACAGTTTGAGGATGGTAGTGCAATAATAAGGTACAAAGCGTTAAGATTAAAGCACCGATTTTTAAAAACATTCCAGTCCGAAAATCCTCTATTTTCAAATACAATTTTTTTTTCAAATCCCTACCCATTTTTGATCAAGTTTTACAAAAATTGAGCGATGATAATACAAAAACATTTATAGTATTGAACTACTTATATTGACCTTATTCTGTTGGCATAAAATTTATATGAGGTCAATGATCAAAATTTTGAGATATGGTGTCTTTTTTCGATTTTGAGCAATTTTCAATATATTGTAATTTGTGTCATACGATTATTTTAATGAATAAGTGAGGAAAAAACCAACAGAAAATATGCAAAATTATATAGACTTAAAATATGAAATCTGATATTTTGATATTAGAGTACTGCCAGAAATGTTTTAGCGAAAAACAAAATCTGCAAAATTGAGTCCGAATTTCCTCTTTTTGGCTAAAGGTCTATTTTTGTTTGAGCCTAATTCGATAATAAAATAAAAATACCGAATTCATTATTAATAATTATTCATATCATAGATACTTTTTTTTTCGTTTAGAACTAATTTTACTCATTACATCGAACTTTTTAACAATCCGAATTTGAGAACTCAAACCTTGAGTTAACAACACCCTTAGGATATACATTTAATTTTACATTTTCTTCATTACCTTTAACTGTATACCTGTTCTTCTAATTATAACTTTCTTTAAAATGGTTTATACACTTTTAAACCAAAATAAATTCCACCTAAACTAAACATGCTGTATAGGATTTGTACATAGATATTTAAACGAGTTTCAGGATGTTGTTGACATTTGCCACACTCATGATCGCAATACAATGTGGATTGTGTGACAAGGTGTCACCAAAACCAGGTCTGAAATTATTCAGAGAGGATTACAAAAGCGTTGAAGAAACTTGTCTGGCTGTTGGATTTGTCAAAAACAACTGTAGAAATGATTCTAAGACAAATCCGAGTATGATTTATAGTTTTATGTATTCTGCATGATCAGTTTTAAAGATTCTTTGCTGTTTTAAACGTTTGTTGAAAGAACAAAATCAAAATTTTGCCTTCATCGGGATACAAGTACATATAGGGGAATGTTTCGGACATTACTTTTAAAACTAAAATATATTTGTACTGTGATACACGATAAATATATCTAATCTATTTTGATTTTTAATGCTCGTTATACATGAATACCTTCTTACTTTTAGATCATTAGAGTTTTGCTTTTGATGTTCGTTTAAAAAAAATCATAAATCAAATGATTTATGACCTATTTCCTACGATGATTTTAGATCACCAGGTTGTTGCTTTCGAGGTTCGATTAAGAGATCATCAAAGAAATCTTGCCGAAAATGCGCGGGTTGTGTTCGAAACAGTTGATCTGAACAAAGGATTTGGATACGACTCCTCTACCGGAATCTTCACAACCCCTAGCGGCGGAATCTACGTGCTTGACTGGACAACTGTTACATTCCCAATTCAAGCTGCCTACACTTCACTTGTCGTGAATGACCAGTTCAAGTCATGGAACTATTGTCGTGACGTGAATTCTAAAACATACCTTCTTTGTAACAAAATGACAGTTGTGAAGCTAAAGAAAGGAGATAAATTTTGGATTGGAGTTTTTCGTCGGCCGACTAATTTGCATAATCAGTATACGTCATTTTCTGGTTATAAACTGTAATAAATCATACAAAATTACAAGGCCTTTCTTGTTTAGTTCTTACAAATTAACACACTTATAAACAAACAGCTTGAGCAAGTTTATATTTCTATAATTTTACCAAAGGAGTTCTTCTAGTTTTGTTAATGTATTGCTATTTTTTTTTTACACAATTTGTAGCAATAATGAATGTCTTTTTACTTTAAAGTGTAAGGTTTGTATAAACATTGGGTTGTATTATCTGTAAAAACTATAACATTATCATTACAAACATTTAAATTAATGCAGTTACTGAACTCTATGGAATGGCAGCTTTTACACTAAGTTATTAATATTCATATGTTCATCATAAGTTTCTAGATTTAGAGTCAGGTTTGTCACTACAAACACTAATATTCAAAAGCAAAATGTATAGAATATTCCGGTGAAAACACACAACAACAGTTACATATACTATTATTTCATAAGTAAAAAGTAGTCTTTATCAAAATCAAACTCTGAAAAAAAAAATATTAATTCTTAGATATCATTGAAAATTCAAAACTTTACAAACCACAAATCTGAATGATTGATTAAAATAAAAATACTTAAAGTTCAAAACCCATTGCCACGAAACATGTTATTTCAATTTTCCTGTGCAGAGAAAGGAAACGATAATGAATAACAACTTTACACAAAATAATCAATATTTTCACGATCTCTGTCGATCAGAAATCGTTTTAATTAGAGAAAATATTGATTTTGTTTATATGTATTGAAATGATCTGCATTCTGTTTTGCTTATTAAAATGTTTGACCTACAAAGGGTGCTATTTTTGTAATGATTGCTCAATTTTCGAATTTACACTTTTTCGAGCGTATTAAGAAAAAAGATATGTCTAGTTATACGCCTATGCATTTCTATATCTTTATTAAAAGGATAGACTTTGGATAATATTATCTAAATCAAAAGCTTCTCCTTTTTTCTTTTTCAACAAAAATTAACCACCGACTATTTGCAATCCAGGTTGATTGGTTTATCAATGATTATTATTCAAAATATTGGTCCATTTTTTTACTCTTAAATTAAGGTAGATCACTTCTTAAAAAGTCTTGATGTATTGATTTACCTTAACTAAGTAGCTTTTTTTACAATGCAAGTCAAAACGAAAAGTAAAACACCGCGGCCATTAAGTGAATCTGACGTCATTTTGTAGTTTCAATCAACTTTCAGACATTTCGGTAAACTACATGTACATGTATCACATGTGTAACTTTTTACAAACATTGTGGTCTTCATTGCCATTTGCGTATGGACTATCTCAATTATTAGCACGTGTGTGAATCATGCTTATAATTAGAGTATAAGCTTTATGCTAAAAATCAAATACGATTGTTAACTTTCATATTTGAGAATTAAACTCGATGTCAGTGGAATCAAATGAATGTCAAAATGAATCTTCCTTGCTAGAAGCTTTACGAGAATGAAGTTCTATTTGGTACGTTGTTTATTTGCGGACAAATTCTACTTTAACATTCATCATCGATTGCACTGATTAAATCAGGTGTCATATAATATAGCGAGACTCCCCCACAAAGAGATTCCCATAAAGAAATTTTGCCTATTAAACGATCGAGCTTTCACCCGAAAAAGAAGGTCTAAGGGGTGACTTTTTGTGACTACATCATTAACCAATCATAGTGAGGTTTCCCCGTACCTACTTATTTTTTTACGTTATATCGTCGATACATTGTTTGCACCCAGCATTCTAACATTCTTCACAATCAATGTTTAAATTAATTGAATAAAAATCACGCAGTTGAACATTACTGAGGAGGGGGGGGGGGTTCTATATCGCAAATCTTCGGGGAAAGTATCACTGTATACAACATCAGTTCAGCTGATATCAACTGCTTTATTTCTTAGGATACCGAAAAAAAATACTGCAGATGTAAAATTTCATGTAAATTGATTTATTTTTATATGAGTAGACACCATTTCTCTCCGTATTCTGAATTATCTCTACTGAGCTTTATGTTACAGTTTGTAAGATTTTTTTTATTTTAATGCAAAGTGTCAGTATGTTTAAAATTGATATTTTATTTATCTTATATACGTATATTTCCTATAAGCATTAAAATTTTTATCAGTCAGTTTTAATATCATGTTCCAATTTAATGTCCCAGCTGTTATAAAATGTAAAATGATATCTTCTATTCAAAACAGTATGTATATATAAGACGGTTCAAGAAACTTACTGTGTGTTACGTTTCCTCACTGGTTAGAATCGAAAGTTGATGCGTAAGTAAGTAATGATTCTGTCATAAAAAATTATTGCTATTGACCTTATATCCGTTAAAACTTCTAATGATATATAATTACTTATAGGTGCATCATTGTGAAATGCAATTTAATGATGACACGTGAGTTCAATCTCAGGGAATTATCGATACCACATATAATTTGATAATAAAATATATTTCCTTATTGATAATTTTGTTACGTAACCTTTGCTCATTGGCTAATGAGGGGATTTTCTTTAAAAGAAAAATGGTTGTTTGCCCTTCCTGAAGAAAAGGTATTTTGCTGAAAATTTTTCTGTGAACAAAATATGAACATTTGTTGGTTGATCTAATATGATACGAATCATTTAAGTAGAAATGGGATCGCCAAACTTTGAAGAAAATAATTGATTTCCCCATTTACCGATACAAAGTGTTAACAGCAACTCTGACAAAAAAATTAGATATTCATTTTATTTGACATATTAAATACAAAATAAAGTTTATACATCCGAGTACATATCCGTAATCAGTAAAATAAAAAATATTTTTAAAAGGTGGTGAAAAAAGTATACCGCTGATTTTTCCCCTGATTTTCTGCTTGCTGATATCTATTTAAATGTATTGAATAATAAAGGTGTATTTCATAATACGATACTTTTATCTAGGTTTGATTTCAAAACATCTTTGTAAAGTTACAGGATGTTGGTGACATTATTCATACTGATGGTTACAATTCATAATGGATTGTGTGAGAAAGTGTCAACGAAACCAGGTCTGAAATTATTCAGAGAGGACTACAAAAGCGTGGAGGAGACCTGTCTGGCTGTTGGATTTATCAGGAACAACTGTAGAAATGATTCTAAGGCGATGTCTAAGATGAGAAAGAGTATTTTTTAGAATAATTATCGTTTTTGAAATCTTTGTAATATGCTGCCATTATCCAGAAATTGCACACATAACATTGATAACAATAAAGCTACTTTCTACAAGTATGTTTAATAAATAATATTATTATATTTACATCTACTTAGTATAACTCTCTCAATTTCTTACGGAAGTTACTTGTAATTCATAGCTCTTTAGAAACTGACAGGACTAAAATCTTTACTGTCTAGTTCTAACCAGGTTATTGATCAGTCAAAATCTTCATCAACTAAATTCATTAAATATTCACTAATTGCATGAAATTATCATGTCATAAATCAAATTCCCATATGAGACAACTTCGCTATTTCTACTATCTAATGTACTGATGTACATTAACAATGATTTAGTTACTTTATCTACCCTTTACAATCAATTCGTTAACTTGTTTCAAGTTAAAAGTATGGAAAAAACCATTGTGATTTATACAGGTTATAGACCTAGCGATCATTGCAGAAAAAAATTTCATTTTATCGTTTGAATAAATGATTATTTTTTTTTTGTTAAATACGTTTTATTCATATACAGTTTTAACTTTAGATCATCCGGTGGTTGCTTTTGATGTTCGGTTAAGAGATCATCAAAGAAATCTTGCCACAAAGGCCCGGGTTGTGTTCGAAACAGTTGATCTGAACGAAGGACTGGGATACAACGCCTCTACCGGAATTTTCACGGCTCCTAGCGGCGGGATCTACGTGTTTGACTGGACAATTCTTACAACCCTAGGTCAAGCTGCCTACACTTCACTTGTCGTAAATGACCAATTTAAGTCATGGAACCATTGTCACGACGTGTATTCTAAAACATACCTTCCCTGTAGCAAAATGACGATAGTGAAGCTAAAGCAAGGAGATAAAGTTTGGATAGGAGTTTTTACTGGAACAGCTAATATCAATAATCAGTATACTTCATTTTCTGGTCACAAGCTGTAATCAAATGTATGATAAAGTATTTTCAAAACACTAGATAAAAGTAGATCCTATGATGTTCTTCTTTTTTGTTCACTATTCATTAAAACATCGGATATACGGAACTACATGTACATGTATTTTATATTATTTCTAATCTGGACAAAATACTTCATTTTAAATTGGTTTAAAACTATGCAATGATTTTGCAAAAAAAAGTGAATTCCTTTTAAATTAACTTTGTAAGGTGTGTGAGGCGCTTTTTTCTATGAATCTGTCAGTGGTTTTACTGTAGCTAGGTTTTGGTCTGTTACTATATAATACTTCATATTAACCTCATAAAGTTATACAAATGAGTAATATTTGCGTTTAGACGGTAAGTTTAGCAGAGACAATTAAACGTCTCTAGTTTTAGATTTAAAATGTTCGGTATAAAAACTGTACAATATAAGTAATAAAAAGAACTTAAGTACTGTAATCTCTATATAAGATATAGAGGACAAAGTACTGAACAATATGGCTTCACATTTTCCAGTGAAAACACACAAGACAATACATACTATTAATATTTAATGCGCAAAATTTTTTTTTTTAGTAATTTAACCGTGTTTGGAAGCATATTTTTCTTAAAGGTTTTTTTCTGAGTGATTTAATTGAATATAACTCTTAGTTTAACAGTTTATCGGGAAAATGTTTCTTCAATTTCAAAACCAAATACCACAGAACATTAAAATCCAATACGTGATAAAAATATCCATATATCTTATTACAAAATATTTCCACAAAATGTGTAAATAGATGGACATCCGCTATTTCATGTGACAGGCAAAAAATAGTCTATGAATAATAAGTTCACATTGATCTTTTCATAGATATTAACAATCTATTTTTTTTTCAAATGGTATTTCACAATACTTATAAGCCAATGCATTTTAATATAGTAAACAAAACATCAGGTAATTGTCAGCCAGACAGCACTGAATTTGATAATAGTCAACTTTTATCCCAGATCAGAAGAAATGATGGCCACTCCCCTCTCAAAGAAGTTGTGGTCCTTGCCCGACCCTTCTCCTTCTGTGCCAACATAAGCTTCGTCAAAATCGCAAATAATTATGGTGTTTTGATGGGGCCACTTCGACCTTCGCACCTTTGCCTTTAGGTCGAAGATGCGAGAGTGCGTAGTTGCGAAGGCGAAAGTGCGACGGCGAAGGAGCGAAAGTGCGAAGATGCGACGGTGAAGCGCGAAGATGCGATGGCGAAAGCGCGAAGGTGCGAAGGCGAGAGGCGATACTTCTATCACTCCTTCGCTTTCGCAACTTCGCACTCTCGCCTTCGCAACTTCGCACTTTCGCCTTCGCCTTTTTTATAGCATTCAGAAAGTCTCGGTCGATTACATAGAATTTGATGCAGGCACCGTACTCGCCAAGTTTTCCGATTAATCCATGATATCATTGGTACGCATGCGCTAGGCCATTGTGCTTACTATGAATGTTTATGAATATATTAATGTGTATATGTGACATATATGTTTACCAGTGCTGGCTATGCCTATAATCATTATAAATTCCATATAAAATGTAATGTCCGCCATAATGTACACATATGCACTTCCAGACTCTTGTCACTTACCAGTTGTCTGTTTACCTTGGATCAAACACAGTAACATTCTAATTTCATTATGCGACACTCCTTGCTCTTGTATGGATCTAGAGGGGGAGAGGGCGTCGCCCCCCCCCTGGAAAATTCAATATTAATAACTCACACATGCAGTAAAGGGGGAGAGAGGGTCCGGATCCCACCCCCGGGGAATTTAATTTTATTAATTATATATAATAAAATCTCTCGAAAAATGTATCGGAGTACCCCCCCCCCCCGACAAATATAATTATCCATCGACCCCCCTCCCCCTCCGAAAAAGTTATGGATCTGCGTAGGCTGTTGAAAATAAATTCTAAAAAGTTCATTGTCTGCCTCAGATGTCCTTTTATACAGCTAAAATTGTCTTTAAACGATAGAGAGCTCAAATTATAAAAAGGCGAAGGCGAAAGCGCGAAAATGCGAAGGCGAGAGTGCGAAGTTGCGACGGCGAAGGAGCGATAGTAGTATCGCTTCTTCGCCTTCGCAACTTCGCACTTTCGCCTTCTCATCTTCGCTCTTCGTCGTCGCATCTTCGCATTTTTGCTCCTTCGCCGTCGCACCATCGCACTTTCGCCTTCGCAACTTCGCACTCTCGCACCTCGACCTAAAGGCGAAATTGCGAAGGTCGAAGTGGCCCCATCGGAACACCATAAATAATCGAAAAATCATTGGTTTGTGCAAAAGCTTCGTTAGAATCACGTGTTTTTGTTTTTGTTTTTTATTTTGTTTTTTGTTTTTGGCACTGAAGCTACACACCAAACAACTGAAACACACATCGACAGAAAGATAGGATAATAATTCTGACATAATTTCATTGCTAAACAGATATAAATTTTCTGGCTTGTTTGACACAGTTTTTGATTGTATATTTTCCTTGTACTGTACAAACTTGTATATTTCGTCCGATTATCTCTAGATTACATAATAACAGGAACAAAATTGAAGGACTCAATGGACGAACTGAAGCTTTGAGGAAATTGTTGTATCGAAAAAAAAACAAACAATCCCCAATTTTCAGTTTTATTTTTCCAGTTTGATTTTATTTTTTGCAACTAAAATGCTGCAGTCTGTAGAAATACCAAATTTTAATCATGTATCGATACCCAATGGGATTTTCTTTAAACCTGATAGAAAGATCATTACATGTAGTTTACAGAAAACATGATTGCGCTCATTTGTATTACATGTAATACAAATAAATGAAAATCAGTGCTTGAACATTTTTTAAAAATTGTTATCGTACTTTCTCGTACGTTTGGTGTTTTGAAGGTGACGTTAAACGTAGAAATAACTTTGAGCAGCCTTACCACTGATGACATCCATGCAGACACAGTTTCTATCTAACTTTGAGTCCAAAAATACTCTTTGAACGTAAATTTTTATTTCTATTCATTAATTTTTGTTATAGAATCCCTTAAGGTATAGAAAAATTCTAAAAACATCGAAGCAAAGCAACTGAACCTTTTGAATTAATCCGACACATTCCACAGACAGTGCATTGAATATACATTTGTAATTTAATTGAAACAGGGAGTTTTAGTATGTCTTTTTATTATCATACAGAAAAGATATAAGATTAACAATTCTTTTTATCTTTGTCTTTGGAAACAATAAATAAAAAACTGCATTATCCGACAACCGAACCCCTGTGGAAAAGACATCAAGCCCAATTCACAAAAGATCATAAGTTCATAAGATATAGACATTTACATTTTGTATAAAGGAATCAAAATTGATGTATGATTTTCTAATTATTTTTAAAGGGGGAAAAAGTAGTGTCGTTTATTGTTTTTAATAACCAAAATTGTAGAATTCTTATTCGATTCTTTTCTGTACTGCATATATTTGCCATTAATTCAAAACATGTTCAAAAGATGCACACACACTACCTTTTTTGAAACTATATAATCTAATTTACGATTTTTTATATTTCTCTTCAGCGTAGACTGGGTTTGAGTTCAAAATACGCTTTGTACGTAAATATTCATTTATTCATTAACAGGACCAATACGTAATTTGTTTTGCAAAGGACAGGATTGTGGTGCAATAATATCTAGTTATAAACATAATAAGGAACAAATAGGTAGATTGTAGCCGCCGAGTTCCCGTCTATATATTTGCTACTTCATATATGTAAAAGAATTGAACATAAAAAGGCAAACATTCGCGTCTTTGCTTTAATAGAGTTGAAAATATTACAGATAAAGCTCGGCGTATTTTATATAGTTGTATTAATTCAATATATTAAACAATTAAATGAAACGAAACCTTTTCCTTTTTCAATTTTTTCCCCTCTAGCGATGTCTTCTGAAAATATGAATTATCTCGAATAAATTCATCTTCTTATCTCTCTCACCATCATGCAATAAACATTTAATATTTATTCAAAATGAAATGATAAAAATGACGATTTAAAATCATATAATATGATATAACAAAGAAACAAATCATTCTTATAGCAACAAATCATGTATAAAACACGCGGATTGTAATACATTTTAATTATTGTAACTTCTAAACTAAATCAAATTATTGCATTATAATTTAATTTTCTGGTTGTAACGCGGTATTTGATTGGATAAAAAGAAATTGTTAAATTTGTATAATCTGGTTCACAAAACATGTCACAATGCACCAACGTCAAAAACGTACTAATTCGCTTGACGTTAGATTTGAATTTTGTCGATTGTTATCATTTTTTAAGTAAAACGCACTCAATTTGTACAGTAAAATACAGAAAAAATAAATTATAAGAAATGGACTAAATATATATCCAAGTTATATTCTTATAACTTGGTTTGGAGTAATTTACGTATTTTTTATTTCAAAACGTTAACTACAGGTCCATACAAATTAAATATAGATAGATAGCGCCACCGTATCCCCGAGTTTTTGTAATGAGATCTGCCAAGGGTTTATGGGGAAGAAAGTGGACCGAAAACCCCTGGCTAGCCAGGATGCGGAAGATATAGCTTTTAAAATCAGTATTTAATTCATATATATGTACTCACAGTATGTGAACGCTTGCTTTAATATTTCAGTTTTAGCATTGTATTTCAGTATACTATCCAAGCTGTGACAAAACGCAGTATTAAATTTAAATTTTTACTCTTA
This sequence comes from Magallana gigas, assembly GCF_902806645.1. Taxonomy (NCBI): domain Eukaryota; kingdom Metazoa; phylum Mollusca; class Bivalvia; order Ostreida; family Ostreidae; genus Magallana; species Magallana gigas. The sequence continues at coordinate 23,847,493 of NC_047561.1, forward strand.
ATGACAAATATATAATACTTCTTCAAACCTATTGTACATAGCAGCTACTGGTAGGAACTGAAAGTTATCTAGCTTACAGGTGAGTCCTGATTTTTTCTAAAGTTTGCTTAATTTTTCTGTTTGTTGTAAAAAAAGAAGTAGTTTATTTTTGGAATATACATGTACTTTTACATTTATACCCATATACTTCCATGTTATATCTGTTTACTTTTAATCATACATAAATTCTTTAAAATGATTTATACATGAAGAAAACCTCACTCAAAAAATACGTTCTGCATTGGACATGTTGATACATGTAAATTTCAGGATGTTTTGTTTTTATTTGCCGTACTGATGGTTACAATACAATGGAATTTATGTGAGAAAGTGTCACCGAAACCAGGCCTGAAATTATTCAGAGAGGACTATAAAAGCGTTGAAGAGACCTGTCTGGCTGTCGGGTTTGTCAGAAACAACTGTAGTACTTCTAAGACGAGTTTAAGTATTACTTAGGCTGAAAGCATTGTTCATGTTAAGTTTATGCTTTGAATATGCTTTCACATTTTACATGTATTTTGTTGTGAGAACAAAATCAAAAAGATAGATGAAATAACCACGCTCAATTATATGTTCTTCAGCTCCTTTTAAATCATTTTGCCTCCCTCAACGAATGATACGTATATCAATTACTCTGAAAAAAGAAATTTTCTCTGTGTTATGCTTTGGAAAAAAAGATTTTTAAAAATATAACCTGATATATTAATACTGTGATGCATGTATATAAATATAATATTTGTATCAGACTTATTCTCTTTGTTCATGGTGGTTCATAAATGAATACAACCTTACTTTTAGATGATCGGGTGATTGCCTTTGATGTTCGTTTAAAAGATCATAAAAGAAACCTTGCCGAGAACGCACGGGTCGTGTTTGAAACGGTTGACCTAAACGAGGGACTGGGATACAACAACTCTACCGGAAGCGGCGGGATATACGTGTTTGACTGGACAATTCTAACAATTCTAGGTCAATACGCCCACACTTCTTTGGTCGTAAATAACCAGCTCAAGTCTTGGAACCATTGTCACGACAGGTTTTCGAAGACATGGCTTCCTTGTAGCAAAATGACGATAGTGGAACTGAAACAAGGAGATAATGTTTGGATCGGAGTTTTCACTGGTCCATCTAATATTTATAAACAGTATACATCATTTTCTGGTTATAAACTGTAATCAAAATAAAATGAAAGTTCTATTCAAATATCTTTATACAAGAAATATTTTATCTTCGATATATGACTTCCTTTTGGAATATCTTCATAAGAGTATTTAAATTTTTTTTATCCTAGAAAGAGTAATTTGTCTTTTGCTAAGTAACGGGGGATATCTTTTGAAACTCAAAATCAATGAGTTTTCACCATTGCAAGGTTCCTATCGATCACTATAAGAATATATGGATATTATTTTCCAAGATTTAAAAAGGGCACACCATTTAAACAATGTGATCATCTTGAATAATATACATGTATACTTGAATAAATCTTGATTAACCGCTGTATGCCCTACACATTTCTAGGAGTTTTTAAAAAATGCAAGGAATGCGTATATTCATACTGGAAAAATTGTTTTCTATGCATTTGTCAAACGCTGTGTGAACAATTGGTATTTATAAGAAAATAGAGAAGAAAATACTGAGCGGCATTGCTTTAAATTATTATTTTTTGGAAAACACGCCAGACAATACCACCAAAAATATTTATTAACCAAATATTATTAGGCCTATGTTTCAACATTACAGCATAGATTTTGATAGCTTAATTTTACTTAAGGGTATTTGAATATTTTCTTTTATCAAAACACAAAAACCAATATATTAGACATCCAGAATTCCAGGAATTTACTTAACACTGCTTAAGGTGGCTCTATACACCCACAGTTTATTCCAATTTTCAATAGAAGACCACAAAATATATACTTATCAAATATTAAAATGACAATAGGGATACTATAGGTATTTTTAAAGAATTTTTTAATGTTTTTTCGTGTTTTTGTAAAATATTTTTTAAAAAGACAGCTATCAACAAATTGAAAGACATTATTTTGTCATATGATGGATATTTCCTTCGGACACACAAAAAAAAATATAACACTTCTTAACATTCAAAAATGTTATTATTGCAATTTTTTTTAGTATTTCCCCAAAACATATTTTTTCATATTTTCTTACTCTGTTGACAAATCATCTGAAAAAGTTGCTTGATGTTATAAGAAAATGTATTTTAATAAATGTGAAATAAAAAATTGAATGAAAACAATTGCGAATAAACACAAAAAATATTTTAAATTTTATTTGGTATGAAAGTTCCTCGTGTAAGGGTTATCATTCCTAAGTCCCAAGGCCCAAACACCTTGGGGACTTTTCATTTCTGAGTTGAAGAAAATTTCCTAAATATAATGTTGGAATGATAAATACATGCATATTTCATTATAGACTTTGCCCTGTATAAGTGAATATATTCGCTTTAGTGCAAAACTAAGTCAAATAAATAAAGGGGAACATTGACTAGGCTAATAGGATTTATGTATCCCAACCTGAGAGAAATTCAAAGCAACCCTCTCATCCCCGTTAGGTGTCGATAATAATGTGCATTAAAGTATATTATAATTGAAATATTTTCACCTGTTTAGAATTTTCTTTCACGGTATTCAACCAAAAAATACGTTTTAGAAATTTTTGGAAAGTTAAAAAATTTATTGTTCTCAACGGGAGTCGAACTCATGACCTACTGGTTTGTAGTAAACCCACTAACCCACTGCGCTACGGTGTAACATATCGATGATGCTAAAGAAACTTTTAAAAAATTTATACTTGATTTTATTGTTTATTTCGATAAATAATACCACACAACGTGAAGGTGTCACATACCACATTACTTGTAAGTAATGAATTTTCCAATTATCAAATTAAATCTATCCATTTAACAAATTTTTCAAAATAGCGGTTCCCATACAATTCACCTCAGTTTAAATCAGCCAGTACCGGAAATGCATGTTTCCAGATTTACTTTTTTGCGTACTGGGTCATCAAAAAGTGGTGTATAGAGCCACCTTAAACCGATGATCCAAATTTCGTATACAAAATAATAAAATCCCTATATCTTAATATGTTTATAGTTATACGTTGAACATTTTTTGTGTCATGCAGAGAATATCAAAGATGATGAATAATAATATATTCACAAAGATTCTTCTAGTGTACCACAATCCATTTTTTACAAATGCTATTTTGCCAATACTGAAGCCAAAAAAATTGTAAACATGCATTTTTAAATACTAGACAAAACATCATATACATGCCAATCAGACATAACTGAAGTTGGTAATGGTCACATTTATCCAAAATCTGAAGAGATGATAGCCATTCCCCTCTCGTAGAAGTTGTGGTCCTTGTCTGACCCTCCTTCTCTTGTGTCAAAGCCCAGCGCGCGTGAACAGCAGGTGGGAGCAGGTGGCATTTAGATAGACGGGGAGGGTCACCTAACCCTTCACCACTTTGTCTGCATCAGTCCTGAAAAACAGCATGAGCTCCGTCAAAATCACAATATTTTCGAAAAAGAATAAATTTTTGTAAAAGCTTTAATAAAAAATACTAGTGGTTGAAATAGTATTAAATTTCGTGTGTGTGTTTTTTTTTATTATTTAAATTAATTTTTTTTGCACTAAAGCTACACAACAAGCAATTAAAGCTATAGCAATATGTATGAAGATGGAATGATACTTTTAAAAGAATGAAATCAATTTTTAAGAAATATCAGATTTGCTTAGCACAGTATTTACTTGCGGTTTTTTTTGTTCTGCACAAATCTATGAATTCCGTCCCACTTTCTCTAGATTATATGATAACAGAACAGGGACATATTTGAAGGACGCAATAGACAAACTGAGGCAGTACAGGACAAGCGAACAACAAAACTACAAGGCAATTACAGTCACATTACCTGATATAGACACTGAGAGAATGAAAGAAGAAAAAACACTACTGTACACATTAATCATGTTTTAAAAGGTGCTTAATATAAAACAAATATGTATATATACATCTATGGGTACAACATTCTAATTTGATTCTTGTCTTCACAATTTGACATTATTTCGTTTCAGTAAAGCACAGTCTACCTTTTATTGCAAACTTGAAATCTTAAATCCATTTTCATATAGACAATTTAAAAGGTATGCCTAATAACTTATTTATGCATTTGAGTATAAGAACAATTTTAAGTTAAAGGCTGTCGTCGGCTAGGAATCGTTATTTAAAAAAATATTTTGTTTTCTTTATATTCATTTAAAATTATATGCACTCTGTTTGTTTACTGAATTGTGTGAAGTACTAAGTGCATTTTTTGGCTTAATTTTACATTTCAAGCATTTTCGGGCGTATTAAGAAAGAGATATGTCTAGTAATAAATATTTTAGAAGAATAGTATATGGTAACTATATGCATTCTACCTTGGTCTGAGCCCCTCTTGCTGTTTTCTTAGTTTGATATCGATAACTTCACTCATCGGCTTGCAGATTATTTTGCCGAGATTTACTAGAAATCGATAGAAGAGTTATACCTAGCCAGTTTGAACAGTCCATTCTATCATGCTTCTTTGGTAACTTCATAATAAGTCTCTTACATGTACACCAGTCCTTTGGAAGCACTTCTAAATCCCAGATTTTTGTGAACAGAACATGTAGCTGGTCTGTAGCTATCTTAGGATCTGCTTTAAACAGTTCACTCTCTAAGCTGTCTATGACTGGAGCTTCATTGTTTCTAAGCGTGTTAATGACTTTCTTGATTTCTTCTTTCGTAGATAGTTCAAGTTCTGTATGAAATAGCCTTACCTTATTTCCAATTGTTGAAAAATCTTGAAACATGACTTACAACTTTATTGTACAATTATGTTAAGTTATCTGTAAATGATACATGTACATGCATTCCAACTATTTTTTATGGTTGTTGCTTTAGGTCTTTGATTAAAAGATCATCGAAGAAAACTTGCCATGAAACCCTTATTGGGTTTGAACTGATCGAACGAAGGACTGGGATACAACGCCTCTACCGGAATCTTCACGGCCCCTAGCGGTGGGATCTACGTGTTTGACTGGACAATTCTTTCATGGCAAGGTCAGCAGGCCCACACTTTACTTGTCGTGAACGACCAGTTTAAGTCTGGGACTATTTGTTACGACGGTCGTTCAGAAACACGGTTCCCTTGTAGCAAAATGCTGATAATGAAGCTGAATCAAGAAGATAAACTTTGGATCGGAGTTTTTGATGGACCAGCTAATATACATTATCAGTATACTTCGTTTTCTGGTTATAAACTTTTAACAAAATGCACACAGAAAATTATTTTAATTTATGCATGAAAAAAATTTCTAGGTTCTAATTTTTTTTTATCAGAATAGATGCAGATTGTGTTTGTGGTTATAATAATAAATCTTCAATAAACACGTTATGGTGTCTTTGAATATTTCTCTGAGAGTATTTACATTTTGGGGTGATTCAAATTTTAGCAATAGTTATTTCCTCCGTTCCTTCTTTGTTACATAAGAGAGATATAAAGTCTATTAAATTCAACATCAAGGTGTTTTCTTTGTGTTTGTTGATCACGAAACCACTCAAAAGGTTTAAAATGACATACCATCTAAAACAATATAAACAATGCATTTACATGTAAACTTGAATAAATGTTGATTTACTTAAGAAATGAACTCAATGTCTACCCAAGTTATACTCGTATAACCTGGGTTGGGGCAAATTACGCTTTATAATCTGCGAAGCAGATTATAAAAAGGCGTAAATTGCTCCAACCCAGGTTATACGAGTATAACTTGGGTAGATATTGAGTTCATTCCTTATAATTTAATTTTCTGTAATTTGCTGTACAAATTGAGTCCGTTTTACTTTTAAAAATGATATTAATCTGTTCAAAATTCAAACGTAACGTCAAGCGGATTAGTACGTTTTTGACGTTGGTGCATTGTGACGTGTCTTGAGACATGCAAAGAAGGTTATACAAATTTAACTTAATTTTTCTATCCAATCAAATGCCGCGTTACAACCAGAATTAAATTATTGCTATATAACCATAAACATTCCTATAAAGCAGTTTTTAAAAGTTCAAGAAATACGTATGTTAATATAGTGGCAAATTGCTTGCAATTGTAATGTGATTATTACAGTTTATGTACATAAAAATCCTTTTCACATACCTAATAAATGTAATTATGAGTTTCCAGAAACTGAAGGGTCGTAAAAACCGGATTAATTATATAAAATTTATTTGTAACGTGGATTTTGATTAACAACAATTGATCGAACAGTGCTAAAAACTACAAGATCTTCGCCCGACTAGATTCGAAGAGACTCTCTCAACGTAACACATCATCATTTTCTCGATAAATTGCAAATAGTTTACCAATTGTAGTTCATTTCAACATGAATAGTCACATAAATATGTCAAATAAACCTTCACTTACAAAACGAATATAGTTTGAGGCAACTCCTATGATAAAATAAAAAAAATCCCACACAAAGCATCCTTGCAAAATAATAATTCTGGTAATTTTATGCAAACAGTCATCATCTATTTATACAGACTTAGAGGTTTGAACACGATTTGTTATTGTTTTACAAATTAATGTATATAGTTTACTACCAATTTGCAGTGGTATTAAAAATGTTTGTAGTTTAAAAACGCCAGATACCCACCCCCACCCCTTCTCCTTACATTCGTCAGGGTCTGATAGGTATCGATAAGAGGTCATCTTTACATGCCCTCTACATTTGCATGCAATCGAAATATAAATCCAGTTTATCACATACATGCCTTTATCTGTTTTATGAGAGTAATAACTCTTCAATAATCTGCAGTTGGAGGTTACATAGAAAACAGGTATGAATTAACTTGTCTATCAACTTCTGAAACGTTTCAATTCATTTTCTAAGGCCCTGATTGGGCAGAATTTTTGGTCATGTGAAGATGACCTCCTATGTAAGATGACCTCCTATCAATATCTGTCGGATCCTACCAAGTGTAAGGAGAAGGGGTGGTTTTATTAAGGCTGATTGACAATTCTATCTTGGTTTGAAGCTATAACGGAAGACCTTCTTGTTGCTTGCAACAAGCTCGGTTCTAGTTTTATTTTTCTTATTTGCACTGAAACTACCCAACAAACAATTGGAGCTATAGCAATACGTAGGAATATGAAAGGATAATTCTAAAATGATTTTATTTACAAAAAAATAAATGTTCGTGTTTGCTTAGCACAGTGTCTAGTTACATTTTTTTTACTGTACAAACTTATTAATTTCTCCCCAATTTCTCTAGATTTCGTGGTGGCTCAATTTTCGTGGAATTCGTGGGTACCTCTCATCTACGAATTCACATCCTGTACGAATTAATAAATTAGGGCAATAAAGTCATATTTCCTCTGTAGGTTTAAAAGAATACACGAAATTACGTCCCCACGATCCTGTAAAATTTAAGCAATCCACGAAAATTGGCCCCCACGGAATTTAATGATTCCACAGTAACAGGAACAAATAAATTTGATGGTCACAATAAACAAACTGAGGCAGTACATGGCAAGTGAACAACAAAACTACAAAACAACTACAGTCAAAATATCTGGTATAGACACTAAGAGAATGAAAGAAGAAAAAACACTAATGTACACATTGATAAGACTTCATTATGTATCACTAAAAGGTGCACAATATAAAATAAATATGTATCTAAAACGATCAGAATCGGAGGAGTTTCACAGAAATCTTGTACACACCTGATCCAGCGGAGCTGGGTGACTGGCAGCTCAGTGGAGATTATCGTGCTGAACTGTAGCTTGTTTTTCTTACTTAGCTCCCTACGGATTCAGACCTACAACTTAATTAAACATTTCATTATGATACAGGTTTGAAATACTCCAAGATTTTTAACGACTGCAACAGTTGAAGTTCCCAATCTTAGCTAGATAGGTTTCTATACATCTCCAACATGTTAAAACCATTGATAAGTACAGTACATTAACATCAACCTGAATATTTCTTACATGCATTTACATGTATTGATTGTCGCTGTTTAAAAAATTGCTTATTTCACCAAAAAGGAATTCACTATGATTATTTTGCTTCTACAAACCATCGGATTTATCGTATTTTTAACGAGAAGTTTTATCGTAAGTTGAAGTTAGCCCGGTAGGATGTCACTCGGCTTTCTACTAAAATGCTATATAACTTTCACAAAAATAACTTGAATTGGATTTATATTGTAAACAAATAAATTCTTAAATCCATATTGTGAATTCAGGGAAATCTCAATACTTTACACTCGCTCAAGTATACGCTAAATTACGGCGGCGTGGAAAAGCCAGATAAAAAAATTCTTTTTTGTTCGGACGAATAAGCTATTTGTTCTGTCGAATTAGGATTTGTTCGGACAAATTGTCAATTTGCTCGGACAAATAAGTTATATTTGTATATAAAATTAGCATTTTTATGAGGTATTTATCAGATTATTCGATCTGGAAATGATGTAGATTATGGAGGGGGAGAGGGTGTGTTATCAAATCACCCATTTCCTGTTATGTTGGTTTTCATTCAAATGATAACACCTAAATGTTATACATTAAAACTTCTCTAAATTGGCAGGCTTCCGGACCGGACAAAATGGCCGGTTTACAGGAGCTGCTGGTATACTGAGGTTCAGTCTAAACTAGCCGTTGTCAAGGAAATAATGTCTTTATTTAATTCATTTATATGAATACAATACATGTATTGATATACAGGTACATGTATAATGCTTTTGTATTACAACTTATTTTTAACTTATAGTGAATAATAAGATTTGAATTTTTTTTTATATTTTATTGTGAAAATAAACTTTGCATATTAATAATGATTGTATATTATTTTACAGTTTATACGGAATAGCTTTCCGCAAACATGATCACAAAGAGAGACCACCAACCTAGTACATGTACAAGTCATGTTTATTTAGTTCAAAATTTCAGAATACACCACTAAATTAATGTTAAAAATATAGTCGTATTGTTCATCTCCTTTTATCACTTTGATCATTCACAAAACACAGCACTAGTGTTCAAAACGTATAGCAAAGCAATACATTTATTTCACCTTGTATCGCTTGTGTCACTTCTTAAAGAACATGTCTATTGTTAACTGGGTGGTTCTGCATTTCTTCCTCACTAAAGAGTCTTCAAGTCTAATGATGATGTCTCCAGTCAACGGCCCGATGAAACCTGCTGTTTCTGCGTGGATTTTTCTCACTTGACGCAATGTTTCTAATTCGAATATGGTGGACATCTTTTCTTCTTCTTTTTGAACTGAACATGGCTGAGGTGAAGTTCGTGAGAATGAGATGAGGCGATGTCAAGAAACATCAGGATGTGGCGTATCTTTTTTACAATGTTGAGTTGATTTCACGGCTCTAGGTGCTGAATATTTCTGAAGTCATCCATGCCTTTTTGTTGAATTCATAGCTGACTGGCATGATTTCTTTCCTGATGTTTTTGAAGCAGCAGGGTTGTTTAGCATTTCTCCTGCAAACATCACTGTTAGTCTGTCCTTTGCACTCTTGCCACCCTTGCAGGAAATGTCTTTGGTGTTGAGAGTTTTGTCTGGAAGAGCTCAGTAGAGCAGTTGAGTTATCTTGATTCGCATTTTATGCCGGCAAAGGTAAGAAATTAAGATTAAGTACAACTTTGTTTGGTTTCTTATGTAGTGCAATCAAATAGGCGACAATAAAATTTATCAAAATTCATGAATAATTTGACACACTGTAGAATAACAACTTAAATTCGGTTCAACCTCCCTCCCCACAACTCATCGATCAAATTCACCGCCCGAATGTGAAATATCATTCGACACCCCTGTATTTATACAATATCTGACATACTTATGCAGGCCCAATAGCTCATCAATCTGAACAAAAAACTAATTCGTCCGCACAATTACTAATCTGTCCGAGCGAATCCTAAATAATCCGAAAAAATAAGTTGTTATTTTTTAACAAATAGCTAATTTGTCCAAACAAATCATAATTCGTCCAAATAAATTGCTAATTCGTCCGAACAAGTCCTTATTCGTCTGAACAAATAACGTCTTTGTCCGAACAAATAACTTGTTTGTCCGAACAAATGTTATTTCGTCTGAATAAAAAGCTATTTCGTCCTAACAAGCCCTAATTTGTCCGAACAAATCCTGATTTGTCCGCATAAATAATCTATTCGTCCGAAACAATAACATTTGATCTTGTTTTTTGACAGGCATTGAATTTTTTGATTTTATTTTATTTTTAACTTTATTTTAATTTTGGTGACAACAGAGAATATAACAGGATCATTTTTATTTTATATATAAGATGATATGACACATCTCTTGCACCCCTCCCATTATCTTATAAATTTGCCTGGAGAATAAGGTAAGACGATATCAAAGACTAGGGTGTTTGACATTTTAATCCCATGAAAGCATCCTGATTTTTGTTGTATACACACTACTACGCTCGTTTATCCAACCGGAAAAAAATCTAACATATGATCTCATAACAGCTGGTACATTTTAAATCTATAACCTGGTTTTAGGTTTAAAATATGCCAGCTGTTATGAGAACATAACAAGGTTGTTTTAGTTAAGTTTACAAATCATTGATTTATATACCTGTCGTGAGTAATGTTTTCTCGTATTATACATATTTGTTTATCAGTATATTATTTATAGAAATATCTTGCGCATCTTCAAGGACAATGTAGCTCACTACTTTAAGACTTTTACTCTTTTAGACACAACGTCAAAAGCCGGTGTAATGAAGAATAATGACCCCCGTAGAATAATGACCGGGGGTCATTTTTCTACGTAGAATAATGACCCCCCTAGCTGAAGAAAAAAGACCCAGGGGTTATTTTTCCTCATGTTAAACATGAAGAAAAATGACCCCCCCCCCCCCCCCGTAAACATGAATAGAAATTGGTTACCCCGTATCCAAGATATGACTTTGAAATTACTTAATTTTTTCACTCTGTTCAACTGATTTTGAACTTATAAACACCGAACTTGTAAATAAATCGCTGTATATAGTTTTTCATATCCGTAGCAAGTACGCGCAAAACACTCTGACATTGCCACATATTGATTGTTAACAGTTACGTTACTTCTCTCGTCGACATACGGCGGAAAATGACGCAAATAAAGAAAAATTCATACAAAATGGTAATATTGTGTGATAATTAACGAACAATAATCATGTAAGAATAATTGTTGTAATGATATAAGCAATATTCATTGGTAAATGAATTGTCAATCGAAGAATGATACATGCATATATCTTTATGGAAAAAGACTAATTATAAGGGGGCAGGTTACGTAGGAATATCAATATATACTTCTTATTTACATTTCTTGAAGAAAGTGATTTTTTAAAAAAAATCATTCTGCGTTAGTTTTGTTTTCTTCTACGTAATACATGAACATCAATATTCTAAACATTTGTTGTAATGTTGTTTTGTGATTATGAATAGACTTTATTCTTTTAGAGCAAATTTGTGAAGAGTACCTGACTATAGTAAATCTTAATAGATAATAAACACTGATCGATTATAATAAGAAAAGATTGTTTCTAAAAGCGTTGATAAGAGGTTAGGGCCCATGTTAGGGGTTTATATCCCGCTTGATTTTGATCACACGATCTTTATTGTATCCAAAACTACCAATGCTCATGCAAACTATTGAAGCATTAATCATCTTGATATTAACTAAACTTACTAAAGTATGCCGAGGATAAGCATATGCTATACCCCCGGTGTTGGCGTCCGGACCTGGTTAAAGTTTTAGTTGCAGCTCCTGTATCTAAGCTATTACTTGTCCTCTCTTCACCAAAATTACATGGATGATGCATCTGGACCTACTGAATCTGGTTCCTAACTTTCAGATGCTGGAGGAGGTTAAGGTTTTTGGAGCAGGTTAAAGTTTTTGTTGCAGGTGCCCTTTAATAGCGATATTTAAGTTACTGCTGGTCCGTACTTCACCAAACTTGCATGGATGGTGTGTCTTATGATACTGATGCACCAGACAGGCTTGAGTGCTGAATCTGAGCTATAGGTTTCGGATCCTGGAGGAGGTTAAGGTTTTTGGAGCTTGTTAAAGTTTTTGTTGCAGGTGCCCTCTAATGATTATATCATAGTTACTACTGGTCCTAAATTTATTAAATTTGTATGGATGGTGCGTCTTATGATACTGATGCACCTGACAGACCTAAATGCTGAATCTGAGCCACAGGTTTCGGATGCTGGAGGAGGTTAAGATTTTAAGAGCTGGTTAAAGTTTTTGAAACAGGTGCCCTCTGATGATGATATCTTAGTTATAACTTGTCCTAACTTCACTAGACTTCCATGGATGGTGCGTCTTATGATACTGATGCACCTGACAGGCTTGAATGCTGAGTCTGAGCCAAAGGTTTCGGATGCTGGATATTGTTAAGTTTTTTTGGAACAGGTAACATGTTTAATAGATAATAGTACTATTTCAAACTTGCATAGCTGATTAAACTGTTATATGAATGAATCGCAGATGTAACTTCAGATGCAGAGCTTGATATCCATTATTTAGGATGCTCAAAATATATATCTTAGTTATTTCAGGTCCTAACTTCACCTAACCTGAATGGATGGTGTGTCTTATGATACAGATGCACCTGACAGGCTTGAATGCTGAATCAGAGCCATAGGTTTATGATTCTTGATGAGGTTTAGTTATTTGGAACATGTCACATGTTTTATAGATGATAGCTTGCATAGTTGATTTAACTATATTATAAATGAAACGCAGAAGTTGCTTTAGATGCAGAGCCTGATCTCCATTATCAAGGATGCTTGAGAAATCTCCTACCTCACTCAAACATGCTTGATAGATAGATGTGGTTGTTTAATGACGTAACATGATTCCTATGATATAGTATTGTATGATTTGAAACACTATTGTTTAATAAGGTACAATATAATACCATATGTTATATTGTAAATCATTATATGATACGATGAAATATTGTATCAATTTTTTTGATATTTTTTGATATGATGTTGTATCATGATATTGTTATGTATAGTATTGATTATTATGATACAATATTGTATAATATTATATTGTATTATTTATCAATTATTTAATCACATGATACTATTACATATGATATTGCAATATATAATATTGCATCCTATGCTATTATATTGTATATTCTATGATATTGTATCATACAGTATTGTATAATATGATATTGGTTTCTGTAATATAGAATTATATAGCATGAAAATGTATATATGATATTGAAATATTATAAAATATTCTATCATACGATATTGTTTAATATGATATTGGTTTATATGATATATTATCATATCACATGCAATTGTATTTTATGATGTATGTATAATACAATGTAATTTTATACAACATTGTATCATATATATGATACAATATCATGGGATAAAGTAAACTATTATATAATACAATCATATTATAAAAATATATCATATCATACAATATCATATTATGCATCAAATATGAAACAGTATCATACAATACTATATCATACTATAATATTTGCATTCACTTTCTTTCCCTCTATTAAATTGCATAGGTTGATTGAGTGATATTTACCTACAATACAGAAGACCCAATCACCAAATATGGTGCGTATGAATACATTTAGTATTCCTTCAGTATTTCTCGAAGAACATGAACTGACTCTTCTCGCGACTTCAAACCGGATACATGTAACGACCTGATATCATATTTACGCTGATAAATATTTTATTGATGTAAATATATTTTGACAGTTAAATGAATTCAATTGAATAATTTCTTAGTTTACCAAGAGTAAATTTATTAAATTACAGAAAGAAAAATAAAATTGTGTTATTAGAATTTAAAACGCTGTGCACTATTTTTGTCAGCATATTTCGGCTGTTCCAGCGGCCATTCCGTTAATTTCGCATTACTCGTTGAATAAGACAGACCTTTTTTAAAAAAAGTCATATTTGCGGGAAGGAAATAGATGTTTTAAAAACGTAAATATAAGCATTGATTTATTATTTTTTGAAAGATGAGGTCTTATAACTGCAACGATGAGTGAAAACAAATTTTCATAACGCGCTAGCGCGCGTTATACAATTTGTATGCACACACTGTTGCAGTCATGAGACCACATCTTTCAAAAAATAATGATTCAATGCTTAATTATACAATATAATATCATATGTTTCAATGTTATGATGTATTATTGCAATATGATATTGTTTCATATAATACTATATTGTATTATGTTTTATGATATTCTATTATTTGATAAAATACAATTATAATGTATAACACATTACAATGCCATATCATACGTTACAATATCATATCACAATTTTTTACGATATGTTATGGTAATATATGATATATATTGTAAGTTTCATAGGATGCAATTTTAATTTTATATTTTTGTATTGATTAACATATGAACATATGATTATCATACAAATTTTTAACAGATAATATACATGTACGATATTGTTTCAAAACAGAATCCATGAATATCCAAGATCATAAAGGATGGTTTTCATATAATATGAAAAAGGTGGTCTCATAAAGGTGATGCCTCATGAAGGTAATGTCTCGTCTCGGTGAGCTTTGTAATTTGTGATTACCTATGTTTTATAATTGCGGAGCTCTCCATCGTTTAAAGGGTTCCGAGGCATATTTTGGATTTTTTTTTTTGAAATTAATAAAAATAAATTATCCAGGAGGATATGGTTCGGACTCCCTCTCCCGTTTTACTGCGTAAAATTATTAATGTTGAATTTTCCGGGGGGCGGACCCCCTCTCCCCCTCTAGATCCATGCATGAGCAAGGGGTATCGCAAAATGAAATTAGAATGTTACCGTGTCGGTCCACGGTAAACAGACGGCTTGTAAGTGACAGGAGTCTAGAAGTGCATATGTACACATTGTGACGGACATTAAATTTTGTGTGGAGTAGATAATGATTAGGCATAGCCAGCACTGGTAAAAATATATGTTACATGTACATGTACACATTAAAATATTTATAAACATTCATAGTAAGCGCGATGGCCTAACGCATGCGTACCAATAATAGCATGGATTAATCGGAAAACCTTGGCGAGTACGGTGCCTGTATTAAAATCTATGTAATCGACCGAGACTTGCTGAATGCAATCAAAAAAGGCGAAGGCGAAAGTGAGAAGATGCGAAGGCCAGAGTCTAAATTGGGAAGGAGCGATAGTAGTATCGCTCCTACGCCTTTGCACATTTGCACTTTAAGCATCACATCTTCGCGCTTAATCGTCGCATCTTCGCACTTTTGCTCCTTCGCATTCGCACTATCGCCTTTGCAACTTAGGTCGAAGTGGCCCTATCGGAACACCATAGATATATGTAAACGTAATTGTTAAGATGACAACCATACCCAGATGCAATACGTCAATATCTTGTTATAACGGAATGATGTTTATTTTCTAAGATATACCCCTTCTTTTACTTTAAGTTTATTTGAATATGAATTATAATTTCTGTTACTTTCTGTAAACTGCAGCAGTAAAAATTACAATAGTGTAAAGACTATTTCACAAATAATAAAAAAAATATACCGAAAAACTTTAATCTACAAGGGGGTCATTATTCTACAAGGGTCAGTTTTCTTCATGTGGAGTGTGCTCATTTTTTTTACGAAAATGACACTTATTCTTCAGGCAAAGGGGTCATTTTTCTACGTAGAATAATGACCGGGGGGTCATTTTTCGGCGTAGAATATTGACCGGGGGGGGGGGGGTCATTATTCTACGTAGAAAAATGACCCCCGGTCATTATTCTACGGGGGTCATTATTCTTCATTACACCGGCGATATAATATATTTTATAAAAATTACCCTTAATATGTGATGTTATATATTTTTTTAATACTTAAATATGTCTGAATATTTTTAAAATACTATAAAGTTCACCATTTCCGCCTTTGTTAAATAAAAAATAACCATTATCTGACAAATCTAGAAAATTTGTCATACAAAATAAACAACTTTAATAAGACCCCAGGAACAAACCAGGAGGTAAAAGGTTTGTTTTATTTGACCATTTGATGCCTTTTAGCAAACACTTTCATATGTGGAAGAGAAAAAGAAATCCCTAGGGCAGGAATTTTTCTGAGAGAATAATATTTCATAAACAAGAAATAATTATTTCTCAAAATTAAACCGTGTTTGATAACAAGTTTCTATAGGAATATATTTACTTCAATATAATTTAGTTGAATATAATTATTAATCAACATCTAATATATTGGACAGAAAATTCCAAAATATTTTATCCTAAACGATTGATCAGAAGGAAAGTATTCAAGTTCAAAACCAATCGGCACGAAACATATTGTTGAAATACATGATTAAAAGATATACAAATATTTATTTATCAAATACATCCACTAAATACGTTTATAGCTGTACATCAATTATTTTCCCGTGTAATGAAAAAAATAGTCTATGAATTATAGTTTCAAAAAGTTCGTTTTAGTTTTAAACAATTCTGTTATTAAATACCATTTTGCCGATAGTAGAGCAAATACAATTGTTAATATGTATTTTCTTATACCAGACAAACATCTTGTTGTAAGTCTGACAACACTGGAGTTGTCAATGGTCATATTTATCCAGGATCTTAGGAGATGAAGGTCACTCCTCTCTCGTATAACCTGTGGTCCTTGCCTGGCCCTTCTCCCTCTATGTCAAAGTACAAAGTGAACAGTCGGTGGGAGCGGGTGGCGTTTAGATAGACCGGGAGTGTCACTACACCCGCCACCACTTTGTTGTCAGTATCAGTCTGTAAACAACGAAGCTCATTTAGAATGATAGACGATCTATTTTTGCAAAAGCTCCATCAGAATTAATTGAAGCGATTGAATAAGCAATAATAATTTACTTCTTTTTTTTTCAATCTATGTTTTTTTTTCTTTTTGCACTGAAGCTACATTGCATTCAATTGAAGTTACACGTAGGTAGATAATAATTCTAAAAAAATCTAATTAAAAATAATTTAAGGTTAATGTCAAGTTAACTTGAGACAGTATTTGATTACATTTTTAGTGTACTGTACAAACGTGTAAAATACGTCCCATTTTCTCTAGATTAAACATGTATTATAAAATAACAAGGACACTCAGTGGAGATTGTGGTGGTACTGAGCTGTAGCTTGTTCTTCTTACAGGTAGCACCTAGAGCTTTAGACCTACAACATTAATAAACATTTATGAAGATGTTTTTATGTATTTTTTATTATCTTTTTTGTATTTTTTGCTTATTAAGATACAATTAAGATCAATATACGTGTACTCAATGATTTTTAATGACATCAACCGTTCAAATTTCACAATTTTAGCTAACGCTGTTAAAATATACTAAAAACATGTCAGAATTGTTCCGTTTTATTAGAGAGGTACGTGAACATTTTTTACATGAATTTAGTAAATGGAACTTATTCATTTTTTTTCTACTGCTTTGTTTTTCCATACCCATCTCAGCATAAACCAATGTACAGTTCAAATTCAATAAAACAAAAAATCTACTATGAACAGCTACTATCAAGACAGTAAAGTATAAAGTCCCTCTTCAGCATCGACTGGGTTTGAGGTCGAAATACGCTTTAAACATAAATATGTTTTCTTTTCATTTTTGTTATACATTGTCATACAAAATTATATTAAACCGGAGCAAAGTATCTAGCCTTTTAGTTGCTGCCTTCTGTAAACTGACATTTTCCACAGTCATTAACATGACCAAAAAGCGTTTTGTTTTGCATAAGACAGAATTTTGGTGCAATAATGTATAGTTATATAGTTATGTACGTGATAAAGAGAAAATAAGTAGATTGTAGCCGTCGTGTTCTCTTTTATTTGGTTCATACTTAACATCTATCTATTTATCATATCTATCAATCATATTTATCCAATCTAAGCTAATTTTGTGTGCATGCACAGTAAGTATAAGTAGGGAGGAAATAAAAATAGGCCATTTTGAAATAAACAAAAAGAATAAAGAGGAAAAACAGTTTAAAATTTTATGCAGATATTGCACATAGTCAAACCATTAAATCTGAAAATGGGAAATTATACACCTACAAACAGGGATCGTTCGGATAACGTTTGTAATTAGAATGCAAAAATAAACAAATTATTTTAAAAATAATATGAACCAGGAAAAAATAAGGTACAACAAAATTACTGTATGTATTTATCGTTAACACGTATGATCAAATTAAACACAAATTATATTTTACAGATTGATCAATAATCTCCAAAAGTAAAGAGCGGTTTTAGAAAAGCAAGTCTATGTAATTTCAAAGAGTTTTTTAAAAGTTAGAAATGTTATCAAATAATAATCACATCTACCAAGTATGATTCCCTCTACTTCTTACAGAAACTTATATTCAATTCAAAGCTCTATAGAAACAGACAAACTGAAATCTACACGCCTCGTTCATCGATTGGCCGAAATCTACAGCGGCTTAAACTGACAGGACTGAAATCGACACGCCATTTTTTTTGATTAATGGAAACCCACAGCGACCAAAGAAAAATCACGGACCCCACGAAATAATGATGATGATGTTAGACCGAAAGCATCACAGGAGACGATTAGGCTGTTTCTTTTAGCTGACGTATTTATGTACATTAACAGTACTTTAGTGAATTTTTCTTAATTCTTATAATCAATTTATTAATTATAGTTAAAAGAGAGATGTAAACATAAACAATAAAATGCTACTTTGATGATTCATGTGGCTTATGAAGGTAACGATCATTGCAGTGTCGGTACCTTCATAACCCGAATGAATCATCAAAGAAAGCATTTTATTGTTTAAATCTCTCTCTCTCTCTCTCTCTCTCTCTCTCTCTCTCTCACAATTTCTTTAACGTTCGTTGATAAGTTTACATTGATGCAAGGTTTGTGTAATTCTTGCTGCGCTCGCCACAACGATAGCACTGTAAAAGACAGTATCTGTAGGTACAATCTTAAGTTCTCTTTGGCTATATAATGAATAAATAGACATCTTTTACAGAACTCAATATCATTGTTTTTACCGTGCCTAAGACCAATCAATCATGTACGAAATAATACAGAACGTAGGGGGAGGCGGGCGATCCAAGTCTTGTGAAGTGATAACATGTATATAAAAAATCATTGAAAAATTGAGGTTGAATCAGGGGTACTAAGGGCTGAGAAATTTTCTTCCAGCTCATGCGCGCCGCCGTATTGGCTGCCATACATCTGTTGGACAAAGTTAAAGCAATGTAAGCTGCATTTTTTAGAATTTTATTTTGCTGCAAAAACCTGCTGTTATGATAAGTCTGCATATAATTTAAACTTTTTTGATAAATAAGATTTGAAAAAATCATTAATTTTTGTCAAAGGAAATATTACTCTTCCAAGTAATATATAGCAAATAAATTTTTGTACAGGACGACCATAATTTAATTTTGCTCCAAATAAGGCTTTTAACGGCCTTTTCCATAAAGGTTTGGCTAACAGAAATTTTAAAACACCATGATATTCTTGTCATTTTTGTAGAAAAGAACGTTTTAGGTAAAAAAAAAATTAAACATGAAAAATGCAGCTCATATTGCTTTAACTTATTCATTGAATGAGTGGAGTATTTCTGTGTGTATTGTCCAATAACTCTAATAAAAACTTTCCAAGTCTTCAATGGAAAGTAATTTAAATGAAAACAATTGACTTTACCAAAAAAATATTTTTCAACAGTGTTTAAATCAGGAGATAAGACTAGTATCACGTATGTCTTATCAAATTATTAGAAGGAAAATAAAAACATTATCAAGAGACCCATCTTTATGATATTGAATTTAGTATAATAGAAGAAATATAAACTTATGAAATTTAAAAGCATTAAAAGAAGATATAAAAAAAATCTTGAAATCTACGTCTCTTTTTCGACTTTTCCAGAAACACAATTTATGCGTTTTACGCATGAACAAATTGTCATAATG
This sequence comes from Magallana gigas, assembly GCF_902806645.1. NCBI lineage: Eukaryota > Metazoa > Mollusca > Bivalvia > Ostreida > Ostreidae > Magallana > Magallana gigas. The sequence goes on from NC_047561.1 coordinate 23,867,596, forward strand.
TGGACTCAATAAGATACGTTTAGTTTAACTTTGTCTTATGAATTGAGTAGGCAGATAGACCCAACTGTATGCGTCCAAAATATTTCCTAGATATTAATCTAATTTTCAATTTTTTGTTTCAAAACGTCTAAAACCTATGCACATGTTTTATAAAAAGCAATATAAAATTTGGTTTAAGATCATTATCTCAGTTTACATCATATGTAGTTCATTATTGCATTTTATTAATTTTTATCAAAATAATTCAATATAAATCGTCAATTAATTGCAAGTCACATAATTAACGGGGCAAAGAAAAGGTTAAGCTCCAGTGAAATTAATATTATATTCCATTTCTTCAGAAGCGTCGTGATTATTTATATAATGAATATAAAAAGGCAAAAAAATATTCGGGTCGTAAACGAGCAAACAATTAAATCTAGATTATTTCAAAGTTCTATTTCTTGGTAAATAAAAAAAAATCAACAATGTACGATTACGTAAAATTTCAATGTAAAAAACTTTTACATAGAAAAGCAGGCATTAGCGACATCTTTGTATTAATAGAGTTTTAAACAATTCAAACGTAGGACTGGACGTATTTTGTATGGGTGTTTGTATAGTTCGTATTTTAAATAAATATTTATTTTAGAACAACTCTTTAATTCCTTTGTCATTCTAATACAAACAGTTAGCATCATGCAGAAGACTTGACACCAACTGAACATTCCCATTTCTATGCATACGTATGGTTTCCTATTAATAAATTGTTTAAACGGTTTAATGATATGTCTACCGTGTGAATACTTTGGAAGGAAATATGTATTATTTCATATCACCACACAGTATCTATGATTTCCTTCAAACTAAAAGATACACTTTATCGCATTCAAATTCAATCAACATTATTCTAGAAAACAAGATCACGACAAGGAAAAAATGGTAATGTTTCTTAACAATGACTATTATATTACTTTAGTAAAATTGTCGTATGCGTTATTTTTTTTCTGTAGCTTATCATAATCAACAATGTTTGGGTCTTGTAACAAACATCTTAAAATACTGTTAAATACGACGTATAAAACTTTTGTATTCAGTACTGTGTCTATGTATATGTACCAATAACATGTAGACTCTTCCATTATATTTCAGTTCTAGCATTATATTTCAGTATAATATCCAAGCTGTTGCAAAGTGCAATATTAAGTTTCAAGTTTAATGAAACACCTTTGTATATATCATGGTTCTTCAAAGTTATCATACAGAGTTATTTACCAGTAGGAACTGAAAGTTGCCGAGCGTACAAGTGAGTATTGGTTTTGTTTAAGTCTGCCTATTTTTGTGTTTTTTGTTTAATAAATGTAACTTGTTATTGGGTATACTAGTACTTGGGATGTACATGTACTTTTAAATTTATCATCATTGCCTTCAACTTTCTATCCGTTTGTCTTTTAATCATAACTTCGTTTAAAGTGAATCAATTTACTTTTAAACGAAGATTTAGTGGCATATTTCTGCCATCCACATAATTTTTTGGTCAACATAGCTGATCACGTAAAGTCAAGATAACTATCTCGTCCGAGATAAATCTACGTAAACTATACGTGCTGTACTGGAATTGTACACTGACATTTTTATGAGTTTCAGGATGCTTTTGACATTTGTGGTACTGATGATAACAATAGAGTGTGGATTATGTGACAATGTGTCACCAAAACCAGGTCTAAAATTATTCAGAGAGGATTATAAAAGCGTGGAGGAGACCTGCCTGGCTGTTGGATTCGTCAGAAACAGCTGTAAAAACACTAGTACTACTAAGACGAGTATGACTTCTTCTTCGTGATAAGTTTTAAATAACTGCTTTGTCGTTTTAAACGTTTGTTGCAAGAACAAAATCAATAGATGGACAAAACAGTTACATTTATTGAACTCTTGAATTGTTTTGCTTCTATCATTATACAAATACGTGTATAATTTACTCTAGACAAAGAACATTTTTTGTGGAATAATTTGGAAAATTGCTTTTAAAACTATAATGCATTGGTACTGGGGTAGAAGTAAATACATACCATAAATGTATCAGGTATATCTTCTTTGTTTATTAAATAATCTAACTTTTAGATCATTGGGTGATTGCTTTTGATGTTTAATCAAAAAATCAAAAATCACATGTACGCGTTTCTGACTTATTTTTTAATGATGATTTTAGACCACCGAGCGGTTGCTTTTGATGTTCGATTAAAAGATGATAAGAGAAATTTTGCCAGAAAAGCTCGGGTTGTGTTCGAAACGGTTGATCTGAACGAAGGACTTGGATACAACGCCTCTATCGGAATCTTCACGGCCCCTAGCGGCGGGATTTACGTGTTTGATTGGACAACTATTGCATATGAAGGTCAACATGCCTACACTTCACTTGTCGTAAACGATCAGTTTAAGTCTTGGAATTTTTGCCAAGCTGGGAATTCTAAGACATGGCTTTCTTGTAGCAAAATGACAATAGTGAAGCTAAAGCAAGGAGATAAAGTTTGGATCGGAGTTTTTGGTGAACCAACTAATATTTTTTGTCAGTTTACTTCGTTTTCTGGTTATAAACTGTAATAAAAATTCACACTGAAAGCTTTTTTAAGCATTTCAAACGGTGTTTCAGATATTTTGCGGATCATTCTGTCTAATGTTCTTTTAATGAATATTTGATACACCACATCTTATTCGACTATTTGCTGTAAGATGAGTAAAATGACATTCGAGTATGAGTACACGCATTCGTTTAAAACTACTTTCAAATGCACTGTGCAGCTAATTAAATGTCCGCTTTAACATGATGAGCGAAGACCGACCTCAGGCTTCCAATAAGTTGAAGTTACCAAGATAACCTTCACATATATGGAGAATTAGCCGTTCCTTCCGTGTAAAGTTTTGATCGACAATACTGATATTTAGTTTATTTACGTATTTTCACTACTTTTTTTATGGATAACCAATTAAATGATTCAGAGATAGGTGTAAATATAAAAAGCAAAATGCTTTCTTTGGTGTTTCATAGGGCTCACGCGCTGGCGAGGGTAATGTATTTTTTTTTGTCAGTGCTGTCCACTTTCATACCCGCATAAAACAGCAAAGAAAGCATTTTATTGTTTTAGTATTCTCAAAAGGTTTGAAATAAGTTACCATTTAAAAAGGTTAACATATTCATTACAAATAATTAAATATTTCCTAATTAACTGCTGTGTGCATGCTATGAACATTGCAAAAATAAGTTTTTAGGAAGGTGTGTTCGCCTTGTTCGAATTTTGTCTTGCCTAAATGGCCGGGTGGTCAGCGCGCTGGTCTCTCACTGCTAAAAGAGTTTGTTCCGAAGGTCGCGAGTTCAAAACCCGGTCGGTACAGCGGTGGAGCGTAAATATGGTAAAGTATAACAAATAAAATTTCGATTTCCGTTCCCCTTCTTGATTTTAGGTCATACACAGTAAACTTTGAGGTTCAAGTTCTCATAATGTACATGTATAGTGATTGAAAAAGGTCACAGTCTTTGTCTGAGCAGTAATGAGTTATAGACACTTGTTTACTTTATCTTTAAATTTAAATTTCCAGTTTAATTTCTATAATAGGATACATGTACTTTATATGCGTTTATTTACAACCAGGGACATATTAGCAACTATCGAAAGTCTCGCGTGACCCGATTTCAAAGGTCGTTTTATGCATCAATTTTCTTTTGTTCTATTGAAAACATCAACACAATATCATTTAAAAAATAAAAATAAATGTTTTATTTACTCATTCGCGTACGGAATCGTTAATACGAGGATTATATTCTCACATATGCTGTGTCCACACTGAGTTAAAATCGGTATTTATTTTCTTTATATCTCATTCAGTTTTGAACATGAAAAATCAAATTTAAGAAACAGATCTGTATCAACAAGAAGAACACATTTGCTTTAATCAGAAGCAATGCTTTTACAAGATTTTTATCTATTTGAACTTATTAATTTTACAACGATTGACAAGCAAGTTCTTGCAAATCACGTTAGTGTAAATATATTCGTCGTTTTAAAACTGCAGTAATCTCCCATTTCCTATAGATATTCTGAAAATGCAAACACAAGAGTTTTTGCTCTTTATGATTTTTTCACGTGACATTTGCCTCGAGAAAGACAGAAGGTGTGATTCTTGCGTGCTTACACTATGGTATAGTTTAGGTTGATTGCTTTTACATCTAGTAGGTATACGCGTATACACTTTTCCATCGATATCTTTAAATCAAAGAGCATATGTGCATTTAATGAAGAAGATCGAAGTTAAATACACAAAATGCACATTTCTGCATTAAAAAGAAACAAAACGGCGTGTTTGAATGCCGTTAATTTTAAAAAAGAAAAAGTATGCCAACAGATGGAATCGAACCGAAGCACAAAAAACATCACGAATGACACAGCCAGCTGTTTCACCTACCGAGCTATCCAAAACTTACTCTTCACAATGTAAATATAGACTTTATGATAGAAATCAGTCTCCGAAATTTTTGTCTGTTATTTTGCAAATTTCGACTCCATCTTAATTTATTTATTAAAACAAAACCTATCAAAATATCTAATATTTTTAAGAGCATGCCGGTCCTGAAGGATATCTAGGCCTAAAACAATGCGGATATATACCATTTTACTGAGAAAATGTTGTTTTAAAGGGGCATGGTCACAATTTTGGTCAAATTTTATTTTTCTGTTTTTATTATTTGCAATGCTTTAGGAATGCATTTCTAATGATCAAACGAAATTCGGGTGCAAGTCGTTGAGTTTTAAGCAAGATACAGGGCTTACAATTCTTCGTCATGTAAACAAGGCTCGTGCCCTGTTTTTGTTTACATTGGTTCAATATACCATTAAAAATCTTTTTAAAGCTGGTTTGTCTATCTAATTATTCACTTTAAGCATAAATAAACAGTTCCTAATGATTAACACATTCACTTCAGGTCTAAAACTGATATTTTCACTTCAACATTCAAAATGTAAACAAACGTTTTGTTTACAAAGCGAAGAATTGTAAGCTCTGTAACTCGCTTATAACTCATCAAATGACACTCACATTTTGGTTGCCTATTAAAAATGCCTTACTGAAGCATTGTAAACATTAAAATCGAAAACATAATTTTTGACCAAAATCGTGACCATGCCCCTTAAGGCCAACTTTGAAGGTTAATAATAACATTGCAAGAGCAACATGATAGGTTCACAATGCAAATTCGAAAAATTTAGAAATATAAATATCAAATGAACTTTGTTCTTTAAAAGTTTTTTTTAAGGGATAGCAATTTCTCCTATAGGTCAATTCTTTTGTTATATGCAAGTGTTCCTTACTCTGTACTTTATCTAAATATATATCTACATGTTTCAGAGTCTTTGTCTGTGATTACACTACGAATCGATTTTGTATTGTAGTCTAATAAATCTAAATTACCTATTCCTCACTATGACGTGATCAGCCTAAGGACTGTATGATTGCTTTGATCGCGCCAAACCTTATTTGATCACTTCCTAATAATACAAGTACAGTGTGTATTGTAATTATCACAATTGTTCACTTAGATATTAAAATCAGAATTTTAACGTTAATTCGTCATATCGTATAACTAATTCTATGCAAACCCTGTTTGCTCCCTAACAGTACGCCATCAGCGTATTTGATTATATGTGTTGGACTGTAGGTTACAAATTTGTTTCCTAGTGTTATCAGACAAAGACATTGGAAAATGTAAATATTCATAATATCATTTATACCTGAATAAATGTTGATAAATTGCTACATGACCTAAACATTGATAAAAAGCAGTTTTGAGGCTGAGCACTACTCGTAAAACATTTCTCACTTCTAGCCACTTTCCCTACAACTCCTTTATATAATTGTAACCCGCAGACCTCTTAACAGTTCAAAGTAATTTGCTGTAAAGATGCCACATTTGTGGAAGCAAATCTTTATTATAAAAGAGTTACTCATTTGCAATTATTATTATGAACTTATTTCAAGTCAGGAGAACAGCAACATGAAATATATACAAATTATGATTATTAAACAGAAAATGCACATAGTAATGTACATGCAAATAATGGAATGAAACGCAAAATCTGAGACAACATAAGGAATACTAACATTACAGGTCAGCCATTAGTCTCAAGTGTTCAATCGGGTGTCACGAAATCTATTAATCCTCTTGAGATGAAAACGTTGACCAACAAGCTTCATTAAAATTAAAACATTGGCCATAATCATCAATCCCTCTTCAAAAAGTTTATGGAATGCGCTAGTTGCATTGAATATTCGATTATCAGTATCTGTTTAAACAACAGTTGGTGTTTATAAGCAGTTAGAAAAGGAAATACGAAGTGGCATTGTTTCAAATATTTTATATATTATATAATTTTTTGCACTGAAAACACACAATTCTGACTGAAAATATTTATTTAGCAAGAAATAACTTTCAAAAGATTTCGATAGTATATTTAAATATCTTCTTTTAAAAAATCAATGTCAATATATCAGACATACAATGTACATAATTCCAGAATCTAACCTTAACCTTATGAAAGATTTCAAGTTCAAAGCCTAATACTGCGAATTTTTCAAATTCATTTCAAAATACACAATATGATATTTCCCTATAACGTAACACCTGTAAGTGAATAAAAGTACATTTTCCTTGACGTGCCATGCAGAGAATAGTAAAGACAATGAAAAGTCTTTTCACAGTTTTCAACAATCCGTCTTTTTTTCAAAAGGTATTTACTAATACTTAAGCCAATATAAGTGTTAACATGCATTTTCATATAGAAAACAAAACATCAGGTAATTGTCAGTCAGACAACACTGAAGTTGAAATGCATAATCAGAAAGCCTACATGTAACTGGTTTTTGCACATATATATATATATATATATATATATATATATATATATATATATATATATATATATATATATATATATATATATATATATATATATATATATAAACACAATTCGATCATACTGCAAAACGTTTGAAGTCTGATCGAATTGTGATTTTAATCTGGATATATTTTCTTTAAAATTAATATAAAACTGCACCGGTTTTTTTGTTTTATTAGATATATATATATATATATATATATATATATATATATATATATATATATATATATATATATATATATATATATATTATTCCTCTGCTTTGTTTTACTTTTTTTAACAATTGTTGCAAATTATGGCGCACAATTCTTTTCAAAACAATGTATCTGGATCGATGTAATGGACATACTTAAAACCTGGAATGCTAAAGGCCTGATTGATATGAAATTTTATGCAGATGATATATTTGATTTTCTATGTGCTGCCTGAAATAGAATGACTTTTTTGTATTTATTTTATTTCCATGTAAAATGTGGTAGAAAAATATCATGAAATCACATCCATATCAATTATTTACGCAAAAATATGAAAGAACTGATATATCTGAATTGAACTTAATAGCTTTCAGTACCAAACCCGATTCTTAATAATGATAGTAAAATGTTTACCTTTCAAACCTGTTGTTGAAGGATATAAAACTTTACCATATAAATAAGTACAACCAAATCGTTCTTTTTTATTTGCAGTGTGTTTTTATGTAGATAACCAATGATAATTCATGCAACAATTACATTTTCTGCGGCCCATTTGACGCTTGCGTCAATATGATTTCTTGTACATTGATGAGTATTACAAAAAAAAAGAACCCGATAGGAAATTTTTTTCAAGGCGGATTTTCAATCAGATGCGCCGTACTGTCTCTTTATGTGGGTTATGGTCCAAATGAGATATTGTGGCTTCCTACAATTTGCATTGTCTTTGCCATATTTGACAAAAAAGACAATGACATGTTACTTTAATGCCCTTAGTTTAAACACTATTTTTATTCAATTTTCTTGATAATCTAGACAGTTGTTTAAAACAAGTTGCGGCCTTATCATTAATTGAAAGGTTATGTTTGAGACAAGATCCAGCAATACACTTTTACTGTTAAGATGTAAATTTCATTTCTAATGTTTCTTGCTGTCTAAAAGAACTCATTAAATGCGAGATAATATGAACTTTCCTTTGATGTTTATATATCGTCATTTTCTGCGGGCAGTAACAAGTAATCTATAGCCGATAACTTACTCTTAATGGTAACGAAAACTTAGTGTTTGGTTTGCCAATGACAAAATCATTTAGTGTATATACATAATAAACAAATGCAGTCGTTAATAATTATAATACATATTCCAATAAATGGGTTCCTTTAAAAGAAATATGTGTTTTTAATTTCATAAAACTATATAATTCAGACACGTAGCATCGTTTTTGAAAGTGCGGTGGAGGGGGGGGGGGCTTCCTCGTCCAAAAAAAAAGAAAAAGAAAAAGGGCACTTTCCAAAATCCTGAAAATCCTAATCCGTGGGTGGGGTAGGGGGAAGTAATATTTTGCATGATGCATACCAGACTTAAATGTAGATTGTGATAAGCTATATAATAGAAAACAAGCATGATGCATACAAGACTTAAATGTAGATTGTGATAAGCTATATAATAGAAAACAAGGAGATAAAGTTTGGATCGGGGTTTTTAGTGGAATAGCTAATTTGTATAATTAGTATACGTCATTATCTGGCTATAAACTGTGACTAATAATAAAAAAATTACAAGTTTTTTCTTGTTTAGTCCTTACTAATAAATATCAACACACAGCGTGTGCAAACTATTTTTAAAATTTTGAAAAAAGAGCTTTTTCATTTCTTTTAATATAGTGTTATTGTTTTACACAGACTGTTGTTATATTGAGTTCTTTTTTAATTCAAAAAAATGTAAGGTGTGAAGGTACATGTAGATTGGATTGTATTATCTATAAAACACCTTAAGCACAACATTACTCTAGTGTCACTTGTCATCTACATGTCTTGATGTTAAATGGCAGCTCTTAAATAGTTCTAAAATTGTATATTCATTCCCATACAAATTATTTTTACTTATAAGATTTAGTATGGACGCATATATTGTCACTACAAACACAAATTTAAGAACCACAAATCAGCCCCGGGGCCATAAAACTTAGACGAGCTACTTTTGATCTTAGTCTTTTTTTCACAAGGAATATATAGTGAAAAAGTGAGACTAAGATCAAAAGTGAGCTTGTGTACGTTTTATGGCCCCGGGGTCTAAATGGTTGATCTGATCAAATTTATCAAATTTAGCAAATAAAAAAGTAGCTTTTTACTGTGTTAATGGTACATGTATGCAAAGAATAGAAGAGACAATGCATAATAACTTCGCAGAAAGATCTTTTAAATTTCTCAACAATTCCTTTTATAAAATGCTATTTTGCCAGTACTTAATCCATTAGACACGCATTTTCATACACTAGACCCAACATCATTTGCCAATCAGATAACACTGAAGTAGGTAATGGTCACATTTATCCAAGATTTGATGAGATGATGGCCACTCCCCTCTTGTAAAAGCTGTGTTCCTTGTCCGACCCTTCTCCCTTTGTGTCAAAGTCCAGCATGACAAAAAGGTGAGAGCGAATGGCGTTCAGATAGACCGGGAGGGTCACCTTACCCACCACAACTTTGTCACCATCAGTCATGTAAAGCAGCAAAAGCTTCATCAGAATCATAAACGATCCAAAAAGCATTGATTGTTGCAGAACCTTCATCACAATCACAAGTGCTTCAAAAAGCAATGATTACTACATTTTTCATATCATTGTTTTCTCTTTTTTGCATTGAAGCTACACTGCAATAGTTGAAGCTACACAAAGGCAAATGAGAAAAAAAAAATAATCTCACATTTGTTTAACACTTTTCACATTTTCCGTGTACTGTACAAACATTTAAAAAAATGAAATAATAATTCTAAAATTAATTCTTTTGTCAAAAAAAATAAAATTTCAGGCTTACTTAAAACAGTATTTATTAACGCTTTCCTTGTACTGTACAAACATGTAAATTCCGTCCCATTTTCTCTACACTATATAATAAGAGAACAGAGACAAATTTGAAGGACGCAAAAGACAAACTAAGGCAGTATAGTGCAAGTGAACAACAAAACTAATTGTTTGTCATATTTTTTACAATTAAAAAAATCACTATTATAGTGTAAATATCAAGGGAGTTTTCTTCCTGGTCAAAAAAATGTTAAATGGCCATTAACTAAAAATTTAGGTCATTGGCCTGCTTTTTAAAAGTGAAAAAATAACACTATAATAAAATGTCTATTACATACAATAGATGGTTTCTCATTATCATCAGTGGAATTTTTTTTCATTCTGAGTAAACGTCGTCCCTAAGTTAAAAGCTTATATAAAAAATGAATTTAAAATATCATTACCTCCGTCGGTCAGATATCGTTATTATCGCCAGAAGGCGGTCCGTTATTTGATAGTCATTTAGATATTCTAACTGCGTTTCTGCGGGATAGTTTTTTTTTATATAGAATTAATATCACGCTTATTTTTATGAATTAAAAGTAAATTTGCATGTAGAAATGTTTTATGCCTGTAATAAATATTACATATTTTTTGTCTTACTCGTAAATGTAAAGTAAGTCATAGAATGTGGTGTTAGGTGCGTTTTTTATCGAGACTATGAACTATTCGGAAAATTTCGGAGTTTTTCATTCTTTTCAAAACAATGTATCGAGATCGGTATACGGGACATACTAAAGACCTGAAACAGTAAAGACCTGAATGACATGAAATTTTATATAAATGATATATTTCAATTTGTATGTTCTGCGTAAAATAAAACGACGCTATGTGTGTATTTGTTATATTTCCATGTGGTCGAAAAATATCATGAAATGACATCCATATCAATTTTTTTACAAAAAAATATGAAAGACCTGAAAATTTGAAATGACCTGCAAATCTGAGCTGACTTGATTCATTTTTTATTCTTTTGAGAACCTCATACAACTAAATAACCACGGTTATCTTCATAATTTGAAGTGTAGATAAGACTTATGATTCCATTTAGGAAAAAAAATAACCGGATTATTTATAGACGGGGTCACGTGACCCCGTCTATAGGTTTACTGTCAGCCGAAGTCTCAAACCGGAAGGCACGCGTAGAACACATGAAATGAGTCTACGCGTAAGAAGATAGTGCAGAAAGTTTTCATGCATTTCAGTAAATATGTATCATATAAACACGCAATAAATCTTTTTAAGTCCTCTGTGTATAAACAAAATTCTATTTAGAAAATAAACAAATAGTTTTATTGATCAAAATATTCTTGCTCGGGTTAAAATGTGGAATGAGCTACGTAACTGAATGCACAGCGCCGTTGACGATTCAGTTGGTGTACGAGCTCATTTATCAATAGAAGAGGTTGGTGGTGGAATCGAAATTAAAGTTCCCAAACACAATGTGCCACTTTTGAAAAGTTGTGAATTTTATTTTGACAATTTTTCACCTGAATACTACCAAACTTCATGCGCAAACCGAAGTTAAAATCGGGACGTGTTATACACAGATGTTTTACAACTTAAATAGGTGTTTCATTGGCTTCCAGTCTACTGGCGGCACGACTGCTGTTCGTCTCTAAAGGAATTTTGTACAGAGAAAATATAAACAAGTCTGAATTTGCCTTCTCGTTCGTTGGCTCTTTATTTGATTAAACTGAATTTATATTTTAAACAATGCATTATAAGCAAAATCTATAATAGATTTTACATTTCGGAAGACATACATAATATAATATATACAATCTTATCGATTGAAGAACCAAGTTAAATATTTATGTTCATTTTTTCCGGCTTAGTTGAAATTAGGCTTGGGGTGAATTACATTGTAAAACAAGCATTCTGAGAGTATTGCATAAGCAATACACGTCCCCTACCGGTTTGTAGAAATTTGTGTGAAAACAATGCACTGTTATGCAGATTATCATTTCTTACCGTCTCAACAGACCAACCCGATAACGAACCCGATTGTAATAATACATAAAACCCTGTCGATTAAATTTACAACACAATACTTGACACTATTTTACAGAACTTATTTGTTTGTTAGAAACAATAAAAGGAATGGTCCAAGAAATGTACGATATCATTACTGAAAACATACTTTCCTCGTTTATTTGATACACACCGAGCCCGATAACGAACATTAAAAAATTGGAATATAAAAAATTCATTTTCTCGGAAATATGTCAACAAGACGCTACAAAAGTGTAAACTTGATCTGTAGTTTGACATTTTGAAGCTGTTCAGCAAATTTCATATTATTTCTCAAACGCATAAAGTAAAAAGTGTGGAAAACTGAAGTGGGATAGACAGACGGACGGACGGACAGACAGACAGAAAGACAGACGGACAGACAGACAGACGGTCTGACGGACGCAGAGGAAAGCTATAGTCCCCTCCGGTGAAACCGGTAGGGGACTAATAATGCATTACATTACCATTACTTCATGAATTAGGGCATTAAATTACCAATACCATTACTTAATTTTCTTGAAGTAATGCATTACATTACCATTACATGAGTAAAAAATGCATTACCATTACTTTGTGAAAAGTCAATAAGTTTTAAAAAAGTAATTTTAAAACTAAATAAAGAGTTTTTGTAAATATTTCATAAATAAAACATGCTTAAAATATTTACAGGTTCATGTTCATGTTCACTATCAGGTTCAAATTTAATGACTTATACACGATTGCTGTTGCACTTGTAGTTCTCAAAGTAAGGTTGGTCCCATTTACACGTTAATGGCGGAGTTGACAAACTCTGTTATTTATGTCTATGTTTATGTTTATGATTTTCGGAGTATGATTTTTAATGAAAGGAACGGTTGTATCCTAATTCGTGTAGGTGATGCATGAGTTTACTCAAAAAGTAGTAAGTGGCGAATGGATTTATTTTTACCTATTAATTTTGCATGAATCGCAAATAAAGAAAATCGTGTCAGATAAGTCGGTCTTAAAAATCAAAATGGCGACCGTGACAAACCTTTTATTGTCAAAGTTCTTGGAATCTTATTGCAAAAAAAATATTTCTAACGTCAGGTGCCTGTGTTCCTTATCGGTATACAAATGTTCACTTTGTTTGTTAATTCAGCAGTTTTAGAGTTTTCGAGGTTTTCATAAAACTTTTATTACGGATACCGTCCGACTTGTGGATTTTCCCTTGGATCAATAAATCTAATGATTAAAATAACCTACTTTGATATAGTTTTGATTTTCCCGGTTAGTAGTAATCTTTAAAATTTTTCCTTGGGGTCTTATTTTACATAATTTTCCGTTGTGTCAATTTTCTACAATTATGAAGGCCTGGATTGAGTAAAATTTAGACAAAGTATTAGACAATTGCAAAATCAGCCGAATCAACATAAATTGTAACAACTAATTCAAACTCATAAATTTTGGAAGCATATTCGAGGAAATCCAGGACAATTACAAATTCAAACTTTCAAGACCCCGTCTTTCAGTACTCTCAGTACTTTGATTTACCTTTAAATTTGTGCAGGTTCTACCGGATGAGCTTGATCTTACATATGTACCTTTATAATAATCCATTTCTATTTCATTATGTGGTCCCTTGAAATCATATAAACTAATGCATTAAGTTTTAATTCAATACAATGCAACAAAAAATAAAAATGATTTGAAATACATAATCTCCCAGAGAATAATGATGAGCTGAACTTTGTATTTGAATAATGTACAAATCAATGTGTTCTCCATTACTTCATTATATGGCAATGGTCATGCAATTACTGTTAGAAATGCTTACAGTAACAAACTCGATTCTTAATAATAACAGTAAAATGTTAAACTTCAAAACGTGAATAAATGATTACTTTGCTTAATTTTCGAATTCATGCGTTTTCGGACGTATCAAGAAAGAGATATGTCTAGTAATATACATTTTTAAATAATTTTGCCATCAAGGTTGATTGGTCTATGCGTGATGATATTTAAACTCATATATATTTAAACTCACTACTTCTTGAAATAGTTTCTCATAATTATAAGTATTCATAGTCTATTAAAAAGTTTTCGACTTGATGTTGTGAGGTTTTGAATTAAGGCGGCCCACTACTTCTTGAAATAGTTTCTCATAATTATAAGTATTCATAGTCTAAAAAAAAGTTTTCGTCTTGATGTAGTGATGTAATTAGATTAAAAAACTGCTTTTTTACCTTGCAAGTTTAAAAGAAATGCAATACCGGATAATATCGCGACAATAAAGTGGAATCTGACGTCATTTCGTGGTTTCAATTAGCTTTCAGACATTTAATTAAACTACATACATAACCTGTGTCCATTTTCACAGATATTTTAGACGTGTGTGAAAAATACTTATAATTAGGGTATATACGTTTTATACGACAAATCAAATGCAATGTATGTGATAAGTGATGTGATGCAAAATGTTTGTATACTCTATTGCTCCTCGAATTATTACATTTGACTTACTCGTTTACTTGTAAACAAAAAATTCGTTCAATATTATATGTATTAATTTAATTGACTACCCGACGATAAACTCAATAAAAAACACACTCATGGTCTTTATTGGAAGGACTATCTGTACATGTCAGGGAATCCTTTTTGATTTCAAGAGGCAAAAGATGATTTCTCTATTGTAGAAGAACTGAATGATTACAAATTAAATTATTTAGGTTCAAATCTTGAATTATAACAGTCATTTTTAACATGTTTAAGCAAGATTCCAACTTACCATATACAAGTTTTTCGATATAAACAAAATCAATTCTTTAAGCATTGCAAATTTAAAGTCAAATAATAAAATATACATAATATTAAAATACGTACGTACTGAATCGTATCGGGCTCTACACTTGTTGTGTTTCAACTAATGAACCCTCCTTCCTTTTATTGTATTGGCAACATATTAATTTTTGTAACCTTTTATTTAGGCAAATCTGTTTAATTGTATCTTGTGATTTCTATATAATTTGAATTACCTTGTTGAATATTTTCAGTTTAGTTGCTGTTTGCGTTATCGAGTTAACAAAATATGGAGTTTAAATATTGAAATGAGAATGTGATTTAATCATACATATATTAGAATAGAAATTTACACAAGAACAATAACAATGTATTAATAGTAATTTCGATATCAATTTGTTTTCATTTCTTGGGAATAGATTGCGATTATTTTGTTTTTTAGTTCACCTCGCGGGGGTTGATTTTTAATGATTTGTCACCTCACTCTGAATCTAGCTCTAGACGGCACATGTAGACTGATATTGACAGTTTAATATAAAAAAACAAAGAACGGTAATTTCTTAATATTTGATTGCAATTCATTTTAATATTTGATATCGTAGTTAGAGGGTTGTCCCATGATCTCTGTTTAAGGAATTTGGTATGGACTTTTATTTTTTTTTTTTGGTTACTCTTCACTTAACATGAAAAATGAGTTTTGATACTGATGGTAGAACATTTAAACTACGTGATCTTCAAAATTTACCCATTATATGAATAATGCCTGTTTGGGAGGGTACATGTAACACTTGAGATTGACACCTCAAGAAAACCATTGGAGGTTGGCAATAGTTTTCTTCGAGGGGTGTCAATTTCAACTGTTTCCCTCCCAAATAGGCACTATTTGGTTTATCATATTGAATGTCTTTCATATAGGAATGACGTGAATTCTACGGCGAATCGTATGCACATAATTTAGGTGTAAGTTACAGTTCGTTTTGTTACCCGTTGCCAAGTGGGTTGCCAACGCTAAGGGTAATAGAACAGATTTTAAACTGTGTCTAAACCAGTCCGATTTCAGTATTTAACATTAAAGTATTATAAATAATATTATGCTCTTAAAATACGATTTTTAAAAAAAAAAACATTTACCATAGCCTTAACAATAAAAAATAAATGTATTTGCTTTAAAATGCCACTATGCATGAACTGATGGCATGAGCGTTGCTTTTTTTATTATCAGGATTTGATGTAAGTCTGTTCGCCACGCGAATTAACACGACAATAAGAATATGCAACGCTCTTTAAAATATGTCACACATGATAACCTTTCATATAGTGCATGTAGTTTGATTTTATTCTAATTGAGAGGGTGAATTATTATCTAAAAGAATTTCTTCAAGATTATGATATATCAGTTTGAAAACAAATGGGTGAAACAAGACCCATCGGAGAGGGATAATTGTAAAAACCTGATTATTGAATCGGCAATATAATTTGAGGGTAGGACTACCAATGTTTATCACCCTCAACTGCAATTACAAATGCAGATATTTGGAGGCTTAATATTTGACTTTTACACTCATTTTGTGGATCGAATTCTGTGGGGCTATTTTTGTGGAGTGCTTAATATTTCAAAGGTTAGTGGGTCCAAAATTTAGTTGAATTACTTGTATGATAAATTTATTGAAATTCGTTGTTGATGTAAATGGTAGTAAATTTATGGATGAGAGAATCAACGAAATTCATTAAAATTGAGCCTTCATGAATTTCAATAATTCTACAGTATTTATCAATATCAGTTTTCATTTACTACATTGAGCTTGATTCAGATTTAGGTGACATACCATTATATCTTTCGCGCCCGTAAAGTTTATTTGATTACAACATTTTTGGCAATAAGTTCATAAGAAATTAAATCATATTTAAATCAATATACCTATAATGAATTAGTTGTTCTATGTTCACATTTTTTCTCGATACATGTGTAACTAAAACTTATTTTTAACTCCAATTTTTTTAATGTTAATGTTGCAGATGGCAAGAAAACTAATCCATCCCAATCAAACATCTCAATACAATGCGAAATATTTGCAAAAATAAATTGACAGGACAGTTTATATGTTGATAAGACGATAAAAAGTATGTATGTATACATTATAAGACAATAAGGATTAGCCCCATTACCATTCTGTATTTACGTACTCATCAAAGTAAGAGTCAATTAAAAAAGTCAACTAAGCGCTTTTCAGTACCTTATATAAACTAATTTCTGGTATTATTTTACAGTTTAATGTCCAAGCTGTTACAAAACGTAAGGTGATTTTTTTTTCTATATTTTATCTATAAATGAAATACTGTATATATATGATGGATCTTCAAATTTATAATTGTAAATATCATTTACGATTGAAACTGAGAGTTGCTTTACAAGTAAGTACATGCACTTATATTTTCCTTACTAAAATTTATCAGCTTGTTTTGGGTTTTTTTTTTATTCTTTGAATGGAATATTCTATTATTAATTTTTTTCAACTTAATATCCATATTAACTGATCACAAATTCTTTGAAATGATTCACCATACTTTATACTTAAAGATGAACAATTATGTCTTGCATTTGACGCATTTATACATGAAGATAAGTTCATGTCTTCGTTTACATGTAAATGTACTTTGTGAAATTCCTAGCTTATTTTAAAGCGAACACTCTTTTTGCAAAAAGCTAATTGCTGAATTATATGTTCAGCAAAATCAAAGGTCTAAGCTTTGTTAAAAAAAAAATTAATTGTGAGCAATATAACTTGCTTATAACTCGAGGATTGGCACTTAAATGTCAGCTGTTCCATATTAAAATATGTAATATATATATAATACAGGAGTATTTTTTAAAGGCTGCACATAATTTGTTTTCGGTAAACGGAGTTAATATTCAATTTCCTTTTAAATATAATGATTTTCAAATTAATAACATAAAATTATCTTATTTTGATTATTTTTTTGAAAATCTTTGAAAGTTTCAGGATGTTTTTCAAATTTTTCGTTCTGATGATCACAATACAATGTGGATGGTGTGACAAAGTGTCACCAAAACCAGGTCTAGAATTATTCAGAGAGGATTACAAAAGCGTAGAAGAAACCTGTTTGGCTGTTGGATTCGTCAAAAACAACTGTAAAAATGATTCTCAGACGTCCAAGACAGGTGAAAGACTTAGTATTACTTTTTTTTTTACAAGACTGCATGTAATCTTAGTTATATGTGTATATGTTTTAATGTATATCTTGTTAAGTGACCGGAATAATAATAATGATATTTTTTTTAAATCTTCACTTTTTAATTTTAAGTTATTTTGCCTTTGTTCGGGAACTGCATAAAAAGCTATAACTTTATGCACATGCGTATCTATAATTCTTATTGTATAAAAAGCTTGGGAAATGACTTAAAATATATTCTACAAGTATATTTAGCTTTATATAATGATACATCAATGTGTGTGTGACCTACTTTCCTACGATGATTTTAGATCAGCGAGTGGTTGCTTTTGATGTTCGATTAAAAAATCATAAAAGAAATCTTGCCGTAAAAGCACGGGTTGTGTTCGAAACGGTTGATCTGAACGAAGGTGTGGGATACAACGCCTCTACCGGAATTTTCACGGCCCCTAGCGGCGGGATCTACGTGTTTGACTGGACGATTCTTTCATGGCAAGGTCAATATGCCTACACTTCACTCGTCGTGAACGACCAGTTTAAGTCTTGGAACCACTGTTACGACGTGGTCTCTAAAACATCTATTCCCTGTAGCAAAATGACGGTAGTGAAGCTTAATCAAGGAGATAAAGTTTGGATTGGTGTTTTCAGTGGAACAGCTAATATGTATCAGAAGTATACATCTTTTTCTGGTTGTAAACTGTAATCAAAATATCGGGTCAAAGTTCTTTTAAAATATATTAGATAAGAATTATGATTCTGAAGATGTGCACCTTTTTTGTTTACAGTTCTTACTAATAAACAATCGATACACGATCTAAGCTTGAACTTTTTCAATAATCTGGCCGAAATGCTTTTTCCTAAAAGAGGATAGGGATTGTTTTCGAATCAATCCTTACCATGATTTTCTCTGTAAAAGCCATTTTTAGACACTGTTGATCACCTTGAAATGAAAAGCTTTGTATAAAATTATAAAATTATTAATCAAATCCTAAAGCTAAATTTTTCCGATGGCTTTAAAAATCACATCTTAAATTTTGGTAGATCTGGTGAATAATTTTTAATCAAAAAATAAGTAATTCCATTGTTCCTTAGAACTTTGCAATAACCGAGTTTTACTGTATATCCTAAAAAAGAAAGCAGCTGAAAGCAAGTTGAACTGGTGTTGTATACAGTGATACTTCCCTAGGAGTTTGGCAATATAGATTCCGCCTTGAGTGATGTTCAACTGCTTGATTTTTATTAAGAAATGAATTCAACGATTGTGAAGAATATTAAATTGCGCAATGCAAACAATATTTCGACGATATACATTGAAAAAATTTCCAAACAAAGCAGGTATGGGGAAACCTCACTATGATTGATTAATGAAGGATTTAGAAAAGAGTCACCCCTTACATCCCCCTTTCAGGGTGAAAGTTCGTAAAATAGAGAAAATTTCTTTATGGATATCTCTTTATTGGGGAGTCTCACTATATGACACCTTATTTAATCAGTGCGATCGATGATGAATATTAAAGTACAACCTGCCCGGAAATAACGTACCAACTCTCACACCATTATCTAGTAGCTTCTACCAAGCAAGATTCCATTAACGAAACTTTCAGAAACTTTCATATTTTTTTATTCAAATAATTATGATTTGAACAAAACGAGAAAAAAATACTGCAGATGTGATATTACATGAATAGTGATTTATTTTCATTGGAGAGGACACTTTTTTCTGTTTTCTGAATTATCTCTACTGAGCTTTATGTTACAGTCTGTAAGAAATTCTTATTTTAATGAAAAGTGTCAATATGTTTTAAATTTGATATTTTTATTTATCTAATATATAAAAGAGTCACCCCTTACATCCCCCTTTCAGGGTGAAAGTTCGTAAAATAGAGAAAATTTCTTTATGGATATCTCTTTATTGGGGAGTCTCACTATATGACACCTTATTTAATCAGTGCGATCGATGATGAATATTAAAGTACAACCTGCCCGGAAATAACGTACCAACTCTCACACCATTATCTAGTAGCTTCTACCAAGCAAGATTCCATTAACGAAACTTTCAGAAACTTTCATATTTTTTTATTCAAATAATTATGATTTGAACAAAACGAGAAAAAAATACTGCAGATGTGATATTACATGAATAGTGATTTATTTTCATTGGAGAGGACACTTTTTTCTGTTTTCTGAATTATCTCTACTGAGCTTTATGTTACAGTCTGTAAGAAATTCTTATTTTAATGAAAAGTGTCAATATGTTTTAAATTTGATATTTTTATTTATCTAATATATAAAAGAGTCACCCCTTACATCCCCCTTTCAGGGTGAAAGTTCGTAAAATAGGGAAAATTTCTTTATGGATATCTCTTTATTGGGGAGTCTCACTATATGACACCTTATTTAATCAGTGCGATCGATGATAAATATTAAAGTACAACCTGCCCGCAAATAACGTACCAACTCTCACACCATTATCTAGTAGCTTCTACCAAGCAAGATTCCATTAACGAAACTTTCAGAAACTTTCATATTTTTTTTATATATTTGAGCTAGGCCCAACGACCTTTAAAGGGAATTTGGTTTACACGACCAGTAACAGGCATAGCTATCTTGGTGAAAATGGGAAATTTCGTATAATACAGTTGCAATGGCAATATCATTCTAAGGGCTGGCTCACATCCTGTATCTTATATTTAGGGCTTCATATTCTGCGATGAACTACACGAACAGTAACAAGTATAGCAAGTCTGGTAAAATTGGTAAATTTCGTATAATACAGTCGTAATGGGAACATTATTTCAGGGCTGGCTAACACCCAGCATCCGATATTTGGGGCTTCAAATTCGGTGAGTCCGGCCCGACTAGTCGACCCTCAAAAGTAATTGGGTCTAGACGACCAGTAATAGGCAATCCTAGCCTGGTGAAAATAGGAATTTTCGTATGATACAGTTGTAACAGGAATATCATTCAAGGGTCTGGCTAACACCCTGTATCCAAGTTTTGGGGCTTCATATTCCATAAGGATGGGGGCCCTGGAAAAGACAAGTCGATCCTCAAAAGGAGTTTGGTTTACACGACCACTAACAGGCATAGCTATCCTGGTGAAAATTAGAAATTTCGTATAATACAGTTGTAATGGTAAAATCAATCCAGGGGCCCGTTTCTCTAAAAGGCCTACGTCCAGGCGTAAGCTTAGTGCGGACTAAATCAGGGACTAAACCTCAAAACCAGACTAAGCTGCGTTTCACAAAAAGGCGGAAACTTAGACGGGACTAAATTTGGGTTTAAATCTACGCCTTCTTATGGGTAGGCGAAGGTCCTTAGTCTGCGCACAAAAATGGCGAGTGTTTTGTTTCTAAGGCAAAATAAACAGAGAATTTTAATTTTGGGTTTGTTTTACGTGTTATTAAAGAAAACATTCACTTTAATTGAAATATTTGTGCAAGTACGTATAACTTAGAAAATTAATACTTATTGTTCGATAACTGTTCCTATTTCTGAATAAATAAAGATTAAATCAATTTGATAAATCATGCATATTTTAGAATGCAGAGTTTGTATCAATTTTAGATCTGTTGACAAGCGTTTGTCAAAGTTCTCGAAGATTCTAAAATTTCACATGCACGACTCCTTGAATTTTCGGAAATCAAATTCCTTAGTCTTATTAATCAAGGATCAATTAATAAACTGCGTTCATATTCTTAAAAATATTTACGGTTTACAATAAATGATCTTCGTGTATATGCATATTTGTTGTTTATTTGTACTTATTTAATTGAATCGAACTTTAATTGCTTGAATTCATGATAGCTGGTTTTGTTTCATCATATTTAAGATGTATGTATCTCAAGGGATTTTTTTTTTATTTCGAAGCTGACGACTTGCAATACAAAAGACGTTGTTTAAGCAGTTTACAACAGTGTGGATTATTTACAAACTTAAGTAGCTTGTCATAAATATTATGTTAACAATTGTATACCCCCCCCCCCCAATAACCCAAAGCAGATAGGAAAAAAGTAGGACTCAAATATACTTGTAAAAACCTCAAAGACCCTAAATGTCTTATCCGTATCCGGAGGGGGATAGGGGATTTTTTAGATGCCTTTTTCAATAAACTTTTAAAAACCTTTTATTCAAAAAACTTTCTTCGAAAAGGGAGGGGTTCTTAGAGTATTACTTTTATATCTTTATTTTAATCAAGATACTACATACAGGGATGTTATCGTCTTGTGTAATCTTCGGCCTTCTACACCTGCAAACAGTTTTGCTCCGTCGAGAATTCGCCCACTCACAGTTGTGTTTTCAAGTTACTTAATATTAGACATTGAAAATCCCAAAGTCTTAATTTCGCCTGCTGACAACAAGAGTGAGATGGTTGAAATTTAAACGGGGGCAAACAATTCCCAGTATATAGTATATGTTACTTTCAATACCCCCT
Organism: Magallana gigas; assembly: GCF_902806645.1. Lineage (NCBI taxonomy): Eukaryota > Metazoa > Mollusca > Bivalvia > Ostreida > Ostreidae > Magallana > Magallana gigas. Next base: position 23,889,955 of record NC_047561.1, read on the forward strand.
CCCAAAACCCACCTAAAACAAAACAACCAATTGATTAAATCAAAAACGGAAAGAGAATGCGGGAGACCCCGGCCTCAAATGTTGATAATTCCCGTGTTGTTAATTGTAGACAATATCTTTCAAATTTTTTTATCATTTGAATCGCAGAAAATCAAAAATCGTTTCCAAGTCATTGTCTAAATTCTTACAATATTGGAACAGAGAATGGAACTTTTCTTCCCACTGTAGACATGGACAAGGTTCATGTACATGCATGTTATTTTCGATTTCAGTAGGCTGCTGTTTAAATCAGTCATATTATTGTTTATAAATATTTAAGTGATATGTTTAAAAGTATCAAGCCTTACCCCAGCATCTGAAAGTATCTAAATATTATATGAAGCATACTTATCATTCTGTAGACGTAAGAATTTCTACTGTACCTTGGCCCTGCATTCTATAGATATATATTTTCAATTTTACACGAATACCTGAGTTAATTTCTATGCATTTGTTTGGTTCAATTGTGTACAATTGTGCTTCAATATCGTGTGCAATGCATTCAATTGTCATATATTGGTTTTTGCAACCTTCTATAACTACCTCTTTCATATCATCTGTATTTTCTCTGAACTGTCATTATGTTAAGGTCCTGTCACACCAAGCTGCGTCCCCACGGCGTGTTCTCGGCATTGTAAAATTCATGGAATCGCCGTAGGGTCGCAAGGAAAATTCCGAAAAAATGTACAGTTTTATTTGAAAATTTTACAAGTGGAGATGTCACGGCGACCGAAGCGTTCTTACGGATCGGAGCTCCCACGGCGTGAAACTGCGTTTCCACGGAGTTCTACTTGGCGATTAACGGCGCTCTCGCTGAGTCTCTGCCGAGAGCTCATGACGTGCTAGGAGTTTTTACCGCGCGTCCATGGCGTGCTCTGCGCGCTGACTACGTGCACAAGACGTTCTTTACTTTTTGTTAGGTTAATATTAATTAGTACAATTGTATGGGAAACAAACAAGAATTTACAACTAGTAAATAAATGATTAAAAAATTGTTTTGATTTTATGAAAACATACATTGTAATTGAAACATAACTACTTCGTAGTCAGGTCTACAAAAAGATCCGTTATTGGTTGTTAGAAAACAGAGAAAAGATGAGAAAACATCAGAACCAAATGAACCAAATTCCATCTACGTCCATTGATAGGTCTTGGAATATTAGCAAATGCTACTTTTTATATCGTCATCTACATCCAGTTTGATAATTATTACATTGCTTGCTATTGTACAACAGCCATTCTTCGAGTTTTCGTGGTCTTGATGAAAACGCACTAGAAACGCCGTGGGAGCGCAGTATAAACGCAGAAGAAACGTCACGAGAGCGCGATGTACGCAGTAACAGCTCTTTGGGGTCTCTGTGTGAACGCAGCCAAATGAAAAACAACTTGTTCAAACGCTGTGGATGTGCAATGAAAACGCAGTGAGAGCGCAGTTAGAACGCGATGGAGACGTGGTGAGATCCCAAAGGACTCCGTGAGGTCTCCGTGCAAGCGCAATTGACTTATCACTGCGTCTACACTGCGATTAGCTGCGTTCCTTGAGCGCACCGACGGAGCTCTCGTGGCGCTCTTGGGGATCTTACGGCGCTGTTACGGCGACCTCACTACGTTTCTACGAAGTGTTTACCAGAACGCAGAGCCACGGCGCGTACTTTGTGCATGCTCAAAGTGCGCGCCGTCGCATGGCGTTCTTAAATGATTAATGCGATCCCACCGCCACGGACGAAGATGCCTTTGCGTTGTTACGGCGCTGTAGGAGTCTCTACTGCGTTTACCTTGGCGATTTACATTATTTAAGGACGCAGCGGGATCGCCGTTAGGACGCAGCTCCGATGTGACAGGGGTTTTTGAAAGCGCATAGGCATGTGCTCTACTTTCATTAATATATATAGTTATGAACAACTTGAACTATGCACATTCAGTGGTATAGTGTAACGTGTACTTTCGAGTAAATGCACTATGAATTGGAAAATTGATCCACCGCAAAACAAAATACGATATGCACATGCTTAGTACTCAGCGGATGTGTCTAACTTCTTCGACATTTAAACCCTAACTTACGCATCTTTCAGAAACGCAACTTAGACCCGACTTAATATTGGCATAACTTTGTTAGTTTGACTAACTTAAGCCCAAATTTACGCCTTTTTGAGAAACAGGCCCCAGGGACCGGCTAACTGCATGTATCCTATATTCAGAGCATGATATTGCGTGAAGATGAGTCCTCGGGAGAGACCAGTCGACCCTCAAAAGAAATTTGGGTTAACACGACCAGAAAAAAATACAAAATATTTTCTTAGTTTAGAAAAGAAGCACCAAACACAAAATGTTATCCACGAAGTTTTAAGTGAAAATAGTCTTCTCACCGAAGATGACGATATTCTAGGTGCAATGTGTGACTACTATGAAAACCTGTATAGTTCAAAACTAATATCAAACGAAGACATCGACTTATATTTAAAAAATTGTAAAGTAAATACACTATCTGAAACTGATAAAAACATGTGTGATACATTTCCGTCAATGAATGAGTGTAAAGAAACCGTTATGAATTTAAAATCAAATAAATCCCCGGGTCTCGATGGTATACCCAATGAATTTTATCAATGTTTCTGGCACCAACTATCCTCCTTATTTTATAACATGTTAAAAGAAATCTTTTTGAACGGAAAAATGACATTTTCTCAAAGACTTGCAGTTATCTCCCTTATACATAAAAAAGGAAGAAAAAATGATTTAAAAAATTACCGGCCGATTAGTCTTACTAATACAGATTACAAAATCATAGCATTTATTTTTGCACGTAGATTACAAACCTTTATTTCAAAGCAAATTGGTAATGAGCAAACAGCTTATATAAAAGGCCGATATATAGGTATTAATGCCCGTTTCATTTTAAATATTTTTGAATATTGTGAAAATTTTAACAAAGAGGGGATCTTGCTATTTTTGGACTTTGAAAAAGCTTTTGATTCAGTAGAATGGAATTTTTTATTTAAAACACCAGAAAAATTCGACTTCGGGGAAAACTATCTAAATTGGATAAAAATTTTATATCAAAGCCCAATATTCAGATTAAAGAATAACGGATGGATTTCAAAAACATGCGAGATGAAAAGGGGAATAAGACAAGGCTGTCCAATATCAGCCATTCTATATCTTTTTGTTGCCGAAATTTTATCTGAAAAAATAAAGAATAATGAAAATATACAAGGCTTTAAAGTTAACTTTATGGAAAAAGAAGTAAAAAAATATACAACATGCCGACGACATGACATTAACTCTACAGAATATTGAATCACTTAAGCATGCTTTAGAAACAATAAATAAGTTCTGTATTCATGCGGGATCTAAGGTTAACATTAGTAAAACTGAATGTATTGTGCTTGGTCCTTTTAAAAACATGTTTACAGAAATCGATGGTATATCAGTCACGAACAAAGCAGTAAAATGTTTAGGTATTCATGTAGGTCATGATAAAATTGAATGTTATAATAAAAATCGGATGAAAATTTATCATGATATAGACACTTTATTCGAATCTTGGAAAAGAAGAAAATTAACATTATTTGGGAAATGCACCGTAATAAACTCTTTAGCATTATCAAAACTCATATATGTTGCAAGTATTTTGGAAATTCCCGATGAAGACTATATCAAAAGTATTAATAAGTTGATATATAATTTCATTTGGAATAAAACTGATAGGATCAAAAGAAATACGTTAATTGGTCACGTAAAAGAAGGCGGACTAGGTATTACTGACGTCGAATCAAAGATTAATGCATTAAAAGCCGCATGGGTCTCCAGATTAAAAGAAACAAAACATTGTATTAAAAGTTATGTAAATAGTTATTGCACTCAAATCAACATAGACATAAACTATTTAATTAATACAACTGAAAATAAAATTGAAAATTATGAAATATTAAAAACTATGCCGCTATTCTATAAACAAGCTTTTGCATGTTTTAACACATGCAAAGACTTACAAAACAAACCAAGCCCTGAAACATTTTTGAAGCAACCGATATGGTCAAATCTGATGTTTTTATACAAAGGGAAAACAATATTTTTCAAAACTTGGCTTAAAAGTAATATTTTGTTTGTTAAAGACTTATACTCTGAGGCGGGAACTTTAAAATCGCCCGAGGAAATAGCAGACATATTGATAAACAAAAATAACTGGTTGTGCGAATATAAGATAATTAAAACAATATTCAAGAATTATGAAAACAAATTGGATCGTAGAGTTTGCCAGTATATGAATCAAGTACAATTATATACCCCTTCGTACAATCAATACTCAACTAAAGATTTCTATAATCATTTCATAAAGAAGAAATTTCAAAAACAAACCATGCAATCAAAATACAATAAAGAATTTGATATTCTCAAAAGCGATTGGGAAAATATCTATATGAATAAAATCGTTTTGTTACAAGACAAAAAAAATTCGAAATTTAATTATAAATTGTTAAATAATTTACTTTCAAATAATTATTTTGTGAGTAAGATAAATAAAAATTGTGATTATATGTGTAAAATATGTACAGAAAAAATTGAAAATTCACACCACCTTATTTTTGAGTGTGTGAATGTACAACATACATGGAAGTTAGTGAGCAATATTTTTGGTTTTGATGTTAAATGGAAACACAGTTATTGGTTTTTACTCTGTAAGAAATGAAACCACTGCCATGTATAATTTACTTCTATCTTTTGTTGCATTAAAAATTTACAAATATAAGATGTTTTGTAGACTAGAAAATATTGTAGAAACATCAGAAGGAATCGTATGTAATTTGAAATTATGCATTCAGAAATACTTAGAAATTCTACATTGTATCGGAAATACTAGATATTATTCATTCTTCAAAACGCTCTTGTATAAATTGTAGATAATTTTATGTTTCCATGGGTGACCTGGCCCATGGTTTTTCACATAAATAGGGAGGTAAAAAGAGACTGTGGTGACGATGGATCTACCTCCCTACAAAACGCTTTTCTTATTACAACCCATCAACTTCAATATTTCTGTACACTTCTCTTTATTCAGATCAATCAATAATAATATTATCTTTGTAAAAAAAATAACAGTGATTTGTATAAAATATAATTGTAACTTTATATATATATATATATATATATATATATATATATATATATATATATATATATATATATATATATATATATATATATATATATATATATATATATATGATACTTAGTCAGATATAATAGCTGTTATTACTACTACTATTGCTCTTATTACATGTATTATTATTATTATTATTATTGTCACTAATATATTAATTATTATATATTTGTTACTACAAATACATTTGAATATTGTAACATGTACTTTTGTAAATAAATAATAATTAAAAAAAAAAAAAAAAAAGAAAAAAACACGACCAGTAACAGGCATAACTAGCTTTTCTAGGAGAAAATGAGAAATTTCGGATGATACAATTATAATGGGAATATCAATCAAGGGGCTGGCTAAGACCCTGTATCCCATATTTTGGGCCTTATATTTGGTGAGGATGGGGCTTCGAGATAGACCAATCGACCGTCAAAAGGAGTTTGGTTTCCACGACCATTAACAGGCTTTTTTACAGGCTGGTAAAAATGAGAAATTTCGTATGATACAGTTGCAATAAGAATATCAGTCGAAGGGATGGCCGAAACCCTGTATCTCATATTTGGGGCTTCATATTTGGTGAGGATGGGGGCCCCGGGAGAGACCACAATTTGGTTAGTGTAGTGATTTATAATGAATTGAAAATAAATTATATACATATTTATTTACACGTCGCTTTGTTATTTGAAACTCATTTCTCTTTTTGGGTGATTTTTTAATGTCTTTGCTGAAATTTCACCTTAGGTTGAAGAGGAGATTTTTCTTTCGTGGAGGAATTGTGAAACAGATAAATGTCGTATGTTCTGTAAAGAGGTAAGCAAGCTTGGGACTTAGTTGCATTAATATTTTAATTCTTTCTACGACCAACGAAAGTCTTTTTTCATTCCTGGTTTCCGTGTTGCTAATTGGATGAAAATCATAGGCTCCCTTTTGGATTGGACACCAATCCATAGCAGGTTATTTTCCAGCCTGAGCCGGCGTAATGAAGAATAATGACCCCCGTAGAATAATGACCGGGGGTCATTTTTCGACGTAGAATAATAACACCCCTTCCTGGAGAATAATTAGATTTTTCTGAAGAAAAAAGACCCAGGGGTTATTTTTTCTCATGTTAAACATAAAGAAAAATGACCCCCGTGGAAAAACGTTTGTGATCATGAATAGACTTTATTCTTTTAGAGCAAATGTGTGAAGAGTACCTACCTATATTAAATCTTAAATAGATAATAAACACTGATTGATTATAATAAGAAGAGATTTTTTTTCTAAAAGCGTTGATTAGGAGTTCGGGTTCAAATAAGAAGTTTATATCCCCCTTGATTTTGATCACATGATCTTTACTGCATCCAAAGTTGTCAATGCTCATTCAAACTATTGATGCATTAATCATCTTGATACTAATTAAACTATGCCGATGATGAAGTAAAATATATTTTCTGTTCAAGTACTCTCAGTACTTTGACGATTTTCCTTATTGGCCGTTAACTTCTATTGGTGTAATGGCTAATGTTAGTGCCCGCTTAATTTAGCTTAGTTATATTATTTACAGTGGAGTAAACTTCTCATAATTTTGGTTTCATCATTAATTCCGGTTAATACCCAGCAGTTTGTAGTAGGGGAAAATCGTCAATGCAAGTATAATTCATGAACAATATCGAGTCTACTCTTTCATCGCCAATAAACATAATTTTGTTTTATAGTGTCTTGTATCTCGTAATAAATTTAATGTGTTGTCACTCGTAATAATGAGATGCATGTAAATGTAAGATGACAACCATACCCCGATGCACTACGTCAGGATTTTTATTTTCTCAGATATACCCCTTCTTTCACTTTAAGTTTATTTGAATATGAATTATAATTTCTGTTATTTCAGTAAACTGCGGTAAAAATTACAAAATTGTAAAGACTATTTCACAAATAATAAAAAAAATATACTAATTTTTTTTTATCTATATGGGGGTCATTATTCTACAGGGTCACTTTACTTCATGTAGAGTGTGCTCATTTTTATAAAAAAGAACATTTATTGACCGAGGGGTCATTATTCTACGTAGGTCATTATTCTACGTTACACCGGAACCCAATTCTATTTGTGGGGGTTAAGACAAATGTTAACAAAGCCCTTTGTCTATGGACACAACACACATCAAGTGGCCATACCGGGGCCTGAATCGTCGACCTTTTAATATTTTCACATAACACTCACATAATATATAATAGATCATATGGCATACAAATCGTTATGAAATAACATACAATATGACCTCCGGTTTATTAAATGATAGAAAACACATGTCGATCAAAGAAACCTATTGATTTAAATATTCGTTTAACTTCGTTCACGTGATTAAAAAACATATTGCGTGACCTCTTGTTTCGTTATCAATTTTATACACTAGAAAAATAATTTTAAAAAATGACCACATACATTTACATACGTATATATGTACTATAATATGTATTATTACATGTAATACCTAAAATAATTCACCTTTGCTCACTTTAAGAGTGAAAAGGTTGACTTTTAATATTTAATTTTAAAAAGGGTTGATATGACTTTTGTGATAATTGCATTACATGAATATCTTTATATATTTACAATAAGAACTCCTTAAATGTCTACTGATTTGACCAAGTATCACATTTTAACAAAATAAAATATTATAATTATGCAAGTCACATCTAATTTTAATATTCCGATTATAAACATTTAAATGAAAATTGCTATTTCAAATAGCTATCTACATAAATATCTATTCCTGGTCGTGTAAACCAAATTCCTTTTGATGCCGATTTGTCTATACCGTTGCCTCATCCTCACCAAATGTGAAGCCCCAAATATGGGATACAGGGTGTTAACCAGCCCCTTGAAAAATATTCCAATTATCACTGTATTATATAAATTAACTATTTTCACCAGGCTAGCTTTGCCTGTTACTGGTCGTATAAACATCTTATTATAAAATTCTGATTATAACCATTGATATGAAAATGCTATTTCAAATAGGTATCTACATAAATGTCTGTTACTGGTCGTGTAAACCCAATTTCTTTTGAAAATTGATTAGTATTTCCGGGGACCTCATCCTCACCAAATATGAAACCCAACATATGGGATACAGGTTGTTAGCCAGCCCCTTTAATAATAGTCCTATTATAACTGTATTAGACGAAACTTCCAATTTTCACCAGGTTTGCTTTCTCTGTTACTGGTTATGTAATTAAACTAATTTCCTTTTGAAGGTCGATTTGCCTTTCCCAAAGCCCCATCCTGACAAAATATGAAGCACCAAATATGAAATACAGGGTGCAAGCCAGTACCTTGAATAATATTCCCATTATATCTGTATTATACGAAATGTCCTATTTTCACCAGACAATATTCTTTTTATTATTGTATTATACGACATATCCGACATTATTTTCATAAGGCTAGCTTTGCCTGTAACTGGTTGTGTAAATTCAACTCCTTTTGAGGGTCGATTGTTTTTTAGAGCACTATCCTGACGAAATATGAAGCCCAAATAAGAAATACAAGGTTAAAGCCAGCCCCTGGAATAATATTCCCATTAAAACTATATTATACGAAATTTTCAGCGGGCTAGCTATACCTGTTACTGGTCTTGTAAACCCGATTCCTTTTGAGGGTCGATTGTTCTTTCCCGGGGCCCTATCTTCACAAACATAAGGCCCCAAACATGGGATACACTCAGGGTGTTTGCCAGTCCCTTGAATAATATTACAATTATAACTGTATTATGCGAAATTACCAATTTTCACCCGGCTAGCTATGCCTCTTACTGGTCGTGTAAACCCAATTCCTTTTTAGGGTCGATTGGCCTATATCGGGGCCTCATCCTCATCAAATATGAAGCCCGAAATATGGGATACAGGGTGTTAGCCAGCCCTTGAATAATCTCATCATAACAAAAACATTATCCATTAAAGATGGTAATAGTTTTACATCAACAAATATGAAGCCAAAAATATAGGATACAGGGTGTAAGCCAGCCCCTTTAATTATATTCTAATTATAACTGTATTATACGAAATTTCCTATTTTCACCAGGCTAGCTATACCTCTTACTGGTCAAGTAAACCCAGTTCCTCTTGAGGGTCGATTGGTCTTTTCCCCCGGGCCCCATCATCACCAAATATGAAGCCCCAAATATCGGATGCTTGGTGTTAGCCAGCCCCTTGAATTATATCCCCATTATAACTGTATTAAACAAAATTTCCAATTTTTACCGGGCTACATGTAGCTATGCCTATTAATGGTTGTGTAAAACAAACTCTTTTTGAGGGTTGATTGGTCTTTCCCGGGGCCCCATTCTCACCATATATGGGATACAGTAAATATGGTAATAGTTGTACATCAAGCACTTTCCTGTGATATGCAGAGAATATTATATGAATTATAGTATTACAATGATCTTTCACAGATTTAAACAATCCTTTTTATCTCATATTATTTGGAAATACTTAACCCAATAAAAGTGTTAACATGCATTTTCATATACTGGACAAAACAACAGGTTATTGTCAGTCAGACAGCACTGAAGTGGATAATGGTCACATTTATCCCAGATCTGATGAGATAATTGCCACTCCCCTCTTGTCCGATCCTTCTCCATCTGTGTGCAATGAAACCATTACTGTAAACATTTATAGAGTTAATTCTGGAAGCAAAAAGTTTGAATGTTTGCAAATCTGTTTGTTCAAATTTATAATGCAAAAAATTTTGATCGACCATGCTATATAAATGCATGCAAAGGTTAACAAAACCTATTATCCCTACTTATCGCCCTCTTTTCTTTCTTTGTGTAACAAAACCGTAAGGAAAGTACGGCGAATAAGGTTGTCATCTGGTATTTTTGTTTCTTTGGTTGTTCTGTTTTTATTATTATTTATAATATTGTTTTCTATTTCTGCAATGTTAATTAAATAAAGGCACGATTGCCTATTGAGATATCGATAAATTATTAATTGGACAAGAAATTTATAATTCTTTTTAGGTTTTGGAATTCTTGACAACAAGTTACTGTATATACTGAATACATCTATAAAGAAATTGAAAATATATATATATATATATATTGCGTCATTTTTCAGAGTGGGTTGCCATAGATCTTTAAAACAATTTTGAGTTATTATTATACATTGTATTCTTTCACAATATAAAGGGGTTTAAAGGCGATTTTAAATAAAATAAACAATTTGAATAAATGCTTTATCAAAAGTGTCACATCACGAGTCTAGGAGCCATCTCACGACTATGATCATTTCTATGTTCAAATCCTTAAGCGTTATATGATTTATTTATTTTACTTTACAACAGGTTAATAAATGTCATAGTGAAAAAAAATCCCTGCAAGCGCCTGCATTTTGCTTTGAGTTTGTCAGATTTGACGTGAAAGGCAATGGGTGTGGTTTTTTAAAAACTTCCCCAGTTTACAACTAAATTTTAGGCGACTGTCTTGATAATTTAGACATTGATTGTAGCATTGATTGTGGGGTTTTTTTAATTGGGGGTTGGATATCAATCTTAGACGAAATTGCTTTTTCAAATAGGCTTTATCTTTTAAAGCTGCTTGGTCCGATATTTTTGTAATTACAGTATCAAAATTGTTTTCATACAAATGATTTATCTTAGAAAGTTATGGACTTTCTCCTATTTACACCAGCAGAATCAGTCTCCTTTCTAAGTTAGAAATATTGAAAGTAAATAAAAATAATTTCTCTTTGGGCAAACGAAAAAACAAACCAAAATGCATCACGGGAATGTTTAGAAAAGGAAACCGCTTGGTTTCGTCCCCCGAATGATTGGGGTTATTCAACCCGCATGCTATGCATCGATTGTAAAGAAAGCAGACTTTAGAAATATTAGCGAACAAAACGTACACATGTGTATTTGTAATTTGTCTGATCATTTCGACCCTTATTTAAAGCGGTGTCAATTTCATAATACAACCATACCCGTCTCGTCGTCAGGGGTGAAATTTAACATGAGGCGAAATAACGCGGTACCTTTTAATGTCGTTTGTTTTGTTAGCAAATTTTGTACAAATTTTTCTTCATTGATTTGACATAATTGACGGGTAAAACTACTGCAATGTCAATTATTATACATATACTAAGCATAGCCATCGTTTAAAAGCGTGCATAAAATTTGATATAAAATCGGACCAAGCAGCTTTAATAGAACAATTCATGTTAAATCTAGATAGTTATTATCATGAATTTCTCTTAAATATACTCGTTTTATTTTTACAATGATTTATGTAATTAGGGTTAGGGTTAGGGGTTAGAGTTAGGGTTAGGGTTAGGGTTAGGGTTGGGTAAGGGTTAGGGTTAGGGTAAGGGTTTTTCGACCGTTTTTATCCGGTCATTAAAAAATTCATTTATGGAAATTTGTTTATCAGCCAATCAGAGGAGTACAAGTCAACTTGGCACCTGGTACACTGGGCACCCGTAAAATGTTAATTCGGTACTCGGTAAACTCGGCACCTAGTTAACTTAGCACCAGAATCTGGTTGAGTCGTTACCTACATATAAGCCCGCAATTAATGATGTAATACTATGTGATTTTGTATTATTCGTGACTATATGCCAATGTGTAATGGTGTTTTCAATTGACATTGAAATTATAATCTGTGGTGAAAATTTAGTATTCCGATTTCCCATACTTTATATTTTGTTAAACTATGTTACAAAAGTACATGCAATTTGATGATTTCATTTTTCTTTAAATAATAATTATGAAAGAATTTCTATATGTATATTTCAAAGTTTTATATTCAATTCAATAATTAGTTCATTGAGTAAATGTCATAACGTAGAGCATATCAAATGGTCTTAATACAATTAAAAGGACTCAAATAGTTGAATAAGCAAATCAACCATCAAAACAAATCATGCTATATTTCAACAGTAAAGGCTCACGCACAACTTGCCTCTCCGCCTCCAGCTCGACATGCCTCTCCATGCATCTCCAACACAAATCTCCTCTTCGCCTCCACCTATACAAGAGGACATACATACATAAGGACAAAGTGGTGGTTTTTTTTAACAAGTGTTCGGTAAAGAATGTAAGTGTACTTTGGTATCGTATCATATCTTCTGTAAACACGGAGATGTTATCAAACGACCTACACGTATATGAATTATTACATTACAACAAAGCTAACACTGCAAATGCAAAACACTTAACTCCCTTAAAAGTTTGGAGAAAAAACGCAACTCTGCTGAAAAACGCCGAATTAAAACACAAAAACATCTTGCTATTGTTATAAACTGGAACATTATTAATTTTTAAATGATATTGCATTAGTAGCAGAACAATGTGTACGTTTCTGCATGTTTAGATGGTTTGATCTTTAACTACTTTTCGCTTCAAAATTTTGTATTAGTGCGTGCATGGTAGTATATACATTTACTTTATACACAGTTTTTACAAAAATGCTAATCTTATCACAAGGTTATCTCTTAAAAATAAGACTTTTACTATTTTTAAAAACATACCAATTTACTTAGAAAATGATACAAGAAAAATCAATTAATGGCAGTTTTCCAATGTCATGTTGATTGAGCGAAATGGGGGTGAAAATATTCTAAAAGTTGAAGAAAGAAGATAAGAATGTTAACCACTACATTTTATAGATTTGTGTAATATATATAATCAAAAATTTTAAAGAAAACAATTAGCAAGTTAACCATCAAATTACAAAAATATGATAAAATAGTTCAAATTTTTTAATAATTTTAAATTTCTTAGTTGGTAATCTATCCCTACATACAAAGTGTCTTTTTAATTTTTTTATAAATACAAATGACAACTGCACCGTGGTTCTAACATAATACTTGGTTTAGAAATATATATTTAAAACTTTGTTTACATAAAAAAAAAATGTATTTAAAACAGCGAAAATGGAAATTGGCTTGACCCTGTTTTTAAAAAATGGGGTAAACATATTGTTGATATTCTGGTAAGAAAAAGTAAGTAGTCAAGATATGATTTTTTTTATCACCTTAAACAAAAATTTGCTGAGTAGGGACCCATCCTAAGTAAACGATTCAAAATGCCAACACGATTATCTCAATCTCAATACGTAACTTCCTTTATTGTTGAATTCTAATTGTTTTGGAAAATGTGTTTGAAAATGCAAACAAAACACAAATACCAATATTTCATTTATACATTTTATTTTTTTTTAATCAATTATCTAAATAACATAAAGATAAAACGACTTTTACAAAGATGTTCTCTCTGAGCAAAGCTTCAAAGCGTTCCGTAAAAACGTTTAAATAAATGAAATGTTCAAAATAGCTTCTCAGAAACGCACAGCGACTTTTTACTTTCGTATCATATAACCGACAGCCTTCTGGCGGCCAGTAGTAATTCTGAAGACAATTTTGCTTGCTATCAGATGTTTCTTGTAATATAGTTTAACAGTAATAAGACAGCGAGCTCAAATGGCGACCCTTAGACTCTACTTTTTTATTTTTTTAGATATTGCATTCCTGACCCGGAACAGAATGGCTCCTCACTTGACTCATAAACGTATTTTTCTTAAACTTATGTCACACATACGCAATATCTATCTCGTATATTAACTTCTGTAGATTTTTCGTCAGGATACATATATCAACAATCACAGAGTTACAAAACCTGAATAGCCGGGAAGCGTCGTCAGTTCGCTCTCTTTTCTCTTTTATTTTGTTCAATATTACTAAAACCTATAAATGTACGTAAAATATATCACACAGAATATGATTTAACAACCGTTTTACATTATTATAGATATTTTATTTTACAATATTTAACAACTCAAAGTTAATTGACGGAAGCTGGCAAATACTGACTGTTAATTCGGTCTGTTAATTGTTAATAAGAGTGAAAATTTTATTTAAAAATAAATCGATTAAAGTGTTAAGACCTAGTGCCATTGAGTGAGGTATTGCTTATTGTGAAATTTTCCCTAACTGACTTTTGTTAGATTTCCACAAGAGAGTGGCTACTGGCTAGATAGTAACTCCTAACCAACCATAATGAGGCTTCCTGCTACATGCATGCTTTGTTTTGATATCGTTTGTAACATTACGTCGACATATTATTTGCATTGCGTAGATACATCCCACATAATTGTAGTTGATGTTATTTAATTATTAATAGGCTTTTTAAGAAGACGACAAGGAGAGCTTGAAAGATGTATGAACTTGTTTCTGGTAGTTTTGAATAAGTTTTGTACAATAAAACAAAGAGTTGTTCTTGTATAATTGCAGTAAATTGTTTCTCATTTAAAAAAAATCAAGACTTTGTCCTTCCTGGATTATTAATTCATGCTCTTTATCTTAAGCTAGTATGATACAAATTAATTCAAATCACAACAATAAAATAAATTTTTAGACATTTTTGTTATTAATTGAGAAGATTGAGAATAAACCAATGCATTTTTATTAACATTCACTTTTTAATGAGATGTTAAACTGATGTAAGAAAGGGGTTGTACAGAAATGTTACACAATGTAATTCTTGTACAAAGCGAATCTCTACCTCTCCCAATAAATAAAAACTACCCCACAGGATAAAACTCAACATATAGCCAGCCTTCCAAAGGGGAAAGGGGACTCACTTTATTATATACCTGCCGGAGAAATTCTAACTATAGAATAACAGTTCATAATATATCAACTGATCACAACTTTTCTCTAAGATATTTGGTGGGGGGTTGTAAATGTTAGATAATTTTTATTCTTTGTATTTAACAAAGGAATTAACCATTTTATCATTTTCGTATTCTCATTCATCTCTGCAGATTAACTGAAAACTAAACCCTTTGTAATTTCAATGACATATTTTTCATTTGGTTTTATATTGATTTATTTTTTTAATTGATTTTATTTATGTAAATTTTTATCATTTAGACTTTTGTATGATATATATTTCAATTTAATGTCCAAGCTGTTAAAAAACGTAAAATGATATTTTCCGTTTATATCAGTATGTTTATAAGACGATTTAACGAACTAACTGTACGTCATTTATGTTCACAGGTTAGAGCTGAAAGTCGCAATGTAAGTTACTACTTTTATCTATTTACTTAGAATGGTTTTAACTATTATTTTCACCAACCTTTGATGAATACAATTGATTTTTCTACCTACCTTTCCAAAGTGTAACCAAAAACAAACAATTTTGCTAGAACATCTTTAGTAAGTTTCAGGATGTTGTTGACAATTGCCTTACTGATGATCTCAATACAATGTGGATTGTGTAACAAGGTGTCACCAAAACCAGGTCTGAAATTATTCAGAGAGGATTACAAAAGCGTGGAAGAAACCTGTCTGGCTGTGGGATTTGTCAGGAACAATTGTAGAAATATTTCTAAGACGGGTATGATTATTACTTATTCTATATACTAAAATGTATTATTTATAATACGGTTATATTTGAACATGATTTATTATTTCACGATTTTCTTATTAAAAGAACGGACTCACAATGATTGATCTTTAAAAATGCAAAAACATCATGTTTCTTAATCACTTTGTACATTATTTTGCCTTCGTTCAAATCGTTGAATTTATACAAATAACGCATACACAGAATTTTAAACTTATTGGATGAGTTGGGAAATAGTTTTCAAAAGTATTTTGAACTAAATATATAAATAATACATGTATTTTGTTTTAAAAACTTTTTCTTTGATAAGTGTGTTTCTTACATGCACCTTTAATTTTTAGATCATCGAGTTGTTGCCTTTGATGTTATGTTAAAAATGATAAACGAAATCTTGCCGAAAAAGCACGGGTTGTTTTTGAACATGTTGATCTGAACGAAGGACTGGGATATGACGTCTCTACCGGTATATTCACGGCCCCTAGCGGCGGGATCTACGTGTTTGATTGGACAACTCTCGCATGGCAAGGTCAACATGCCTACACTTCACTTGTCGTAAACGACCAGTTTAAATCTTGGAATTTTTGTCATGACGGGAAATCTAATACATGGCTTCCCTGTAGCAAAATGACAATAGTAAAGCTAAAGCAAGGAGATAAAACTTGGATCGGAGTTTTCAGTGGACCAGCTAATATGCATCGTAAATATACATCATTTTCAGGTTATAAACTGTAATCAGAATGCAGAATCAAAAATGTTTTTTAAAAAAACAGATATTAGACAGGAATTAAAACTTGCAATGACAATCTTTCCTGTTCATTGTTTATTTTAAGAAACATTCGATACATGAATTTTGTTTTGACAAAAATATGTAAAAAAAAAAAAAAAAATAGACATAAATCCAAACTTGTTCATTTTTATAAGAGCATTGCAATTGTTCCGCAAGCAAATTGTAACTATATGCTGTCATATGACAGTAATACCCGCACCAAAGTGTTTGCCCCTAAATAACACTCCTTAGTATCTGTTAAATCAAAGAGAAGGCCACATGCAATTTCAGGTACTATTAAGACAAGTAAAAATCATAATAAACAAAATTGATTAAACAAATGACGTATAATGATCAATACATATGTAAATATATCGATATAACGAATCTTAAATGAACACGGTTGATTAGGGAAAAGGTGGGATTTACAGATTGAACATCTTTCTAAACGTTGTTTTGATTCAAGCTGCCATCTAGCGGTGAAATGGACAAACAACTCTACCCTACAAAGAACTGTGAACGTTGACGCCCGTTTCCCGCCTTCATTTTACATCCAAATATTTCTGAATTTCTTTCAGATATTCAAAAACAAAGAAGATGGGGGAATAAGATGGCGCAAATGCCCATTCGGTTTAGTAGTGAAATACAATTTTAAATTTATTTTTCCCCAATTAAATCTATTCAAATATATTATAATACAACTTTGCAAAGGCAAAATTTCTAACTGTAGTCAGTTTTTAATACATTTAACAAAAAATAAGAGAAAAAAATATTGTCGGAAATTTTGGTGGTATCGAACCCGTAACATAAAAACCCTAGATATATACGGTTAGCTTATGCCAGGTACTCTAACCACTGAGCCATTTCAGACACAACAAAGGCGGCTTTTTAAATATTATGTGTGACTAAGGTCACGAATTACCGGACTTGTATTATTTTTTCAATATGTTCAGTTGTTGGGATACAAAATGATATTTTTAATGTATAGTGGGTCATCTCTCCACGTTTTTGTTGATTGAAATCGGTTTGTTTTCCATTAGACCTTAATTAGACTATGAGAAAAATATGGAGCACAGACCCACTCTATAAAAGAAAATGCCTTGAAGTTCTAAAAAATGACAGTATTTGCAGGGTTTGATACGTATACGCATGTTTGAGTCAACATAATCCAAGTATTGAACATCCCTACAGGTTACAAATCAATGATTCATTAAATATGTATTGTTTTAAATGATTTAAAAAAAAACCCCATCAGATTTGTTGATACTTTGATTTTTTAGTAGCCTGTCCGACCGCGTATGGGCATTTTACACGCCTTATCCACCCATCTTCTTTATCTACTAAAATGTACGATCAAATCCTAATTGATTTATATCAAATTAAACTTTGTAGTCAAATTATTAATTTTTTAAAGAAAAGTTTTGCTTACGGGGGGGGGGGGGGGGGGTCTAAAAAATTTCATTGAAATCGGTCTCTATGGGTGAGGAAAATATTATTTAGTGGCCGATATGTGCATAAAAACCTTAAAATCACATGTTTACGTTAAATATCAAAGTAAAATTGTATTTAAATTCATTTAGAAAATTTACAAAGCAAAATTCTATTTTTGGAATGTATTTTGGTTTGTAGACATATGTTTCCCCTCCCGTTAAACAACAAATCCTTTGGTATGAAAATGCTAAATGACAATATATTAAACCCCTCAATAGGAATTTTTGTTTCACGGGGGGGGGGGTGTTAAAAACATTTCTGTTTTCCGTTATTTTCTATTATGAAATGAGCTATTAATACAAAGTTATCTCTCTTTGTTTGACCAAATCATTCAAATTTAATGAAAATATACATAATTGGTAAAAAATAACTTTAATTAGACAATTTTCCAAAAATCACTTTTAGTTAGGCAGCTAGACAATGCTATTGTTCGCAGTCCTTACTACATTAATGCTACCTACCGGTGAACTGGGTTCAAGGGGGATAATTCACGATTGCCAAAAATGCATTTATTTACATAAATGAATTTTTTGGGCAACTCTTCACGCTGAATGTTTCTGCTTTGTTTGATTTTAAAATGATGAACTAAAACACATAGCTGAATCAAAATTGTTCATTTAATAACAAAATGGCAATAAGCTTTATCATATATAAAAAATATACACAACATGTACAACAATATCAAAAACAATGCTTAACGAGGCCGTTGTAACAAAAGAAATTTTGACCCGGGTTGAAAATTGACCCGGGGGTCAATTTTCATCGTTGAATATTGAGACGAAAGGTGTTGAATAAATACCCTAGTGTTTATTCTATGATATCAATTTTACGCATCAAACGAGCTATTTTCAACAATTTTTGCTGAATATCTGCGGTTAAAACTATCACGCCATGTCGTCAACAAAGCAAAAAGATGACGTCACAATACAAATGAAACGCTTCGCGAAAGCGTGTGTTCTCGTTCTGTACTCGGCCTCGTTAATACTTTAACATAGTTAAAATTTATCCATTTAAACCAAAGGTGTGGGATAAACTTTTCCCAAAGTATTACTTAACAAGTAATACCCCCACCCAGAAATTCATTCAGAGTACTCAGATTAGCATAAAATGACAAACACATTGGTATAAAAATGAGGTAGTCAGCCTGATAACAAAATTAAATTATGCCCCCCCCCCCCCCACCCCCCCCCCCCCCGAAATAAATCAAACAGTTGAAGGGGAGGAGGGGGAGGAGTGGTGTTCGCCGACGTTGGACTCGCTTTTGTATGCCAAACTCATCATGTGCGCAGATTTAGCAATAATAGCTTTATAAAGCTAAAAAAGCATATACCAGGTAGATTTGTAAATCAAGAAATTGTTCCAGACATGATATTACATTCCCACTTTATAAATCTACCTGTACTACAAATTAAAACATACGGTACCTTACCTTTTAATTTGTGGGATTTTGATTTCTGTCGCAAACCCACCAACAATGGAATTTTAATATTTTGATAGTTACGATGTATTCAAATGTTTAACAGCATGGCTAAGTAGCCAATAAGTTTATTGATTACTTTACAGAAAAAATCATGCATAGGTGATTTCTGTATACAAAGGTGTTGAATGGTTAAAGATAACCCAGGATTAACCCCACCTCCTCCACGCCAGCCAAATGCATGAGACATGTTGTATATATTTTATTGAAATCAAAGTACTGAAGGTTGTACTGATAATGCTAAACTAGTAGCCTTGCAATTATTTGCCTTCCAACTTCAGGAGATAAGAGACTGACATTGAATGGATGTACATGTATATGTAATAATAATCTTTGAGGCAAATGCTTTAGGGTCAATCCCATCCTTTTTCTAATATTTACTTACTGGTTAAATATCTTGTAAATGGTCGAAATCTCTACTTCCTCATTGTTTACGTATTATAGCCAGTCCAGCTAACGCCATTTTTTTGTAAGAACGATAACTCTTACTTGTGACCGAACAAACAAATTTGATGGTCAGAGACGAGCTCGATACGCGGAAAATATGGCTGTAAGTATGAATTAGAACAACGACAACTAGATTTAATGTCGTGAATAGATAAGAACTAATGTTTACTTTGTATATTTCTAAAGTAAAATAAAATGTCATTAAAACAATGTTTGACAGTTTAAATATAATTATTGTTGTCATTACAAGTGTTACATTCTTTAAATGTTATATATATTTGCTTATAGATTGGAATTAGTTAGATAGTATATGAACTTCTAATCATAATTTCCTACGTAACCGTGCAAATTTTTTTTTAAATGCTGCGCTTTTCTGCGAAAGCTGTTTAAAGGTTTCTTTTTATCAAAATGCATTTTATTACCCCCTCCCCCACTTGTTATAATCTGTTTTTATTGGTATGTTTCTTTTAAAGGTTTCCATTGATATAAAAGAATGTTATGCAAGTTAATTTATTTCATAACTTGAAATATTTGTATCTTACATGTAGTATGAAGTATTTCCATGGTGGATTTAAAAAAATCTTACTACATGTAATTTCACAAATATGAATAAATGTTTTTTATGTGTCTACGCATTTGTGTGTGTTTTGTACATGTCCATGTCTATGTGTATTTATGTCACACCACAAAATAATTATGCTTGTATTAACTTCAAACAGCGTAAATGTGGTAAATTCTTCATTTAAAACATCACATTTTTTACAATGTGTTTGACAAATTACAATGTAGTTCAAATCTATAAAAAAAAAACCATAATGGACCCATCAATGGAGTTCATAAAGAAACCTGTGAAACTCTCCAGATCAATAGTTCTCAAGTTAACAAAAGCTGCTTGCATTGGAAAATTAAAAAAAACTTCCAAAAGAATTTCAAAGACTAAATAAATCAATCAATAAAAATCATTAAATGACTAATATAAGAGGAAACAATTTAAAATTCCATCGAAAACCCAGAAAGACCCAATCACATGTGTCTCATCAGAAACTGACGCTGAAAAAATAACAAGAAATCAATAAGAAAGTGTTATATCACAATTAATAATGGAAAAAAATTAAACTGAAGAAAAAATTAGAAGCTAAAAAAATAAAGAAATGAACCAGAAAATGAAAAGAACAAAAGAAAAGTGAAGTAAACTACAATAAAAATAAACTTACGTCAAGATTTAAAAGTTTACCATGGTGTTTCCTTCATAGCCCCAAGCATAATTTGGTCACCGCCGTTACCGCCTTTTTCATCCCGGAAAGGCTCGAACGGATTTTCACCTCCTGGACTAGAACATTCGGAGTGAATGTTTTCTTCAACATCAGCGTCGTAGCGCGGGCATCTTATTTCAGGGGCGACATTTTCCTCTTTGTCACGTTTTTTTCCTTTTCCCACGGCCTTTTGTAGTTTATGCAGGATCCATCATCATCTTCAGAGCGCTGGTATTTTCTTTTAGGGCTAACATCTTTTCTCAGGGCCCTTTGCAGTTTGAATGGATGATCCATCGGTGTTCTTCAACATCAGCCTCGGAGCGCGGGCATCCTATTTCAGGGGCGACATGTTTGTCACGTTTTTTTTCTTTTCCCAGAGCTCTTTGCAGTTTGAGTGGAGAATCCATCGGTGTTCTCTTCTCTCTTTTTTCTGTTCTAAGGTCCTTTGTAGTTTGGGTCGGAGATCTTTTTCTGGTCAGGTACAATTTAAGTCTACTGCCGTTTATTGCATGTTTAAGTCCGGATAGTCTATAAGTTCCCTTCCCAAGAATATTTTCAACAACATAAGACCATTCTAATTTTTAGATGGTTTCTCTCCTTTTCTAGTTGTCTTTTTAGTGTTGTGTAATAGTACACGATCTCCTATCTTGATATTTGTCCTTTCAATTTTTTTTACCATGATGCTTTTTGCGTGTTTTGAGATTTTTTTTAATTTTCTTGGCTGCCCCCTCTCTTCTGATGTTAAGGCGAAGGAATGCTTGGCACCTTTGTTCTATAAGCTCCTTAAAATCTTCTGGTAAGCTTTTTATAGGTCCTTTTGGTAAAGCCAAATCAACTGGAAGTCGAGGTTGTCTTCCGTAAACTAAATAAGTCCTGTTTCTTTGGTCGACGAATTAACAGACGTACGGTAGGTAAAAAAAAAACATTGAATTAATCTTCTCGTCCCAATTTTATTGCTCATTGTTCACATATTTTGCCAGCATCCCACAGAGGGTTCTACTGTATCTCTCGGTGTGTCCGCCTGTTTGGGGATGGTATGGGGATGTGACGCGATGGTCAATTTAGAATTGTTCACAAAATCTGTGATTGAGCTGATTGCAGAATTCCCGACCCTCAGTTATTAAAACGTTTGGGATACCATGGTTTGCAACAAATCTTGACAGAACCCTTAGGACATTTTTTTTTCTTGGATGGCCTCAGCATCAATCCATTTAATCAAATACTCCGTGATTACAACAATATAACGATTACCTGCAAATAATTATTATTAATTATTGTGACAAGGATTTACATATCAAATCAAAAACACATATATCTATAAGTATGTTGTATCTTATTTAGCTTAAAATGAGGAACAATCCCAATATAGTACTAGAATCTAGAGTGATTTTGTTTATGTTAAGGTATTTATGAATAACCAGAAAATATATCTCTTAAGTAAACAGACAATTAATTAAAGTTAAAAAATATAAATCAAAGGTATTTGCTTGCTGATTAACGGTTATGTTTATTACTTTGAAGATAGAGTGCTTTGTTTTAAAAATATGCATTTATTTTTATTTCTAATATGATTAAATATGCAATACACCTATATTAATATTTATCATCATACCAAAAATATCATATCACTTTATTTTATCTTTAATCAATATTTTTGCTACATCCGGAGTACCCCAGAACTATTTCACTAAGATTTTTATATCGTTTTTGTTTATGCATAGAAAAAGAAAGATTTAAAATTAAGCATTTTTCATGTTATCATAATGTAGATTCTTTTATTTCATTACAATTTTTTATCTGTATTTTAGTGAAAACTTTGAAACATAATTCAAAAGAGAAGAACCTTAAAATAATATCATTAGAAGCAAGATTCAAACAACTGTTAAATTATTTGTTACGCAATATTCTCAAAACGATTTTTAGAGATACTGCATCGGTTAAATGTAGTCTCATTTTGAAAATTAATTGATAATATCTATATTCTTGTTAGGATTTGTCTCATTACTTTCAGAAAAGTTTAATAAATTATTCAGCCTAACAGCCGCAATATTAATAAAAGGCAAAAAAAACATCCTTTAATATGAACTTTAGATGGCTGAGTGGTCAACAATAAACACATCAAGATTAATCTATTAATTGACAATAAATTTTTAAAAATTATTTGTTTACAATCTAGCTATAAGCTACTGTAAAGCAAAAAAGAAAAATTAAATATGCTGAACTTCAAAATTTAAATGTTTTCATATATCTTAATACATGCAGAGCTTTTTTTCTCATAAAAATTTATATAGTCTAAAAATGGTCACGACCATGGTAACCTCTTAGTGTGTAAATATTGACGTTTCTTTATAAAAAAAATAAAGTACAGTGTATTTGACTTGCTTTGTTGTTGCTAATGGCCTAACCAAGTCCGTACCTATCTGGTAAAATGGATCAGATTTCACTTCTATAGGTCTGAGAGGTTTGCTTTCTCTTTTAGAGGGGCTTTCCGTATACATTGGTCGCATTCTTCAATGAATTTTTTTACATGTTCAAATGAATTTTTCCAATAGTATCTGTCCCGAATTTTTACGCCACCTGCAATTCAAATCAAAATCATCATAAAATTAGCACGAATAACTGCATTTCATAACAATGACGAAATAAGTATGTCAATTTATTAAATATGTTGACTGTAAATTAGAATATACACTGTATATTCTTGCCCAACACAGGTCGTCCTTTAACCTTTTTTTTTTAAATTACACACCTAATAGATTGGTTTTCTTCAGGACAATTATATATATATATATATATATATATATATATATCTGAAGCACTGAATAAAATTAACAACACTGGGCATCTTTAAATTTTCGGATCAAATATACAGATACTAAGCCAGTAAACTGAATATATAAAGCACTAAAATTGCTAACGACACCAACAAATGATATTGTCAAATTGTCGGGACAACCAGGCTTTCCTTCAGGACGAAATCATTAATTACAGGGGTGAAAACAAGGAAAACAAAATCTAGCACTACAATTAACATTGCTAAAGATACTATAAAAATAACAACTACATTTTAAACAAACTGTTTTAGGATATATATTTGTATTTACCAGTAAGATTTGATTCAGGCGATTTTTTTCTTTGCTAGTACGTTTCTAGTTTGTCACATTTAAATTAGTTTGAAACATTGTATATTCTACTCAGCATTTAGTAAATAACCAAATTATAGGTCTGAGCTTTGTTTACAGAAAATAGAATTGTGAGTTAGATATGACTTGCTATAACTCGTAGATTGACACTCAAATGTGTTAGTATAAGTAACTAATATATATGATTATCAAAAATTTGATTCAAATTCGTGGTGTTGCTTTTTAAAGGAGAAAATACTGCTGTTCCATTCCAAAATATCTCTGCTTATCAAAACGCGCAATACACATATAAAAAAATTTCCAGTTTCTTAAGGGTGCATATAATCAGAGTAAATATTCACATTCTTATTTAGATATTATGATTTTAAATTGATACCATATCTTACTTTAATTAACTTCTGAATATCTTTGATCTATAGGTTTCATGTTGTTTTTGACATTTGCCTTACTGATGATCACAATACAGTGTGGATTGTGTGACAAGGTGTCACAAAACCAGGTAAAATTCTTTTCAAATACACGAGGTAATAGTTACTAGTATTGGCATTCCGAATTATTTGATGTTTCAGAAATGATGCAGATCATGTTAGGTGGTATAATTATAAAGCGTTGATTATGTAAACTTGAATAAATGTTGATTTACTGCAGCGAGTTAAACCTAAACATTGTTAAAAAGCATTTTTAAAAGGTTAACGAATGGGTTTATTTATATGGTGTCAGATTTCTTTTAATTTGTTTGTCAATAGCGGTATACACAACAGTCAGTATTCAAAAGAAAATACAAAAGAAAAAACGGAGTGGCATTTCTACATATGAATGAAATTTACCAGTGAAAACACAGAAGACAATATCGGCTAAATTTATATAATAAGAACATCATTTCAAAATCATACAATAAATTTCGATAGCAATTTTTTCTTGAATATATCTATTAAATATCTCCTTTCAATAATAAAAAAAATTGATTTTAATGAATTGGACATACAATATAGGAATTAAAGATTTACGAAGCAAACCCGATAATACTGAAAAAGTAATATATCCTTACACTCTAATCAGTTAATAATTGTATTATAGGTATTTTTCTGTGCCATGTAAAGATTAGCAAAGACAATAATCAATCATTTACACATAAAAACTTTAAAGCTTACAACAGTCCTTTTTTTAAATTATATACTGTTTTGTCAATACGTAAGCCAGTGTAAACGTGCATTTTTATATACAAGACAAAACATAAAGTAATTATCAGCCAGACAGCACTGAAGTTGGTTATCATGACATTTATCCCAGATCTGAGGAGATGATGGCCACTCCCCTCTCATAGAAGCTGTGGTCCTTGCCAGACCCTTCTCCTTCTGTGTCAAAGTCCGGTGTGAACATCATGTGGGAGCGAGTGGCGTTCAGATAGACCGGGAGGGTCACCCAAAGCGTCGATATTTGCAAAAGCTTCATCAGAATCACAAGCAATTAAAAAGCAATGATTTACTAAAATAATTTAATGTATATATATTTTTTTCTTTTTAACACTAAAGCTACACAGCAATCAATTGTAGCCATACGTAGGAAGACGATAACTCTAAAGAAATTTTATTAATAGGAACTATTTTTTTCTATTGCTTTGTTATTCCATCCTCATCTCAGCATAAAACAGATTATTGTTCAAATTCAATGAAACCAAATATCAAACACGAACGTCTATTATCAAGACAGTAAAGTATATAGAGTGACTCTTCAGTATAGTGGGTTTGAGGTCAAAATACGCTTTGAACGTTAGTATGATTTCTTTTCATGTTTGTTACATACTGCTAAAAAAATTACAAAACCGAAGCAAAGTATCTAGCTTTTTAATTGTTTAAACTTTTGCAAACTGACATTTTCCACATACAGTCATTAACAGGACTAATACTGTAAATTCCTTATTTTACGCGAGTACTTACACTTTATTTCCCTCTGGCGATGTGCTCTGAAAATATTTTTCACAAAGGCACACATCTTCATATCTCACTCACCATCATGCAATAAAAATCTAATATGTATACAATATGAAACAATAAATATGACAATTTAAAATCATATCATATGATAAAACCAAGAAACAAATAGACACAAACCAGTCGTATAGCAATAAATCATTCATAAAATACGCGGAATGAAATGCTTTATAAATATTGTAACCTCTAAACTTAATTTGTTGCATTTTCATTTTAATTCTGGCTATAACGTGGTATTTAATTGGATAGAAAAACTTAGTTAAATATGTATGACCTGGTTTGCACGTCACAATGCACCAACGTCTAAAAAGTACTAATCCGCTTGAGGTTAGGTTTGAATTTCGAACAGATATACATCATTTTTTTTTTTAGTAAAACGCACTCAATTTGTAAAGACAATTACAAAAAATTATATCATAAGGAATGAACTCAATATCCACCCAATTTATAACAGTATAACCTGGTTTGTAGCAATTTACGCTTTCTTATTATAAAGCGTAAAGTGTCTCACTCAAGTTATACTCGTATAACTTGGTAGACATGAGTTCATTCTATAAACAATGTGTTCTTCCAGACTATAAAAGGGTATTTATTTAGAAATAAAATTGAACTTTTGTAAATAAAAATTGTTCAAGGAATATATACACCTAATCACAAACAGATTTCAAAAAAGCAACTTATACTTATGATACATCATTCCAAAGAACATACCTCATCTATTTCACAAAAAAGTGTTGCATCTTCCATTTTTCACAAGTGTCCTGGCTCAACGACTGATTAATAGGTGTTTGAGCGTAAACCATTAGGGCTGCCTACATTTTGCATTATCTTCGCCATATTTGACGAGAATGACTATGATTCGTTGTTTTAACCTCATTTTTATGCATTTTGTGTTAAGACGTGTATTGCAGCACAGGTTGCAGCTTTTGTCCGTGGCTCTGGGGCAAAGATTTTGTTCGAGACAAGAGCCAACAATATATTTTACTGTTTAGATGTAAATTTTATTTCTTATTACATGTTTGTGTGTTACTGACTGTCTAAATATGCCCATAAAATACGAGACAAAAATAAACTTTCTCCTGATGTTCATAAACTGGTTTTTTCACAGACAGAGTAAGTAATCGGTAGCTTATAACTTATGCTTAACAGCAACAAAAATTTAAGAAGTGTTTTGTTTTGCCAATAACAAAATCATTTGATATGTTAATAAAACCAAGAATAGAAGTTAAAAGATCTGACCGTCGTGCATATTGTTAACAAAATAATCAACTATGCCTGATGCGTTATATTTAATGGCGAGCGTCATTCTAGTACAAATAATTAGTATCATGCAGAAGAGTTACTGTCATATTTTCATTAATAAAATAATATGTAATAATCATAATATATAATCCAATTAATCGATATTTTTAAAGGAATATGTATGTTTTTTTTATTTCATCAATCTATATACAATTTAATTTATAACTTTCTTCAAATTATAACAAACGCTCCTTTTGGGAAAACAAGATCGCAACACAACAAAATTGTCAATTCTCTTTATATTAGATATTTCAGCACTCTATTCATACCAATAAATTTGTTGTCTCTGTAAAAATATGTTCTCTTACATAGCTTATCACATCGACAAAGTTTTGGTATGGTGTCAAGAATTGCAAAATATTGTTAAATACGGCAATTAAATCTCGAATTGCCAAACGAGCGTGTATGGAAGGTGAATGAGTAAATGTATGAATGAGATTTGGTTAGTCACTTGAGGAATTTGTTTTCCGGGTGTATGTTGACCACGTGTTTATTTTTTACTCCTTTTTTAAAGCTGACCAATAGAAATTGACGATGATGATTTCATTAATATGTGCATCAAGGGCGAAAATCTCACCAATTCCCAAACCCCACGACTTTTACCTTCATGGTAGATACAGTGACGTGTACTTTGAACTGTATATAAGATATTCAAATGTTTTGTAAACACATAGTTGTGGATACCTGGTAAGCTTCCATTTACCTTATAATTGAAATATCTATTTATAATGATTGTAAATTACTTTTAATTTATTTTATTCAAATATTCTGAATAACCGTGCGATGTTGTATATGAATTGTGTAACTTTTTGTTAGTGTGAGAGTGTTTCTACTTATAAGTTTTTTTCATTAATATAATACTCAAAAAAAAAAACAAAAAAAAAAAAAACAGTGTAGCTGAAATTACAACCAGGGATTCAGTGTCAATTATTCACAAGACCCTGCGACATAAAGCTCTAATAATCAGTATTTCATTTAATGTGTATGTACCTATATATTTCAGTTCTAGCATTCTTTTCAGTTTAATATACAAGCTGTTACAAACGTAATATTATCTCTCACTTTTAATGTAGTATATTGTATATAAACTAATGTTTATAGCATTTACCAGCAGAAACTGAAAGTTGCCTAGCATACAAGTGAGTGCTGATTTTTTTTTTATTTCATATTATATTATTATATTATTATTAGTTGCCTACGGGTGTTTCTTGTAAAAACAAAAAGATATAATTCGTTTTGGGATAAATATTGATGTACAGGTATACTTTTTAATTAATCATCCTTGTTGCCCTTAACTTTACATCCGTTTAACTTCTAATCATGAAGTCTGTAAAATGGCTTGATAAACTTCTATTCTTAAACAAATACTCTATGTAAACCTACTAAATTGGATTTATATGCAAAAGATTTTGATAAGTTTCAGGATGTTTTTGACATTTGCCATCCTGATGATCACAGTACAATGTGGATTGTGTGACAAGGTGTCACCAAAACCAGGTCTGAAATTATTCAGAGAGGATTACAAAAGTGTTGAAGAAACCTGTCTGGCTGTTGGATTTGTCAGAAACAACTGTAGAAGTGCCACTAAGAAAAGTGTGATTATTAATTAAAGTTGTATTTATCCTTGAAGGTTGGCTTTAAGCTCTGATTTTGCTTTGTCATTTTACACTTTTTGTTGTTGTAAGGGTAGATTGAATGAAAAACATTAAATATAAAAACCATTCAATTGAATGTTTCTGAATTCCTTTAAATCATTTTGCCTCCATCCAGGAATAATACATATTTCAATTACGCTATACAAGGAAACTTCCGTTAAGCTATGATATGGAAAATGACAAAAACTTAACTATAATCTACTGGTACATTTAATACTGTAATACTTGTACACACACGATATCTAACCTGTCTTCTTTGTTCATGATGAATCATAATGAATTACAACCTTACTTTTAGATCATCGGCTGGTTGCTTTTGATGTTATGTTGAAACATGATAAACGAAATCTTGCCACAAAAGCAAGAATTGTGTTTGAGCATGTTGAGCTGAACGAAGGACTAGGATACAACAAATCTACCGGAATTTTCACTGCCCCTAGCGGCGGTATCTACGTGTTTGATTGGACAATTCTTACATGGCAAGGTGAATTTGCTTACACTTCACTTGTCGTGAATGACCAGATTAAGTCCTGGAACCATTGTCGTGACGTGAATTCGAAAACATTGCTTCCCTGTAGCAAGATGGCGATAGTGAAGTTGAAGAATGGAGAACAAGTTTGGATTGGAGTTTTCATTGGACCAGCTAATATGTATCAAAAGTATACATCATTTTCTGGTTATAAGTTGTAATCAAAATATAAGATAATCAAGTATTTTATAGAATACCGGTAGAAATTAAAAAGCCTCCAGGATTGCTCAGAAGGATACACCATTTGGTCAAGTATTACATCAGGTCATATGGCTTCTAAAGTGTCAATTATTTTACAGTCGATTAATTCCGATTGCAGAAGGACATATATCCTCTAAGGCATTCGTGTCTATTGCTAGTTGTTCAATTTATAATCATTGAGAAGATGATCGAGCTAGCACAGGATTTTTCTGTTCAGAAATATACTGTCATTGCCAAAACACGTCACTGGAAATAAAGGACTGTTGAAGTACTGGCATCAAATTTCTTAATGAAATATCCTTTCCAGTTAAAATGGTATTGATGACATTGTGGACCCTAAGTTGCAGGTACAACATACAGCACTAGTCTTATAAGCAAAATTCGAGTACAAATACGGCTATAGCGAATTTACGGCCATAACGAAGAAATCTAAAGACCCCTGTATCTTACCATTTATATAACTAATTGAAGATCTTTGAAGAACTAAGATGCATTTATAAAATACACAGAAATAATTATAGATAATCTTTACAAAAAAGAATTAAATGAGAAAGTGATATTGAGATTTTTGTATAAGGCGTTGATTTTATAACTTACGATAGTTTGAAGTACTGTCAGCTGATTATTTTAAAATGAATTTCTCATAGTTTTTCTTACAAATTTTCTATAAACGAATAAGGATTTTTTGTAAGTTTTTTTCTATGGTCCCTTGAAAATTGCCATAAAAGAGTTTTGCTGTAGTATTGTTGTGCTGTGACTGTTTAATTAATTCAACAAAATAAGTATAGCAACCACGTATATCGGATAAAATACGGTGAAAAAAAATATTTTAAAAAAGCTCAGGTAGTAGAAATGTTAACTAGATAAAACTCACTTGATTGATGTCATTCCCGAGTATTTACGTGACCAAAATGTAGAAATGGTGATACTGGCTAACCGAATTGTATACCCTAGTGAGCAATCTTGGAAGTTTGTGAAATATCTGTATTCTGCAATCCGCTGTAAAACAACTACTATATAAGAAATAATCCTAATGACATGCATCTATCTAGTTCGCTGTTTATCCTAATAAAGATTCGACACACTTTTGTTTTAATTATTTTTATCTTTACAATACGGACAGAAATCCTTACTGTTTAGATTCGAATAAGAACATCAATCTTTTTTTGCAAACTATGCAGAGTGGGAGGGGTTTTTATATAACTCAGTCAGTGGTTTTGCTGTAACCATGAAAGTTGGGGTGAGAACCTAGTAAGTTGCAAGAACTTGTGTTCGAACCCTTTGCATATAATATATACAATAAAATATGTTCAAACCAAACCAAAGTTAAGACCAGTCACGAAATACAAGTAATTACGCATAATTACCCTATAAAGTTCAAAATAAAACCCTATTTGACAAATTTTTTTTAAAGTCCATTGAATGAGTAACAATATTAAATTAAGAAAAAACAATACTCAACAAAATTGCTTTACATGGAAATGTATGATTTTTTTCTGAGTGAATAATATTTCATAAACAAGAATAATTATTTCTCAAAATTATACCGTGTTTGATAACAAATTTCTATAGGATTATATTTTCTTCAATATAATTTAGTTGAATATAATTCTTAATCAATATCTAATATACCAGACAGAAAATTCTAAAATTTTCATCATTAACGATTGATCGGAAGGAAAGTATTCAAGTTCAAAACCCATCGTCACTTAACATTTTGCTCAAACACGTGATTAATATCCAAATATTTAATTATCAAATGTATCCACTTAATACGTTTATTGCTGCACATCAATCATTTTCCTGTGGCATGAAAAAAATAGTCGATGAATTATAGTTTCACAAAGTTCGTTTCACAGTTTTAAACAATTCTGTTATTAAATACTGTTTTGCCGATAGAAGAGCAAATACAATTGTTACTATGTATTTTCTTATACTAGACAAACATCTGGTAATTGTAGAGCTGACAACACTGGAGTTGTCAATGGTCACATTTATCCAAGATCATAGGATATGATGGCCACTCCCCTCTCGTAGAACCTGTGGTCCTTGCCTGGCCCTTCTCCCTCTATGTCAAAGTACAAAGTGAACAGTCGGTGGGAGCGGGTGGCTTTTAGATAGACCGGGAGTGTCACTACCGCCGCCACAACTTTGTTCTCAGCATTAGTCTGTAAACAACAAAGCTCAGTTAAAATGATAGACGATCTATTTTTGCAAAAGCTCCATCAGAATCATTTGAAGCGATTGAAAAAGCATTAATTTACTATTTTTTTCAATTTATGTCTTTTTTCTTTTTGCACTGAAGCTACACTGCATTTAATTGAAGCTACACGTAGGCAGATAATAAATCTAAAAAATCTAATAAAAAATAATTTAAGGTTAATCTCAAGTTTACTTGACACAGTATTTGATTACATTTTCCGTGTACTGTACAAACGTGTAAATTTCGTCCCATTTTCTCTAGATTATACATGTATAATAACATAACAAGGACAATCAGTAGAGATTGTGGTGGTGCTAAGCTGTAGCTTGTTCCTCTTACAGGTAGCCCCTGGAACTTTAGAACTACAACATTAAGAAACATTTATTTAAGATTTTTTTATTTTTTCATTTTTGTTGTTGTTGTTTTTTTTAAAGATTTATATATATATATATATATATATATATATATATATATATATATATATATATATATATATATATATATATATATATATATATATATATGCACTCAAGGATTTTTAATGACAGCAACAGTTCAAGTTTTTATAATTTTAGCCAACGATGTTAAAATATACCAAAAAATGTCAGAATCGTTCCGTTTTATTACAGATTATTAGAGATGATTAATGAATCACCAAAGAAAGCATTTTATTGTTTGAATCTCTCTCTCTCTCTCTCTCTCTCTCTCTCTCTCAAAATTTCTTTGACGTTTGTTCATAAGTAAACACTAAGATGACATTGATGCAAGGGAAGTGTAATTCTTGCTGCGCTCGCCAAAACGATAGCGCTGTAAAACACAGTATCTGTAGTTACAATCTTAAGTTCTCTTTGGCTATATAATGAATATATAGACATATGTTTACAGAACTCAATATCATTGTTTTACCATGGGTAAGATCAATCAATCATGTACGAAATAATACAGAACGTAGGGGGAGGCGGGCGATCCAAGTCTTGTGAAGCGAGGTATAATGATAACACCTATATATAAAAAATCATTGAACATTTGAAGTTGAATCAGGGGTACTAAGGGCTTTTCTTCAAGCTCATGGGCGCCGCCGTATTGGCCGCCATAGATCTGTTCGATAAAGTTAACTCATTCATTGACTGAGTGGAGTATTTCTGTGTGTATTGTCCATTAACTCTAATAAAAACTGTCCAAGTCTTCAATGGAAAGTAATTCAAATGAAAACAATTGACTATACCAACAAAATATTTTTCAACAGTGTTTTAATCAAGAGATAAGGCTAGTATCACGTATGTCGTATCAAATTATTAGAATGAAAAATAAAAACATTATCAAGATATTAGATATTGACTTAGTATAATAGAAGAAATATACTGTGGAATCATTAAATTTCGTGGTGGCTCAATTTTCGTGGAATTCGTGGGTACCTCTCATCCACGAATTTACATCCTCCACGAATTAATAATTAGTGTTATAAAATCATATGTCCCTACGTTGGTATAAAAGAATACAAGAAATTATATCCCCACGAACCTGTAAAAGTTAACAAATCCACGGAAATTGGCCCCCACGAATTTTAATGATTTCACAGTAAACTGATGAAATTAAAAAGCATTAAAAGATGATATAAAAAAATCTCGAAATTTATGCCTTTTTTTCGACTTTTCCAGAGACACAATTTTTGCGTTTTACGCATGAACAATAATGTCATAATGTGGACTTAATAAGAGACGTTTAGTTTGACTTTGACTTATGATTTGAGTAGGCAGATAGACCCAACTGTCTGCGTCCAATATATTTCCTATATATTAATCTAATTTTCAATTTTTTGTTTCAAAACGTCTAAAACCTATGCACATGTTTCATAAAAAGCAATATACTTTTGGTTTAAGATCATTATCTCAGTTTACTCATATGTAGTTCTAGAAGTAAGGTTGGCCCCGTAACATTTTTTAACAACTAAACATACTAATGGCAGAGTTGCTAGTCTCTGTATTTATGTCTCTGATAACACAGAGCTAATTCACCTCGACAAGGCATCACCTATCTTAGGTCACCATCATCACTTTAAATCAAAATCTTAGACTTCATACTATGATATGTAACATATAAAATTTATTATTGCATTCTATTAATTTTCATCAAAATAATTCAAGATAAATCGTCAAATAATTGCAAGTCACATAATTAACGGGGCAAAGAAAAGATTAAATCTCCAGGGAAATTATTATTATATTCCAATTCTTCAGAAGCTTCTTGATTATAAAGAAAATGGATAACAAAAAAGCTAAAAGTATTCGGGACGTAAACGAGCAAACAATTAAATCTAGAATATTTCAAAGTTTTATTTTTTGGTAAATAAAAAAAAAACAATGCACGATTACGTAAAATTTTAATGTAAAAAACTTTTACATAGAAAAGCAGGCTTTAGCGACATTTTTGTATTAATTGAGTTTTAAAAAAATTTCACTCGTAGAACTGGACGTATTTTGTATGGGTGTTCGTAAAGTTCGTATTTCAAAAAAATAAACATTTATTCTAGAATAACTCTTTAATTTCTTTGTCATTCTAAATAAATACAAACAGTTAGCATCATGCAGAAGATTTGACACCAACTTAAAGTTCCCATTTCTATGCATACGTATGGTTTCACTGTAAAGACCAATTAATAAATTGTTAAAACGGTTTGATATGTCTACCGTGTGAATACTTTTGAAGAAAATATGTGTTATTTTATATCAGCAAACAGTATTATCTATGATCTCCTTCAAAATAAAAGATACACTTTATCACATTCAAAATCAATCAACATTATTCTAGAAAACAAGATCACGACAAGGAAAAAATGGCAATGTTTTTTTAACAATGACTATCATATTGCTCTAGTGAAATTGTCGTATATGTTAATTTTTTTCTTTCATGTACACATGTAGCTTATCATAATCAACAATGTTTGGGTCTCCCATCGAACATCTTAAAATAATGTTAAATACGACGTATAAAACTTTTGTATTCAGTACTTTGTCTATGTATATGTACCAATAGCATGTAGACTCTTCCATTTATATTTCAGTTCTAGCATTGTATTTCAGTTTAATATCCAAGCTGTTGCAAAGTGCAATATTAAGTTTCACGTTTAATGGAATACCTTTGTATATATAATGGTTCTTCAAAGTTATCATACAGAGTTATTTACCAGTAGGAACTAAAAGTTGCCGAGCTTACAAGTGGGTGTTGGTTTTGTTCAAGTCTGCCTATTTTTTGTGTTTTTTGTTAAATAGATGTAACTTGTTAATTGGTATACTTGGGATGTACATGTGCTTTTAAATTTATCTTCATTGCCTTCAACTTTCTATCTGTTTGTCTTTTAATCATAACTTCTTTTAAAATGAATCAATTCACTTTTAAACGAAGATATGGTGACATATTTCTGCCATCCACATAATTTTTTGGTCAACATAGCAGATCACGTAAAATCAAGATAACTATTTCGTCCAAAAAAATATACGTAAACTATGCGTGCTGTATTGGAATTGTACACTGACATTTTATGAGTTTCAGAATGTTGTTGACATTTGTGCTACTGATGATCACAATACAGTGTGGATTGTGTGAGAAAGTGTCACCAAAACCAGGTCTGAAATTTTTCAGAGAGGATTACAAGAGCGTGGAGGAGACCTGCCTGGCTGTTGGATTTGTCAAAAACAACTGTAGGAAGGACATTAGGACGAGTAAGAATATTTTTTTGCAAACTAAATATTTTACAAAACTTTATTTATATCTTATCTAGTTTATTTCCTCGACTGTAATATGTTTGCATGAAGCTTTGTCATATGATTACTATGTGATTGGTTTAAATTTACTCTTGGTTTATCCGAGCAAGTATTCTGTTATCTGAGAAAATTTTAATGCCCTTAAAGATAAAAGAGTATCTTATATGTTTCTGATTTTTGTAACATTGTCAAATTTGAAAAGGTTTAGGATGTTTTAAGCATTAGTCGTTCTAATGATCACAATACAATGTGGATTGTGTGACAAAGTGTCACCAAAACCAGATCTAAAAGTATTCAAAGAGGATTATAAAAGCGTGAAGGAGACCTGTCTGGCTGTTGGATTCGTCAGAAATACTACTAAGGCCATTGCTTTGCAGTTTTAAACGTTTGTTGCAAGAACAAAATCAATAGATGGACAAACAGTTATATTTATTGAACTTATTTTGTTCTATCATCATACAAATACATGTACAATTTACTCCAGACAAAGAACATTTTTTGCGGAATAAGAATTTAACTAGGTACAATATTATACATATTTTGCCCTGTTATAGAGTGAATTTTAGAAATATCATTAAAAATTGAAATGTAACGTTTATTTACACAAAAATACCCATGAAGTAAGAATCTATAAATAATTACGTGATTAGACTTTCACAAGGTCAATTGTGACGTCATAAACAGTGCATTTTCATAAAACTGAGCAGAAGACACAAGTTTATTGGGTTTTTTAATAGAACAATATGTCGCAGCCTTCGCCCACGATCAAACTCATAACTTTATCATGTGATATCACATAAAATATATCAATTTCGCTGTGGGCGACGGCTGCGGACACATTTTCCTCTTCAAAAAACTATGAGAAAATGGGCCATTTTTCAACATTTTGACTAAATCTTAAAATATGCCAAAATGTCTCAGTCATAACTTTTTTTGTAATAACAAGATAAAACTTTTTAACCTGGTACTTTATAAACACAAAAGTTCAAGATGGTATGTGTGTATTTTTATAAGATTTAAACAACTTTTGAATTTTTGGGCAAATATTGAAAGAAACTGTACCTTTTTCTTTGGAAAATTACTTTTGAAAATATAACGTATTGGTACTGGGATACAAGTACATGTAAATACATACCATAAATGTATCAGGTATATCTTCTTTGTTAATGCTGGTTATACATGAATAAAATCTTACTTTTAGATCATTGGGTGATTGCTTATGATGTTTAATTAAAAAATCATAAATCATATGTACACGTTTCTGACCTATTTTTTATGATGATTTTAGACCACCGAGCGGTTGCTTTTGATGTTCGATTAAAAGATCATAAAAGAAATCTTGCCACAAAAGCACGGGTTGTGTTCAAAACGGTTGATCTGAACGAAGGATTTGGATACGACGCCTCTACCGGAATCTTCACGGCCCCTAGCGGCGGAATCTACGTGTTTGACTGGACAACTCTTACATTCCAAGGCCATGTTGCCTACACTTCACTTGTCGTGAATGACCAGTATAAATCATGGAACTATTGTCGTGATTCGAACTCTAATACACACCTTCTATGTAGCAAAATGACAGTTGTGAAACTTAAGCAAGAAGATAAAGTTTGGATCGGAGTTTTTAGTGGAAAAACTAATCTACATAGTCAGTACACGTCATTCTCTGGTTATAAACTGTAATTAATAATAAAAAATTACAAGTCTTTTCTTGTTTAGTCCTTACTGATAATAGTCAACACACAGCGTGTGCAGACTATTTTTATAATTTTGACAAAAAGAGCTTTTTTATTTCTATTAATGTAGTGTTATATTTTTTTTGCACAAATTGTTGCAATATTGAATTCCTTTTTAATTTTTAAAAATGTAAGATGTGTAGGTATATGTAGATTGGGTTGTATTGTCCATTAAACACCGTTTAGCATTATCATTACAGGTACTAGAATAAATATTGTCACTTTCCATCTACATGTCTTAATGACAGCTTTTAAATAGTTCTAAGATTGTAAATTCATTCCAATACAAATTACTTTTTACTTGTAAGATTTAGTAGAGACGCATGTACGTCTCTAGATTTAGAATCAGGTATGTCACTACAAACGCTAAATTTCCAGTGAAATCACACAACAGCAGTTACTTATATTTAATAAGCCAAAGCTAGCCTTTACCAAAATTAAAGTCTGGATTTTGAGAGCAGGTTTTTTTTTCAACACTATATTATTTTTTCATCAAAACACAAAAAATAATTCTAATATATCATTGAAAATTCAAAAATTTAGAAAACACAAATTTGAATAGTTTATCAGATCATAAAATGAATCAAGTTCAAACCCATTGCCTGGAAAAATAATATATGAATTTTAAAATGGTTCAGATATAATGAAACATTATTCATTATGAACATCTAAGAATTACATCCAGGTAGAGCTCCTCCAGACTCCAACTGTTGGCCTGGGCCATGTATTGTCTGATGGCTGTGATCTAGGTCTCGGGAATAAGAAGACTTTCTAACCATACACTGAAATCCGATAACAATAAAACATGATGTACCTGTATTTACATCAGCCTCAACGCAACTGTATAAACAGGAATACAGTACTCAACATCAAGAGTAGGAATTATTAGGCAGACTGTAAATGCATCAGCCTTCAAGCAAATATACGAAACAAGCATAATATTTTCATCATTAAAAGTAGAAATTATTTTTCTAGGATTTATGAAGAGTGCAAGTAAACATTTAACTTTGTAGTTTAACTTTTTATATATATATTTTTTTAATAACCTGCAAAATCTGCTTGATTTTTTTTAAAGAAAATTCATTTTAAAAAATCGGAAATGGAGATTTTTAACCAATGCACATCTTATTATAATTGCCTATATATTGCCAGTTGGTTATTCGATATGTGCTGTCCGTAAATACTACTTCAATGTATCATTCATCAGCATAGATTAAGTTTGAGTCCAAAATATTCCATGGACATATAGTATTTCTATTTAGAAATCGGAGAAAAGAAGCTGATCCTTTTTATTTTTGCCTTTTGCATTCAACCAACATATTTCCACAGACAGTCATTAACAGGCTAAATAAGTGTTTTCTCTACAAAGGACAGAAATGTTGTTTTACACTGTATAGTTATGTATATAATAAAGAAATAGAAAAGTAGATTTCTTATTTTATTTCTGCTATTGAACATCTACAGAATTATTGACGGCAATTGATTGACGTGTTTAGTACAATGTCGATTCGATGTATGAACGTTTTTATTTTTCAAACAGGATAAAAGTAGTGTCTTTTATTGTGAATTTTATTCACCAGACTTCTATTTTGATTTTTGTCTTCACTGTTTGCCATTAACTCGAAACATGTACAACAAATGCACATAAACAGCATTTTATCGCAAATACCGGGTATGCCATCAATAGTCCGTTTCTATATAGGCAATTTAGAAATAATGCCTGAGATTTTATTGAATATTCTGTTTGTGTTATTGTGTTTTATTCTGCAGAATTTACCGAATACAAATCCACACTAAACAAAAGTTATGTCTCTTGGCAGCCATCGTTGGGGGAAAACCAATAGATTTCTTACAGTAGCTTTTGTAGTTTAAAGGTTTATTTCTTTGTCATTTTACATTAAAAATCTGTCTCCGTTCTGTATTTTGATTTCCCCAAGATGGAACAACACACGTATTGAAGGAATGAATTAATTTTAAATGATTTCATCGCAGGACGCCAAAAATACTTGACTGCATAAAGAAGAAAAAGATGGGTTTTCCCTCTTGACCTTGCGAATGACATTTTTTGCAAAGTGTGGATTTGACTATAAAGGTAACGCAATTAACCAAAGCTAAATTTGGTCAATCACCCAATAAAGCCTCGTACATTTTTTCGATGTTCAAATACATCGTAATGTAATTTTTCATTGCTTCGTTTACGCCATGGCGTCTTGGTTCAAACGGATGATATGCAAAGAAAAACGAAAATAACTTGTTTGAGGCGTTATGCATATGAGTATGAAATCAATATCGAGTTAAAAGCTGGTTAAAAAGGGTAAAATTAAAAATTTTCAAAACTTCCGTCGGTCAGAAATCGTTATGATTAAAGCATAAATTGTTTTTTCTTTATATTCATTTCAAATAATCTGTACTCTGCTTGACTGACTTAAATTTTTGAACTACAAAGTACATATTTTTGTACTTTGCTTAATTTTTGATTTCACGATTTTTCGGGCGTATTTAAAAAATATGTCTAGTAATATACACAGGATAGGTTTAAGATAAGATTATTAAATCAGAAGCTTTTTCTTTTACCATTTTATTAAAATTTATCCCTGAATGAATGCCGTCCAGGTTCATTGATTAATGCATGATTATATTTAAAATTCTGCTTTTAAAAAATATTTAAACAAGTTAAGAAGAAGTGCAATACCGGAAAAACATCGCACCCAAAAAGTGAAATCTGGCGTCATTTGTTGTTTCAATCAGTTTTCAGACTTTTCGGTAAACTACATGCGTAACCTGTGTCAATTTTCACAGATATTGTGGTCTTCATTGCTTTCCGCGCAAGGACTATCTCAATTAATAGACGTTGTAAATAATGGTAATGTACGATGTATATGGTAAGTGCTGTGAGCAAACTACCTATAGAGTTTGTTGTTGATCGAATATTTACATTTGACTTACTTGTTTACTTGTACACAAGTAAAAGCACAAGTTTACTTGTACACTTTTTTTTTTTAAAAATCGTGAAACAAATATGATACAACCGTGATTTATACAGTTTTGTATCATTTCAGTAAGTACTTTAATCAATAAATGATTTAAGTTCAACTATATTTGTAATGCAAAGCGATGAAACTTTTTGCAGATTTTCATTAAGTCCCAAATAATACATGACTTTGTATGAATGTATATGTGAAAATTCTTATGTTGATTCTACATTCAAAATGCTTTTGAAAGATTAAATTATAAAATTACTAAGAGAAACATACATTTCCGATTGCTTTTGATATTTTTTAAATTTCAATTCAAAATTTAAAAAAAAAGACTAAACCTATGGGCTGGAAACCATATTAGCTTTGATTATAATTTTGATGGTAATGAAAAAGGATACAAGAATCACAAAGTATGAAGTTTTTGAAAAATGTCAAATGAATAGTACCTGAAATGAAAAAATAATTCAGTCTGTATGTATGGTCTTAACCAGAGCTTTGATTATTCACCCAATTTAAGGGTATCCACACACACACACACACACACACACACACACACACCGCTTAAACCCCAATCTCTTATCCATATCATAACGTTCTATAAGTAAATTAGTTATTCTAGTCGTTTAAATTTTAGTAAAAAATCCTCTCTGACTTAGATAAGTCGCCTAGGTGAATTCGTCATACACAATATGTTGCAATAAATTCTTCGACATTTAATTTTGCGGCATTCCACTTAAATAGATTAAAGAGCTTATAAAAGACATGTCAAAAACATGTCGAAATAGTGTCACCTAATAAAGTTTTTTATGTTGCTAAACTTTGAAACAAGCATATATGACTATATATTTATGTGAATATATCACGTTCTAAAGCAACAACACAAATCAGTCGTACGTTTCCGTACCTTTCTGAATAAATCCAATTTAATTGCTATTTTCGCTTAATCGAGTTAACAAAATATGGAGTTTGGTGAAAACCTCTTCTTTTTTACCCTCGACTGAACATGTTATATAAGTTTTAATATTAATGGTAAAACATCTAAACTATGTTAACCCTTTTAACTTACACATATTATATTATACCCTTAAACTATAATTTTATCATATATCAAAGCTTTAATTAAGAAATAATAAAAGCATTTACATTAAAATACTAATATGCATGAACCTTTTGCATAAGTGTTTCTTTTTTTCTCATTATCATTATTTCATGTAAGTCTGTTCACCACGCGAAGTAACATCGCAATAAGAAAATGCAACGCTCCTTCAATTATGCCATGCATGATAGCATTTGATATCGTGCATGTAGTTAGATTATATTTTAATTAAGGGGTTGGGTTATTATCCAAAAGAATTTCTGCAAGTTTATGTAATATCAGTTTTCAGACATATTGGTTAAACAAGACTCGTCGATGAGGGATAGTTGTTAAAACCTTAATATTGAATCATGATCATAATTTAAAGTTAGAACTGCTTATGTTTACCGCCAACTGCGATTACAAACATGTTGTAAATTGATAAATTTCATAACGTTTTCAAGAAATTAAAACATATTTATGTCAATATACCTAACATGAATTCATTACTCTTGTTCTACGTCAACATTTCCTTATCCATTCATGTATAACTAAAATTTATAATTTCTAATTTGTTATTGTTGCAGATCGCAAGAAAACTAATCAATAACAATAAAATATCTCAATACAATGCAAAATATTTGCAAAAAAAAACAAACAAAAAAAAAAACCCTACAGGACAGTTTACATGTTGATGAGACGATACAGAGTATGTCTGTATATTAAGTTACAATGTATAACACAACAAGGATATGCCCCTATTCGATTCTGTACTTATGTACTCATCAAAACTAAGAAACAAGCTCAGTAATCTCTCTCTCTCTCTCTCTCTCTCTCTCTCTCTCTCTCTCTCTCTCTCTCTCTCTCTCTCTATATATATATATTTATAGATACAAACACCAATTTCTGGTATTATTTTACAATTTAATATCCAAGCTGTTACAAAACGTAAGGTGATGAAATACTAGTACTCTAATATATATATATGATGATTCTTCGAATTTATTATTGTTCCCACATTTACGATTAAAATTGAGAGTTGTTATACAAGTAAGTACTGAACAGTTTTTTTTATTAAAAATTATCTGTAATATTTTATTTTTGAACGTTTAATGGAATAATTATACTATCACGAATTATTTTCAACCTAATATCCATCCCAACCGATCACAAATTCTTTTAAAAGAATCGCCTACTTGATACTTCAAGATGAACAATTACGTCCTCCATTTGACTTATACAAGAAGATAAGTTCATATCTTCTTTTACATGTAACTTTACTTTGTAAAATTTCAAGTTTATTTTACAGCTTACACTCTTTTTGCAAATACCTAATAGATTGGTTTTCGTCGGGAAAATTTTAAGTACAAGTAAAAAGTTTATATACCAGTAATTTAAAGTCTGTTTTGGGCTGACTGTTTTCTCTTTGTTAGTTCGTTAAGAACACATTTAACATTTTCTAGTGTTTGTCACATTTAAATTTTGTTCGAAATCATGACTGTATTTTCTATTCAGCATTTAATAAGTAAACAAATTAAAGGTCTGAGCTTTGTTTACAGAAAATAGAATCGTGAGTTAGATGTAACTTGCTTAAAATTTGTGGATGACACCAAGATGTATTAGTATAAGTGACAAATATATATATGATTATCAAACATTTGGTTCAAATTCGTGTCGTTGCATTTTAAAGGATAAAATACTGCTGTTCCATTCCCAAATATCTCTGCTTATCAGTACGTGCAATACACATATAAAAAAATTCATTTTCTTAAGGCTGTATATAATCAGAGTAAATATTCACATTCTTATCTAGATATAATGATTTTAAATTGGTACCATATCTTATTCTCATTATCTTTTTAATATATTTGATAAGTTTCAGGATGTTTTTGACATTTCTCGTACTGATGGTTACAGTACAATGTGGATTGTGTGACAAGGTGTCACCAAAACCAGGTCTGAAATTATTCAGAGAGGATTACAAAAGTGTGGAAGAAACCTGTCTGGCTGTTGGATTTGTCAGAAACAACTGTAGAAATGATTCTAGGACGACTAAGACAAGTGAAAGTCATCTTAATGATAAGTGTATGTTTTTACCGTGTCTCTTGTTCGGATTTGATCGGAGTTATAATGATATATATTTTTAATTTTCACTTTTTGTATGTTATTTTGCCTTGGTTCAGGAACTGCATAAAATGCTATAATTAATGTACATGTACATATGTAACTAATATTCTAGCCCATTGTATAAAAAGCTCTGGAAGTGACTTAAAATTATATTCTACAAGTACTGTTAAGAAGTGGCATATAATGATACATGAACTTGTGTGTGACCTATTTTCTTACGATGATTTTAGATCACCGAGTGGTTGCTTTTGATGTTCGATTAAAAGATAATAAAAGAAATCTTGCCACAAAAGCACGTGTTGTGTTCGAAACAGTTGATCTGAACGAAGGGCAGGGATACAACGTCTCTACCGGAATCTTCACGGCCCCTAGCGGCGGGATCTATGTGTTTGATTGGACAACTCTTGCATGGATAGGTCAATATGCCTACACTTCACTTGTCGTGAACGACCAGTTTAAGTCATGGAACCATTGTCACGATGGGACCTCTAAGACATCGCTTCCTTGTAGCAAAATGACTGTAGTAAAGCTAAAGCGAGGAGATAAAGTTTGGATCGGAGTTTTTGGTGGACCAGCTAATATGAATCAACAGTATACTTCATTTTCTGGTTATAAACTGTAATCAAAATTCACACTGAAAGCTTTTTTAAGCATTTCAAACGATGTTTCAGATATTTTGCGGATCATTCTTGTTTAATGTTCTTTTAATAAATATTTGATACTCGACATCTTATTCGAATATTTGCTGTAAGATTAGTAAAGAGACGTTCGAGTATGAGTACCCACATTCGTTCAAAACTACTCTCAAATGCATTGTTCAGCTAATTAAATGTCCGCTTTAATTTAATTAGCAGAGACTGGCCCAGACTTCCACTAAGTTGAGGTTACCATGGTAGCCTTCTCGTAAATGGAAATTAGCTGTTCCTTCGATGTCAAGT
The DNA here is from genome assembly GCF_902806645.1 of Magallana gigas. Lineage (NCBI taxonomy): Eukaryota > Metazoa > Mollusca > Bivalvia > Ostreida > Ostreidae > Magallana > Magallana gigas. The sequence goes on from NC_047561.1 coordinate 23,934,618, forward strand.
TCTGGTCGACAATAATGATATTTAGTTTACTTTTCACTACTTTTTTTTATGAATAATTGATTCAGAGGTAGATGTAAATATAAAAAGTAAAAAGCTTTCTTTTGGTATTTCATAGGGCTCTCGCGCTGACGAGAATATTGTTTTTTCACGTCAGTGCTGGCCACCTTTATACATGCATGAAACATCAAATAAAGCCAATTAGGTACAGTAGATCTAACACTTAAAATTTAAAAAAAAAATGCCTATTTTTACCTACATGTTTTTATAGAAAATACCAAGATCCTTTTTTTGATTTTTGATTTTGATTGGGTAAAAGATTTTTCTTTATTCCTATTTGAAAAGATTATTTCTATTACTATATAAAAATCTCCCCTTTGTGACCCCACTTTTCTCCAGGGAATCATGGTTTGATCAAGCTTCAATTTACAAAACCTGTGCTTTCACACAAGTTTCAGCTTTTTAGGCTAAATGCTTTTCTAAAAGAGTTTTAAAGATTTTCTTTGTATTTTTCTATCTAAAATGTTGAGCCCCCCCCCCCCCCCCCACCTTCCCCCGGGGATCATAATTTGAACAAACTTGAATCTACACTACATGATGATGCTTCTACCCAAGTTTAAGTTTTTTCTGGCCAAACGGTTTTGAGAAGATTTTAAAAGTTTTTTCTATAAATACACTTAAGTAAAACTCGCCCCCCTCATTGTGGCCCCACCCTACCCCCAGAGACCATAATCTGAATAAACTTGAATATACACTATACCTGAGGATGCTTCTACACAGATTTGAGTTTTCTTGAGTAACAGTTTTTGAGAAGATTTTCTCTATATATAGTTCTATGTAAAAATTCAACCCCGCATTGTGACCCCAACCCTACCCCTGGGGGCCATGATTTGAACAAACCTGAATGAATCTACACTACCTAATGATGATTCCACACAAGTTCCAGCTCTTCATGCCAAACAGTTTTTGAGAAGATTTTAAAATATTTTCTCAAAATATTCCTTTTTAAAAATTCATCCCCATTGTGGCTTCACCATATCCCCGGGGGCCATGATTTGAACAAATTTGAATATACACTACCTGAGAATGAATAACTTGTTACCCCATTGTGGTCCCATCCTAACCCCGGGGATCATGATTTGAACAAAATTGAATCCGCACTGAAGATGCTTCCACACAAGTTTCAGCTTTTTGGCCATATTGTTTTTGCAAAGAAGATTTTTTGAAACATACAATCAAATTTTCAATAATTGTATATGTTCTCCCCTTTAAAAAGGGTGTGAACCTTAATTTGAACAAACTTAATTTCCCTTCACACAGTGATGCTTTGTGCCATGTTTGGTTGAAATCGGCACAGTGGTTCTTGAGAAGATGAAAATGTGAAAAGTTTACAGCGACAACAACGACAACAATAACGACAGACAACGAACAAATTTTGATCAGAAAAGCTCACTTGAGTCTTCGGCTCAGGTGAGCTAAAAAGTAATCATATTCAATACAAATAATAAAATATTTGTTAATTAACTGCTACGTACATGCTATGAAAATTGAAAAGTGCAGTTTTAAGAAAGTCCCAGGAATCCATATCCGCTAGGTCCGTTCGTCATTAAAAGAATTTTGTCTTGCCTAGGAGAGTGGGTTCCGAAGGTAGCGGACCGTATTTGATCACCTCATAATATTCAAAGATACTTTATACAAGTATAACATAATTTTCGGGAATTGTTTAGATAGATATTGTAGATATCAAAATAATTGAAATAAATTTTACTGTTATTTCTATTTCGTATAACTATGCAAACCCTGCTTGCTCCCCAACTGTACGCCATTAGTGTCATTGATTGTGTAGAACTATACGTTACATGTACAAATTTGATTCGTAGCGTTATCACAGACAAAGACGATGGAAAATGTAAATATTCATGATCTCGAATAAATGATGATAAACTGCTACCTAAATATTGCTAAAAAGCAAATTTGAAGCTGAACACTTCTCGTAAAACGTCCCTTAATCATAGCCGCTATCCGTTCAACGCCTCTCTATAGATTTAAACCGCAAACATCAAAACAGTTCAAAGTACATGTATTTTGCTGTACGGGTCCCACCTGAGTGGACGCACATCTTTCCTAACCGTGTAACACTGTTGCAATGTAATCATTAATATGAGCTTAATTCAAGTTAGGAGATATATACACGACATGCATTATATACAAACAGGAAATGCAAATAGAACATAGAAGAGGCCCAGGGCCACATCGCTAACCTGAGCAACAATTACCTTACATCTGATCGAATTGACAATACAGTATCAAAATCAAAATATCTTGACATCTAAGTACAGTAAATCTTGCTCAATTTTTTTTAAAATCTACCGATTTCTATCCACATATTTTTATGGTAAATATCAAGCCCCTTTTGTTGTTGTAGCTGTAAGAAAATGTTTCTCCATTCCTATACAACCCCCCAGGTTATAAACAAACCTAAATCTACACTATCTGAGGATGCTTCCACACAAGTTTAAGCTTTTCTGGCCAAATGGTTTCTGAGGAGAAGATTTTTAAAGATTTTCTCTATACATTCTTTTGTAAAAATCTATCCCCCATTGTGGCCCCACCCTACCCCCAGGGACTATGATTTGAAGAAACTTGAATCTACACTACCTGTGGATGCTTCCATACAAGTTACAGCTTTTCTGGCCAAATAGTTTTTTAGAAGATTTTTGAAAAATACCAACAAATTTTCAATAATTCTAAATTATCTCCCATTAAAAGAGGTGTGGCCCTTCATTCGAACAAACTTGAATCCCCTTCACCCAGTGAAGATTAGTGCCAAGTTTGGTTGAAATCTGCCCAGTGGTTCTGGAGGAGGAGATGAAAGTGTGAAAAGTTTACAACGACAATGCCGCCAACGCCAACGACGACAAATTTTGATCAGAAAAGCTCACTTGAGCTTTCATCTCAGGTGAGCTAAATAAGCGCAAAATCTAAGACAACGTAAGGAATACTATCGATACACGTCAGCCATGAGATCCAAGTTTTCAATGTGGTGTCACGAAAACTATTAATTTCTTTGAGTGGACGTTGACCGACCAGACTCATAGTTTAAAAATGACAATGACCATCCATTCCACTTCAAAATATTCAAGGAATGCACTTGTTGCTTTATATGTTTGATTGTCAGTCTCTGTTTGAACAACAGTAAGTGTTCATAAGCAAATGGAAATGAAAATACTGAGTGGCATTGTTTCATATTAGCAGGATTGTCTCTAAAAACTGAAGTAGAAGGGAGAAATAAAAAAGTAGAAGGGGATCTGGAGGTCTAGCTTATAGCTAGATTGTGTTTGAAATGCAATAATAGCCGGGTAATTACGTCACTTTAGGCGGGGAAATTCCCCGCCTCCCGGGTCTTAGAGACAACCCTGATATTAGTGAAATTTCTCAGTGAAAAGACATAATACAACAATGACTGAAAATATTTATTAAGCAAGAAACTATTTCCAAATTCTAGTCAGGATTTTGATAGTATATTTAAATAACTTAAAATATAATTCAAACAGAAAAATCAATATCAATATATCAGACATACAGAATTCCAAAATCTAACCTTAACCCTAGATAAAAATGAGAAATTTAAAGTTTAAAGCCTAATAATATAAAGACATTTCCAAATACATTGTATAATATATCCCAATACCCTAATAAGCTAATAGGCGTACATTAAGCATTTCTCTTGATGTGCATTGCAGAGAACAGTAAATAAAATGTATAAGTTTTTCACAATTTCAACAGTCCTTGTTTTTTCAAATGGTATTTACCAATACATAAGCCAATAAAAGTGTTAACATGCATTTAAATATAGAAAAAAAACATCATGTTATTGTCAGTCAGACAACACTGAAGTTGAAATTGCCACATTTATCCCAGATCAGAAGAGATGATGGCCACTCCCCTCTCGTAGAAGCTGTGGTCCTTGCCCGACCCTTCTCCCTCTGTGTCAAAGTCCAGCGTAAACAGCAGGTGGGAGCGAGTGGCATTCAGATAGACAGGGAGGGTCACCTTACCCGCCACCACTTTGTCTGCATCGGTCCTGGAAAATAACATAAGCTCCGTCAGAACCCCAAATGATAAAAAAATATAGATTTTTGCAAAAGCTTCATCACAAATACTTGAAAAAGCATCAAATTTTTTCTTGTGTTTTTAATGTAATTTTTTTTTTGGCTCTGAAGCAACACAGCAAACAATTCAAGCTACAAATAGAAACACGAAATCATTATAATAATTCTAAAATAATTTTATTTGTCAAAAAAATAATAATTTCAGGCTTGCTTAGCAATGTATTTATGTGGTTTTTTTTGTTCTGTACAAACATGGAAATTCCGTCCCACTTTCTCTTGATTATATAATAACAGAACAGGGACAAATTTGAAGGACACAATAGACAAACTGAGGCAGTATAGGGCAAGTGAACAACGAAACTACAAGGAAACTACAGTCACATTACCTGGTATAGACACTGAGAGAATGAAAGAAGAAAAAACACTACTGTACACATTGATAAACTTCATCATGTATCACTAAAAGGTCCACAATATAAAACAAATATGTATCTACAGAGATCAGAATCAGAGGAGTTTTACAGAAATCTTGTACACACCTGATCCAGCGGAGCAGGGTGACTGGCAGCTCAGTGGAGATTGTCGTACTGAGCTGTAGCTTGTTCTTCTTGCAGGTAGCTCCCTGGAGCTTTAGACCTACAATATTTAATAAACATTTCATTAAGAGTTTTGATATACTCCAGGATTTATAATGACAGCAAAAGTTGATGTTTCCCAATTTTAGCTAAAAAGGTTTAATATATACACCTCCAACATGTTAATATCATTGATAGGTACAGTACATTAACATCAACCTGAATATCTCTTGCATGCATTTACATGTAATAATTGCGACTGGTTTTTTTTTGGGTTTTTTTCCTGCTTTGTTATTCTGCCCCAACTCACACTTAAAAGAAAAGTATGGTCTTATACAATGGAATCAATTATACATTGTAAACAGCTATTATAATGGCAGCGAGATTAAAAATTCTTCTAGGTAGAGAACATGATTCTGGTCATGAACACCTATTCCTACCTTTAACACTGAAGCTGCAGGCATCCATCGACTCCCCAGCATTATCCAATACTCTCACCTGTAAACAAAGGTACAAGCCACTAAATTCTCACTCAATGAATATGTACATGTATATCACAAAATACACCTTACAGAATACATTTTTTAAAACTACGAATTCCTACTGCTTCAATCACAATACATTGCCATTTAAAGTACAAGTTGAATTAAAACTTAATTGCTAATTGACATTCATAAGTAAAGGTAAGGTAAGAAGTTTAAACATTAAATTTATTAATTAAGATAGATTTAGTTACTAGTATGACTTACATCCAGGTAGAGCTCCTCCAGAGACCAGCTGTTGGCCTGGGCCACGTATTGTCTGGTGGCGGTGATGTAGGCCTCAGGAATAAACAGGCCTCCCAACCATACATTGAAATTCTACAAAAAGAAAATAAGATATACATGTAAATGCATTATCCTAAAAACAATGTACAAAAGTACTACTTGGTATGATGCGTTATAAATTTATCAAAATCTAATTGCAATACAAAATGAGAATCCAACATTTCAGATAATAACATACTGATCGACTGACTTGATTTTGCCCAGCTGTAATTACCATATGAATCCTGGGCAACCTGATGTTGGTCAAATGTAATGACTCTATATGACCTGATGCTGACCCCTGTAATGAACCCCTATATGACCTGATGTTGACCCCATTGTGTACCAGGACCTGTACCTTGAGTTCCTTGGTGCCCCCCTGCTGGGTGGTCTGGACTATGGCCTGGAGCTGTTTGACTCTGAGGGAGAAGTCGGTGATCCACTGGATCACAGTAATACCCTGGGGTACTGTGTATCTTCTCCACGACTGAGGGATAATACCTACAACCCAACAATACATTGACATCATTTCAACACATTAGTCTTGTCAATCACTTCAAACAAGAGGGCAAGACCACCGATTTTATACAGCACATTGGATTTTGAAAGTTGCATAAATTCTGAGAGAAATACACTGTAACAAGTAAAATAGTTTTTCTATAACTCAACAGGAACATGTTCTTTGTCCAACGGTTTAAGCTAAAGCAAAACAGTTGACTTCATGTTTATGTTACAGCAAAGCAGGATGAGAAACTTATAGAACAGTATAGGGCTGTACCTCTGGACAGGTCGGCCATCATGGAACGGTGGTGGTTGGTGGGCTTCTTGTCAGCCTGACAAATCAGCATCACGTCCTGTAGGTCCTGACGTATGTCCTGTAACAGGCGTGCCCCAAGGTTGACCTCTCTCTCAAAGAAACGGAACAGGGGGTCTTTGATGTTGTCAGCTGTCCTCTTCAGGGCTCCAACTGCCTGTAAAATTTTAAAATTACGATGACATAGGAAAAATAACCCAATACTACATGCATACTGGCTGTATGTTTATACTCAGGTTATGTATTAATTCAGTTATTATTAACGTTAGCATTATTGCATCAACAGATGGAGAAATTTATCCCAGTCCACCAGAATTTACAATAAATAAATCAAAATTTATAATAAAAATTGAACAAAAAATCACCTCCAACAGAAATACCCTTTCTCTAATAAAGCCAATTGTCTTTGTAATAATGTGCAATGAATTTAATGCAAAGTGCTGAATGAATTGTAGAATTTGTAGAACATGTTTACATGTAACTGTATGGTCTGAAGGATCAAATCTATATTTTCATTTTGTGGAATGGTTAAATATGGTTCCTCTTTTATTATCATCTTAAATAAAAGCAGGTGCAGTACGTAGAATACTTGGGACTACAGGTATTTTCATGAGACATGAGGGGAAAATTCTTTCATCAAGGTCCTTTGAAAGTAAATTTTACAAACTTACCAAATCCAATGAATCCTGTAGTGATATTAGTTGTTACAGAAGAAAGTTAATAAAGGAATCTATGAGCATGTACATGTACTTGTACTTGAAAGAATAGAGAAATAGTGATGATTAACGTGATAAAAATCAAGTTCATCATGTAATGAAAATCATACAATGTAATTGATATTGAAACCTATAATGCATATTAAGATGATAGACGAAACATTCCAATTGCAGTAATATGTATAAATATGATACAGGGAACAAAAAATGAAAAAAAGAAAGATTGTAACTGATTCACAGCAAAGATTGCTATAATACTTTGCACTTGCTGCTGTTCAATCCAATGCAATATATGTAAGGCTGTTTGCAATATAAAGCTTCCATAGACTGAATTAAAACTTATAAAAAAAGATAATACATGTATGAACCAGTGGAGTCCAACTTGCATAGTACATCATATAATTAATAGGAAAAAAATTCAAGCCTGGAGTCTAACCTGTCCTTCTTTAAAAACAGAAATCTGCAAGATTGTTAAGATGAACATAAACACGTAAATTCTTACTTATCAACAACTATATATATCTTAAATTTCTACAAGTGAACATGTAAGCAGTACTGAATGGCAGACAATCCTTTACCTTGGGGATCAGGGACATCCAGGTGGACACGGATGTGTGGAGGGTCCTCATCCAGGCAGGTCGACCGTCGGCCATCACCTTGTCCTCGTCGTCGGGGGAAGCCCCATAGGCCAGGTCATCATCCTCCTCCATCAGCTGCATCTTCATCAACTTCGCTATCAGGTTGGATCCTGTAAGGGAATAACACATGTACATGTGCTATATCTCCTTTTGTTTTTTCTCTGATTATCTCATCAGCATACAACAGTTATTTACATTTTGTACTTTGTAAATCAATTCTAGGATGAACCAAAGATTTTTGTTTTTTTTCAATTACATCAGAATAAAAGCATGGTGTAGTCTACTTTGGATCTAACCTACCTAGATTTGTTCTCAGCACCTTCTCGGCATTGTTGGGCAGACCCAGCCAGGCCGGAGTCTGACTGTCATTCTCCAGGATGTCGGCAAACTGTACAAACTGCTCTCTCCTGAAATTCCACACCCACCCATTAACAACACCTCAAAGCAGCAATATCACAGGACACAATGTGTATCAAAAATAGTGCAATGTCTAGCAATTTCAGCCAATCCAAATTTTGCATCAGATTTTCTTTTAAGTTAGCTCAAAAAAAATTTGATATGCCATTTTTAAAAATTCCTTTTGTTCTTATACATGAAAGTTTTGATTTTAAAAGTGGTCTTACTGGACTCCATCAGGCATGATGATCTTCTTGCCATGTCCATCTACATTACCCACCAGAGTGAATTCACCCTCAAAGCTCTTGGGTGTGAACAACTTCTCAATGAAAGTGGTCAACAATCTCTGTAAAATATCAAATGCGATATTAATACTGTATAAGAAAAGCTTCAAAACTTAAACTTTGTGAAAGTACATTCTGCGATACAGGTACATGATTGAATACCTGATCAAACTCATTGTCGATTTTGCCTCCATAAATACACTGTGAAAGCAGAGTTTTAATGGCATCCCATGGAACTTTTTCTGGAGGAAGATTGGTTCTTCCCTGAAAATAATTGCAAATACATGTACTTTATCTATGTATGATGATAAAACAAAAAGATTAAATATAATATGTCATAGTCCATCCATATAAAAGCAGATTTGTTATTTCTCCCAAAAAATTAAATCACCATGGCAACAGAGTCAATCCAGGTATCAAGCATGTCACAGGCCACTTTCAGGTCAGACTCAGTAAACTCATATTTCTTTGCCCATCCAAGGGGGGTGTATCTCATCCTCTCCTGTACAATAGCATGGAGCCAGGCCAACAGGAAGTAGAGACGGGATCTCTCATTGGGAGTCTGTCAACAGACACAGAATTAGCAAATTACATTTGGCACAGAAACATATGATTGTAAATAATTCTATTTTACATGTACTCTTTTATAGAATTATTAAGTTACATTCCTACCCTGCACATGCGCGAAGCTGGAACGGTGTTGAAAGTCCTGGACAAGTTAGCTGATACTCCTGGCGGGGGCTCAAACACAAAGATACGCCCAGCTCGCAATAGGTTGGAGGGAAGCTACAATCATATTTTCAAATCAACTCATAAACTGCTCTACATTCTGCTTTCAAAACATTAGAGAAAAACTGAAACCTACAAAACTTTTCTCCTTACAAAAACAACCATGTTGTTCACTATGTTTCATAAAATTTCATAAAACTCAGATCTACAAGACGGTAGTGTTTACCCTGGGGTTGATCTCCATGGTCAGGAACAGCCTGAAGTTGGGGTGGGGGGTCAGGCTGTGGAGCTTCTTCTCCAGGGACACCAGCCAGTTGGGGGCCAGGTGGACATTCTTCAGCATGACCCAGCGACCTGATTTGCTGGAGGCATTGATGGCTTTGTCAGCCTGGGTAAATCCCTCAGCCGAACCTAACAATGGATCAAACATTAATTCTCATCAGTAATGAAACCTCAACTTTGAAACTTCTACATCAGCATTTAACCATACGTGTACATGTATTTCTATGTTGAAGTTCATTGTCTATGCATGTTAAAGTTCATGCCCTAATGCAGGTTTGTGTTGTTTTAAGTACCGTATTTTTGGGAAATTAGGTCGATACTTTTTTCCCCTGACATGTGGACCTCGCCCTATTCATCGCTTCGCCCAATTTATGTTGTTTTTTTTTTTGGTTGGAATTTTGCAAAAATTTATGCAACCCTCCAATAAAATAATGAGTGTTTACTATAATACTGCTTGAATTTCTGTGTAAAAATCGTATGGATTTTAATAATTAATCATTTAAACAAAATTAAATGTAAATAGATTTATTTCTTCTTACATTTCTTACTTAGATCACTGACTGAATCATTTAATGCTGTCATGCATTTGATCGTGTGCTTACGATAACAGGAAATCGATTTCGCGCGGTAAAAGTAAAATGAGAACCGTACAAAGGGTAATTACGGGGGGAAATATCGTCGGGTAGAAAATAAAAAAATAAAAATTGTTTTCATAATAGAATACATGAACAAGTTTTTTTCTGTATATTCAACATAAAACTTTCGATGAAATTTTAGCCGGGTGTCTCTGAAATCAGTCTGGGTAGCGCTGACTTTGTTTATACACAGTTGAACTCTCGGCACGTGCTACTCATGCCTGCAGGCTTCAATAAGACCAGAGGTTGACTCGTGTGTATATACACAGTAAAAAGTCACACAGAGACACAGGGTGGCATGTGCTACCGTAGTCGTGCCTCCAGGCTAGATAACTATCCCCCGGTTAACACCAGTTTGTACACATGGCAGGGAAGTAATAAAAAACGATCTTAAATTAAAACCGACCGTACTGAATTATTTGGTTTGAAAATTTTGACGCAATTTCAGACATTTTCTTACGATGTTTTCAAGAAATACATTGTATTTCCCTTTTGTTTAAAACTGTGAAATAAGATTAAAGGCTACTATATGATAACGTTATTGGTTTAAACCATTTATTCATTAGAACTAGCGGTAATTTTTCGACCAATTCTTCGAAGTCGACCTATTTATACTTTTTTTTATTTTATGGCTAAAAACGGCCTCCTTCGCCCAATAAACCGTATCGACCTAATTTCCCAAAAATATGGTACCCAATGCACATCTCATTTGCATTAGATGTATTGTTTTTTTTAAATTTAAAATTATGCACAAGAACATATGTATGTATTGACAGAGATAACAGGTGTCGTACCAATTGCAATAGATGTCAGTTGTTTTCCCAACTCTGCAGCCAGGTCATCGACCCATCCACTGGCATCGTATCCTGGCACGGAACACATCAAGACAGGGGTGTTGGCTTTTATCTGGTGAAATATTAATATTATTAGAAATTCTAATGCATAGGATGTAACCTTTATATGTTCATGAACTAATGTGCACATATAATTATATTAAAATATAAGAAAAACAATCTACTTTGGATTACTCGTTATTTAGACAGAAATTTTTGGACTTTGGTTTTATTCTTCACAAATTAAAGCTAAAAATCATGATAAATCACCTCATTCTCAACAATGGAGGACAGCTGAAGCTCCTTTTCTGCAGTGTGTAAGAAGGTGTTTCCGAGGACCTTCTCCACGAACACACGAGCCATGGATGTGGTTCTGTCAGGTCTAAAGGCCTGGATGGTCAACAGTCCATGCACAGCCTTACAGACCGGGCCTACAAGCAAAACAACACAGCAATGTAACTACGGTTTGTATCATCTTTTGGGCAAGGCTTGATTGAAAATGTACAAAAAATCCTGACAGAGTGCAAAATATCTTTTTCCGAAATTAAAAGGTTTTGTTTCCTTACTGAATGATTTATCTTCATTCCATACTGGTACAACATCCAGTTCAGGAGTAGCACTATCCAACCATGACTGGAATTCCTGAAATATCAAATTCAGTGGGTAATGCAAAACTACATGCAATAAGAAATCAACATCAATAAAACCTAAGGTGGGAAAATCTTTAAACTTGGAACCTACTGAACTATCCTTGACCTTCTGTACAAGGTCTTTGAAAGCTCGGTGTTTGGTGAGCCTCATCATGGCCGACTGTTGCTGTGGCGATAACCCCTTAATTTGGGGCGCAGATTTCTCCCCGAGTCCAAGCAGGGCCTCTTGACTCCTCATGAACATGATAAACTCGTCCTCATAGGTTGACTCACTGAAATTCATGGCAACACATTTATTTTTACAGTCGATTTTGTTCAGTAAATTCAATTCAAACGGTCCCTAACTAATCAAACTCTAAAATATTTTTTTTTCGGTGCAACTTTTTTTGTACCTTTGCATTCCCTTCAGATAGATTCTAGCCAGCTGGATGGCAAAAGTGACTCTGTCTTCATACAACATGCCTCTTCCAACCCTGTTATATGTTTCCTGTAAATCATATCCAAATAGAAAATGTTTAATATAGGATATACATCATGCACATGTACAGGTATGCACACTAAGGATTTAATCTCATTGTACATGTATGTATAAACACACTGACTGACCTGGAACAGTTCATTGGTGATGATGGAGAGACGGGCAGCATACTCCTTGACCCCGGTCAGTTTGTTACTCTGCAGCACTGAGTGGAAAATCTCCAGGAACAGTTGTAGCGAGTACTGGTACAGGAAGTGAACCTAGAAACAACAAAATCAACGAAATGATTGCATACTTAAGTCACAGTGACAACTGTAAGCACATTTATAAGCATATCTTGCAAATATTTTATGGTAAATGAAAAGAAGTAACTGAACTTGGCGATTTTACCAACATTTTATTTTGTGGTCTTCATACAAAATAATTCACTGTAAAATAAATTGACATAAATGTCTTATAAAAAGAGAGTGGACACTTTCTTGTTACCTGTTGGAGGGCCTCCATGGAGAAGTAGATGCTGCTACAGGAAGTGGCCAGGGAAACGTACTGCTGGGACGTGGTCTCCACCTCCGCCATTATCACATCTGTCTCCTCCACCTTGCGGGCCACCTCTGACGCTTCCTTCTTCAGGGTCTCAAGGTGACTGATGATGCTGTCATCGTCCAGGATCTTACCCTTAGAGGCGTTCAGAGCTTGGAGCAGGGACTTCTCCAAATGGCGGAGTTTCAACTGGAATTCACCTGAAAAACACAAATACAGTGTACATATACATGTACATGATCATAAAATCATAATCAACACTGTATTAATATAAATGCATAGAACAGATCACTGCCTACCTTGTAATTTCAAAAGGTCTGATCTCTTGGCATCAACATCTGGTCTCTCAGACTTCAACACCTGTTAAGGGAAAAACAATATACATGATTGTATACATAATTATGTTCTTTTATAAACAATGTTTAAAACCAACTGCAAATGTCCTTCAGTGTGTGCGAGTTGATTTAACATACCTGGTTCAAGCACTGGTCTTGTAAACTTCCTCTGGTTACTGTGAAGTTGACAAAAGTCACCCTAGAGCACAAATCTGGAGGGAAGTCAGCCTATTAACAAAACAAAATTAAAATTATTTCATGGTCATGGTCAATAACATACAGCATACCAATTCAAAACAGAATATGTTTTCTACTGCTTACAGAATACAGACACTACTTACATTAGGGTTCCTAGTTGAGAGGAAGATGGTGAATTTTGGGAAGAAATCAATCTCTTGATCTCCCAGGGTAATCAATATACGTCCTCCAGTCTTCCTCAACTCACGGTTCAACACAGGGTTCAGGATAGGGTCATAGCTCTCCACATCCTGTGATTCAAAGATTAAATGTACCAATGCATGAAAACTCTATTCAGTTAATGTTTCATAACATAATTGTTACAATGTAAAAGCATATGAAAATGCTCTGGATTTTACAAACCTGCACAAGTAGAGGGTTTCCAAATCTGATTGCACTCTCAAGATTCTTTCTAAATGCATCATCCAGGAAACTGAATTCAAAGATACAAAGATATCATATTTATTTAGTGACATATACATACAGTTATATACATGTAAATTGCTAATATCTCTCTAATCAATACTGTTGATGCACATATTTTCATTGAGTCAAAATTTCATGATTTTTAAACCAAATAAAATTTCATTGGCATTTAATATCATCATATCGTAATCTCTTTGTAATCATTAATACTTGGGTTAAAAATTCGTCATGGATTTAATTTCGTTGAGTTATACTGCCAACGAAAATAACGGAATTTAAATCCTAAACAAATATTTTATAAAGTTTTATATACCTTGTCTTTTTAATGCTCTTCTCCTTGTACTCGTTCATGAGGAACTCGGTGGCCTGTCCCGAGGGGTCAATGACCAGGGGGTACCTGTTGAACCTCTTCAACATGATGGCGTTCTCAGTACACAAGTCATCAGCCGGCAAAGTATTGGCGGTCCATCTGGCCCTCTCATCTGCATTGGACAGGTACTAAAACACACACAGAGATCAATCAAAATGACAACATTTTCACAATGATACATGTACAAATGACGTAAATACAAACAATGCATAAGAAATGCTAAAGACTACTTTAATACTATTGTTCGTGTACATACTTCAACTCTGGCTAGATCACTCCTGAACTGTAAACTGGCAGTCTGCAGATGTGATGTCCAAGTTGTAAATAGGTTCCTTCTCATCTGCTGATCAAAGTACCCTACAAAGTACAACACAAAACACTAAAATGACAGTTCTTACAATGATGGAATCTTACAACTAATAACTTCTGGTCAGGATGCACTTCCTTTTGCAATGTCATCAACATAGCGGTGTTATATACAGTCTATCAATACATAGACTTACCTGCATATGCCATGAATGCTGAGGAGAGGAGGACATCTCCCACAATGGTGGACATCTGGCTCTTGAATGTCTCGCTGCTGGACTCCCATCTCTGTTTCTCATCATCCAAACTCTTCAACAAGGCAATACTTCTCTCCACCTAAAAAGAAGCAAATCAATGTTACAGATATTTTTTTTCTACAAAATATAACGAATTCATTACTCACAACTTTATTACTTTTTCCTTACCCTTTTTGTGTAAGATATGCTGCCTTTACAAGCTTTTCAGATTATTTTATACCAAAACTACATACAAATATTTTGGCTACAATTTCATCAATTTCTTCATCAGGAACTTTCCTGTTTTTTTTCTATTTATGTCTGTACATGTATTCAGATATAGCCCCACCTTTGCCTCCACGTTGGATAGGTCTGTCTTGATGGCCTGGGCCTGACTGATCAGCAAGGCGTACTCCTCCTTGTAGCGGGCTATGCTCTTCTCCAGGCCGGCTATGGTCTTGTTCACCTCCTCTGCCTTCTGCTGGTTCTCCTGGGCCTGTGTCTCTAGGTCCTTCAGTTCGTTCCTCAGTGGATCGATCCTCTTCAGCATGTCAGCGTAATTAATCTGTGTGGGCAAAGTAACAAGTTATATTAAAACAATCTCCTACAAATCATTAAAAAAAGTAGCGATGTATATCACCCTGATCATTAAATTTTCTCGCAAATTTTTTTTTTTTTCAACTTATGTATTTTACAAGCATCTTATTCTCATGAAATATAAATATTTCTCCATCATCTCATACTGAATTATTTTAAACCTCCTTCTTACACACCTGTGCAATGGCCCATTTAACCATAGGACCACAGGCCAAGCTGGCTCTGTTCACCTTCTCGTAGTTGTAGTCTGGGTTAGAAAGGTACTTGTTCTTCATCTTTGAACGAATTTCATCCCTGAAAAAAATTCAAAGAGCATGAACACTGTACCAAAATAATATTGATGGACATGGGTAGTGCATGATCCTCAAATCAACAAAATTACACATCTTAAGAGAAATACAAATCATCCTTTCTTAATAGTCTTAGTAGTCAAGCATTGTAACAGTCTTGCATTTACAGTGTATTTATGAAACATAAACAATTTCATAAACTCATTTGTTTAATTCTTCAATAAAAAATACACTTCATGTACTTCCATTACACTTACGTTATGTCTTGCGTTTGCATTTTTACAATGTTAGGAACAAAACTATCCTTCATTATGTTAGTTCGAATAGCTCTCCAGTCTTGTGCATTCTCCCCCAACAGCAAACAGATGGCCTCCACAGCCATCTTAACTGCTGGAGGCGGGTTGCTCATGGTACGAATCTCGACCAAGTCTTTTTTCTTTATACCCTTAACCGCTAGCATTAAGAGATGAAAAAAGAGAATAGTGCAATAACTTGCTTTAAAATTGGCAATAGTTTCCCTGCACATGAATTTCTACCTGTTAGCACACTACACCATGGTAGATTATGGTTAAACCTTTCCTTCATGAATTGAACTCTCACTTGTTAGCTCTAGAATTCATGTGGAAGGAAAAGGTTGCCGTCACGAGGATATAAACAGAACTTACGAGATGTCGTCGGTTGTGAAATGGACAATTGTGGAGATAAAGTTCTCGCGCATGATGATACCGCGGAGTGACTTCCACTCTAAGTCGGTTTCTCCCAACAGGGTACATATAGATTCAATGGCAATTTTCACAACTGGTGGGGGGTTGGGCAAAGACTTGACCTCAACTAAGTGTTGTTTCTTGATGGACTTAACAGCTAGGTTAAAACAAGGACAAAATAAGATTGAAAACTTCATGCACAAAGTAAAAGATAATTACAATAAAAATAACTAAATGATAGTAAGCATATATGGAGGACAAAGTCATAAACAGGTTACATGTACAGGATATATTCACTGCATGCTGATCACTATAAAGTTATATTTTTCTAATATTAACGAAAAATTTTATGGAATATTTACATCGAGATATTTTTTGTGCATATACATGTATATTAATGTCAATATTGATAACAACAATTTTTACTTTTCAATTGTATTACATGCAAAGCTAATGAAATACATGATTTACAAGAATAATTGAAATCATAAAAACAATATGCACGTTGTTTTTTTTGCTTTCTACGATTTATTAAAAAGTATTTTTCTTTTTCTGACAACAAGCAAGTCTAAAAGAACCAACACTTTTTAAATGGGCATCATGGTATTTATTAAATTAGGACAACAAAATGATGAAATTTTTCATAGAGAATACATCAGTTATGGTACTCAACATGTATGTTAACATTATCAGTGTATTCAATAATTCACAGACTACCTATATTTCATAAATAATTACAATATTATCACAATTGACCATTGCTCCCCTCCCTGGTTTCCCCACTGTAACTGACCTTGCTGGGCTTCAATGACAGCTGGCTCGACCTGCGCCAGGTCCGCCTTGACATCGTGTTGTTTCACATCTATGACCTTGGTCTGCTCCATCAGGGCCGTCTGGATGTCCTGGGACATTACCTTCTTGGCTTCAGCTTCTTGTTGGTCTTTGACCTACAATGAGACGCATAATATTATAAATTCATCTTCTCAGAGTCCACAATTGAAAACAAATTTCTATGCCAATGTCTGCTGTATGTTTCAAATTCCTAAAGTGAAAACAACTTTCAACTCTCTGCATTTACCAAATTCTTTCATTGTACATGCATATGTAATACACTAACTAGTTTATGGGGTTAGCTGACGGACTTACCATTTGCTTGAGCTTGGCGTTTGCGGCCGAGTTCTTTTCCTCCAGCTCTAGCCGTTTTACAGAGAGCGATTTCTGTAGCTCCTCCACCTGTTCCACTGTCTCCTTGATCTTCTGAAGACCAATGTTCAGGTGAAGCTGTTGCTCCTCCAAGTCTGAGCGCTTCTCATTGTACAACTTGGCCTGTTGTGGTCAAATTCGAAAATACAGTCATGTTTTATTTTACATATTAACTGCTGCAGAATATGTGTTATACAATTTTGCAAATGATGCAAAATACTTTTTTCGACTCCTCTGATTATGTATAAGACTTAGAAAAGAAGAATTTTATTCATTTTAATTATCTACAAGTGTATTGTCCATGTAAATCTACAACCGTGTTTGAATTTACAAACTTACAAAGTGGTTGATGAAGTCCAGGTAGTGTCGGGGAGTCACTGAGGTGATTCTGCCTCCTCTCTTTAGGACCCTGGAGTTGGCCTGATGCAGGGAGAGATGGACAAAGACAAAGGCATTGATGACCACTTCTCTGTGTGAGGGGTTGACAGGCAGGTTATACATGACTGGGATGTTTTGGGGAGCCATATAGTTGCCTTTCTCCAGGTCAATCTTGTTGGTGAATTCTCTTCCAACTTGGTACAAGGCGCCATTAGACCAGTCACCAAACCAGTTCAAAACACATCTGTAGATAGGGGAAAAGCATTTGATTAGTATACAAGTATTCAAAATTGTGATTTCAACGTCAAGAATAAAATTCAGACATTTTTGAGGATGCAGGATATTTACAGGTGTATATACAATTAAAAAAAAATACCCTCTTACCTGTTGAACAAGGCAGGTGAGGTGGATGCCCGGTCCTTCAGTCCCTCTGAGGAGGGGTTCATGGTGAACACGACATGCAGGTTCTTGATGACCTGTCCTGTGAACCACTTGTATAGCTCTTCCCCGGAGTCCAGCATCAGTCCCTCCCTCTGGGCTCCCTCCTTACATTGGGTCATCAGCGTGGTGTACTCGTCTCCCTCAAACAGGCCGGGCACCTCTCCATTAGCCAGCAGGGTGTTCATTCTCTCCAGGAAGCCCGAGTCTAGGACGTTGGATTCATCCATGATGAAAGCTATTTTCTCATCCTGTTTCAATTGATAAATAATATTTTCAAACAAGTGTTCCACTGAATAAAATTAGAACGTCCTATTTAGGTCAGATTTGATTGGCCTACCAGTGTTAATGCCCTTTTCTGCTAATACGTGTACAAATACCTAAAAATCTACATTTCATACCATTGACAGATATATCAATTCCTTTGTCTCAATGTCATTTACCCCTAATGCAAAAACTGACATTAAAATGTTCACCTTGCATCCTGATCTTCTCAGAACATTTCTCAAATCCTCATCAAAGTCGGCAGCCGAGTACTTGTTGTGGACCTTGATCTGATAAGTGCTAAGTCCGTTCATCCAGGCCACAAACCTGGACAGGGTGGTCTTCCCTGATCCGCTGACCCCTATCAACAGCACATGACCCTGGGGCTGTCGGAATATTCTGTCAATTCTCAACACATGGTCAAGGACCTCGTCAAACAACACTAAGGGTACATCCAGCTCCTCCTCATAGAAAACCTAGAAGTATAGGTACATGTAAAATAAGAAATCTTCTGCAAGTGATACTTAAATAAAAAAAGATAAAATGTACCATTTAGGTGAAACTGGGTTTTTAATCAAAATTACCCTCATGAAAAATTTTCTAATGGGAATACATGTATTTGTATTGACATTTGCATGACATTTCAGAATATAATTGATTTTGCAGAAGCTGTGTTCTGTTTAAAATGCAAAATGGGATACACATCCAGATGTAATAATAAGTGTACATAAATATCTAAATAAGTGGATTGACTTAAGAAAATATCCCACCTTTAGTCTGGCCTTGACGTATTCCCTCAGCCTCTCTCTCTCCACTGGGATGTAGTCCTTGGACAGCCAGTTACTGAATAGGATGGGTCGACACAGGGCGGCCTCCCGGTTAATGTTGGGGAAGTTCTTCTGCGCCACAGCATCCACATTCTCATCTGTCCACCGCCTCTCCTCGTCTTCAATCAGCCTTAAATTTTCAACATTAAGAATAGAATTTAAAGCACACTTTTTGTAATAATATGAGTTCATCATTATGTTGATTGATACATGTACGTAAAAGACAGATGAAACTTAAAATTACAATGAACAGAAATTCAAGCATCTTTCACAATTAAAATAAATGCATTGTCCATGTAAACTGTTCAGGCAAATACATGTAAATCATTGGCATGAATACTTTTGCTAAATCATCTACTTAATTCAATAAAAAAAACAACATTGAAATTTGCAAACAGTGTCAATGAAGGGAATTTGAATTTTTACCTGTCTTGGAAAAGCCTTAGAGCTTCGTGAGCCCAGATTCTGACCAGCCCGTCAACATCTAGGTTATCGAGGGGCCTGAGGGCCTCACAGATTCCGCGGACCCACCGTGTCATCTCACGAGGACTGTATACATAGTGGGGTTGCATGTCCTGGGTGAACCGCTCCTGCAAAACAAAGAATCAGAATGTTAGTAGCACTGATGAGATAATTCATGCATTTTAAAATGCATTTACGTTGGATAAAATCATCTGTTATATAGAGTGCATACATTGTCTGGATCACAGTGTATACACAAATACATATCATTTTGCAAACTACTTTGCTTGGTAATCAGCCATTTAAAGTTTAGCCAAGGATCTAATTGTTCCTTTATTAATTGTTACCTGTGACATCAGGTAGAACTCCACCATTGCATTGGTCAGGGGTTCAGCGTAGGGTTTCAGACTGGGCACCAGCCTGAGCATGGCCCTGTTGAATGTTCCGTAAATCTGGGTCAATGAAATCTGTCCGGGATAATCCACATACACCACAGGGACGTGTCTCAAGAATCTAAAACACCACAGCAGGACAATTAGAAACACAAGTAAATGTTGAAAGGAATGCATGCAGAAGTGCATGTAACTCTCCTATGAAACAAAGTCCAGAAAATTCAGTTCTCCTACATGCAAATATTCCTCCCACATACAAATACATGTATTTGATGACCAACATGTATCAGTATAAACAATGTTTGGCAACTTCTGATTACCTGTGGGACAGAGGCTTTCTGCCAGGGTCAGTGGGTGGGTTACAGGCCCCAACAAACTGCATGCGCTCAAACTTGACCCAGGTGTGATCAGACGTCCTGTAAAATCCGCCATGCTCAAGCATCTGTCTCAGGAAGGAAATGACACGCTGGGTGTCTGAAAAAAAAAAATGAAAATAAAACAATACTGTCACCTCTCTCAGACACCCTCAATTACACAGGACATTGTGGCTGCATTTACTTACTGTATTTATCCATGTTGGGCAGATTGATTTCATCACAGAACAGAACCAGCCACTTGTTCATCTGTATGGGAGACAGCACCACTCCATTAGGAGTACGTTTGTACTCGCAGTACTGGTCGAATGTCTTCAGCAGCAGCTCTGGGGTGGTAGCACTGGAGAAGTTCAGGCCAACCACCTGTCAAGGAGAGAATATAATCATTCAGAACATCCAAATCACTGTAGAAAGCAAAAACATGTACTTGAAGATTAATGACAATAATCATTCTTATACCACATCACAAAATGGCTTATTATACAATAAAAAAAACCACAATTCCTCTCTGTATATTTTTTAAAAAGCCTGTTTCAAAATATCTCTCAATTTTCATACCACATCCCAAAAATGCACTATTGTACACATAGAAAATCAGAATTCCTCTATATATATATTTTAAAAAGCCTCTTTCAAACTAATTATCATAGCAAGTAGATTTTCATAAAATGTTCAAGTAAACTTTGCAAAGATATTCACCTCCATATCAGGCAGGGACCTTAGAGCACTGAACAAGGTCATGGTTTTGCCCGACCCTGGGGGACCACACAGGACCAGGGGCTTGTGTTCGGCCAGCCAGGTGTACAGCAGGGCCTCGTGCCTGACGGTGTCCACGGTGGGGATCACCACATCAGGGGCAGCCACCTTGTGGGTCTCCACCTCAACTACTGGCACCTTGGAAGTCCATGGGATCCACTCCCCAGAAATTGACACCTGTTGACAAGAAGTTTCAGATTTAATATTTACCAACATTTTAATAAGTTTCTTTGCCAAAAAAGCTCTACAGAAGTATAGTTCACTTGGAACAAATTGTATACTGTATATCATTCCCTTTGTTTCTAATGGATAAAATTGGCATTTCTGGATATTTTAGTACTGTAAAAGTAGTTATTTATGGTGGTGGTAAAGTACACATTTTCTGGAGTCAAATAATATGCAGTTACAGTACAGCTCACGAGTATCCCGACAAAAACACCGACCACCGTGTTTGAAAGTCCACGCTGAGCGTGGAAGTGTCGGTACCTTTGATCTATTGTTCTCTGTTACGGCCACGAAACGAAAAAAAACACGGTGCAACGCGATGCAACACGGACAGTAACACGCGGTATTTACCGTTGATAAAAAGGAGGATTTAGGAATAAAACTTATAAAGAATAAAATATTAATTGATGTACGTAAGAGAATTAAAGAAGAAGACAACGAAATAGAAATAAATAAATAAGATTTTTAGGCACGCAATTTTCACACGTATGCGATTGTTACGGTTGATTTTTGTTGATATTAAGAACAAAAAAATCGATATCGCCCACATAAAGGTTTGATCAAATAAAACACTAACACTTTATTTTCCTTTTTAAAATTCAAATACACTGCTCCATGAGTTTTTGTTTTTGTTTCAGTCCGTTTTTAAACGTTGTAGTAATCGTAGTTTGCTGTAGATTGGCAGTTTCAATAGTGCATAGAATCATAACTGTGATCTTCTCTCACTTATACTCTATTCAACGATAACAAATCTAACTGGTTGTTTAAAACAACTGTACTTTCTCTAAATAATATAATTATACAGCTTTATATTCATATTTTCAAATTTTCTTTCTTTTATACATATGTGTGATGTACTTGTCCATGTAGTACCGCACGGTACATATTCATAGCACTTAGAGTCCGTGGATCGGTACTTGATATTTTTTTATTTCATCTTTATAAGCAACTCGAGTTTAGAAATTATTAGTGTTCCAAGAAACTACTCAGTATTGCAATAATAACTGTTTGATTGTTTAATGATCGTCAGAGAGAGAGAGAGAGAGAGAGAGAGAGAGAGAGAGAGAGAGAGGGAGAGAGAGAGAGAATACTGGCATGAGTTTAATTTTAAGTACATTTCACTTGTAATTCAGTGTAATAAGTTAGATTTATAGTTTCCCTTATATTAAACCCTTTTCCCTAAAATTGCGATAGAATCTATGCAGTCAGAGTCCACGTGCTATCCCTGTCAATCAAATCAGCCCGCGAGATAGACACCTGCTCCTTCCATGCCTTCCATGATAAGGAATAAACGTCGTTCTATTGTTTTTTTAAGTCCGCAAAATAGAAAAATGTTTAACAATGAAGTATTTAGTGTTTGAAATGTTTAGTTTTTTCATTCTTATACTGCATGTATGAGGGTTGGAATATTGCGCTGTAAAATCTCTCTCTCTCTCTCTCTCTCTCTCTGTACTTTTGTCTTTTGTGCAATCATTTTAGAATTTTAAGAGTTCTATTTGTATTAATTTAATTCATTTATTTTAGATCCATGGTTTTAATGACGACTTCAACACAATGAATAGAAGTTTGTAAAGTATAGGATGTAATAAGATTTTTCGTTAAAATTTCAACGCTATTTCACATCACACATATTAGATTGGTTATAAAGTAAATAAAGTTGTGTTTGTTATAAATGCAAAAAGTTACCGGTATTATCTCATTCATCTTTTTAATCAATCAGGTTTTTTCGTACATACATGTATGTGCACCTGGTAAATAATTTCTTATCGCAAGTTAATACTTTGTGAAATTCCCGCATTTATAGAGTTGCTGAATTCGGAATTGTTCTCCGGATCCACGCGCCGATAGTCTTACGTGTAGTTGTTTGTGTACACATCTACAGACAATTTTTTTGTTTGTTAGAGATAAGGAAAAATCAGGGAACTAACAAAGTAGAAGTAAAATATATTCAGACCATACACACGACGGGTTGTGATGAGTTACCAAACAGGTGTCCGTGGAAAGGTGTGAATAACGGCATCTCGAGTACACCTGTTCAGACGCCCAAATATACACACAGTTAGTTGTAAATTACAAAGACACCTAACAAGACAGACAATAACACCTGTTGTGTATAGAACCCAAGATGAAAGACAATGTTGTGTATCTGATCAGTTTCCGTACAGGTGTACCGCACGAGTGATTTTTTCATGTGAAATCACGGCGCCATTACCAGCTGTACGGAAATAAAGTTGAAAGTTACAATGTATTTATATGCGGGTATATTTTTAGTACATGTACAATTCTTGAATATAATTTAACAAGAGTATGTACATGTATTTATCTATAATCTAAAATATAAAAGAGATTTTTTGTTTATTTATTGCTACATTAATAGCTGAAGTCCAAATTATTCGAGTCACCGGTAATATGGGGTTGTTATTTACTACAGCACATCAACATGTTTTTAAACAAACATGATCTGAAATGTTTTCATTTCTCATTTTTAATTGGTTTAAAGTAAGGCTGTAAATTAATTAATAGATCAGAAAGTATTTTCAGATATAACAGAAAGTAAGACGTTTAAGCTCCCGATATTTTAATCGGATCGTCAGTTACAACATCAAGCGTGTTTAGAAAAAAAACACGATGAATTAAATTGGTTTGAATTTTGATTATATATCAATTGATTATTAAATATATTTGGTGAATTTATTTCAATTTATTTAAGAACAAATGAATTAAAAGGTACCCATTAACGTCGAGTTTTCAGATCACAAAAAAATAACTTCACGTTGACAGCCCCGACAATTTTCTGGGTCCGTGCAACTTAATTCGACATTCATTTTTTTTTTAAATATGAAAAGGAAATATATGTTTCAACCCTTGTTTAGCCATTATGATAAATTATTTATTTCTAAACATACGCTATTTCTATCAACGTCTCAGGTAACAATATCCACGGAGTAACACAGTGGCCACGGAGTTACACGGGCGGACACGGTGCTTTTTCTTGAATTTTCCAATACACATACACTGTGTCACACCGTGTACACTGTGAGACACAGACCGTTTTCCACCGTGTTTTTTACATGGTGGGTGTCGGGATACTCGTGAGCTGTACTGTACCTTACTTGATCATGAATACTCGTTATATTGAACATAATGAACATAATAAACTGAACACCTGCAATATTCGAGAGCCAATTACCTCATAGTCAATGATGAGCATGTTAGCTGTAGGGGGTAGAGGGACGTCGGTGATTCCCTTGATGAAGTCGCCGAGCTCCTGCCGACTCTTCAGACGTCCGTCCCCTGCCATCGACCACAGGATGGAGTAGATCAGGTACTTGGTCATGTACTTCTCCACCTGGTCTTGCTGCAAATTGAAATTCATATGTTGAAAAAGCTTTCAAAATTCATATCAGATAGCTGAAAACTCACAATTAGTGATACTACCGGTAGTACATTGAAGCTACATCTCAAGTTGAAAAAGTTTCAGGAGTTTTCAATACACGTATGATTAAGTTGATTCAATATTCTGTAATTTTGTTACCTGCATGGGGAAGTCGGAATGGGAGTTGTTGTAGGACAAGATGTTCCTGACTCCCTGGTTGATCATTGAGAACAGCGAGCTGAGGGCTCGGAGGCGAGTGAAGTCCATGATGTGGTCCAGGCTGACGGCGTACTCTAAAGCACGGTTCACCAGACCATCCGAACTGAAGAACGCGGACAGGATGGTGGCACAGTCTCTCTGAACCTGGACAAATGCAAAAACAATGTTCAATTGTTGTTAATGATATTCCAACTTCCAACTTGATCGATATACAGGTACATGTACATTGCATCATTAACTTAAGTTATTCTACACTATCAGTAGCTTTCTATAATTCTATGATTACACTGTTCCACAAAACACCTTCCAGTGGTGTGGGTTTTTTTTTTCATCTACATCATACATGTATATTTATGCACATAACAAAACCTATAAATTCAAATGTGCAGTAGAAGTTATAAACTTGTAACCAGAACTGCATTTGAAAAATCCCCATCATTCTACATTCTGCCCTTTAAGTAACAATGATCTACATGTATACCTGAATGGTTTTGGACAGAGTTTCCTCGTTCTCTCCCCCAAGTGTCTTTGGTGTCTCTTCCTCTCCCTCCTCCAATGATACATTCTTCAGTGTCTGGAGATAATTCTCGTAGATCATTTCGGGCGACAGGACGTCCTCACTGAACCAAACCATACCACATCTACTGACCGTGGCCAGGGTGGCAAACTTCAAATCCTGCACCTCAAACATGATTCTGACCTACAAAGCAAAATGAAAAAATACTAGTATTTCAAAAACTAACATTCACTTTTTTTCTAAAGCGTGAAAATGAACGTATTGGGGTTTTTTTTCATTAACATCAACTTCATCTCTATTAATTACTTACATTTGGAGGGATGCCCAGACGTTCTCCATTAGGCAAGGTCAGAAGTTTGTTTTCATCCAGCACAGAGTTCAGATTTTCTACCCACTCTGGATCTACATCACCGTCAAATATAATCCACTGCCTCTTCTGAAGTTCTCCTCTCACATTGTCAATGATCCTACATAACATTACAGGTATTTAGAATCATTTAACTATAAACACATCAACACAATCAATAATCAATTCACAATGAAAATTTAGCAGCAGTTATTCATACATCCTAGTACTGTAGATTCGTAATTAAACATGAGAAATTAATATCCGCGTAAAATCGGGAGAAACATCTTTAGCTGATTTTAAAATCTCGCCACTATTTTCTGAGAGCTGAAAACTATAAGAAATGAAGATAAAAGTTCCGCATTAGTGATTTTATATTCTTGTGATTTGACTCAAAACAGCGGAATCGCAGAAATAAGTGCTCACATAATATAAGAAATTAACAGTATTATAACATGATAGTAGTAGAACTTTCCAGACTTACTTTCTTAGTATATGTGTAAACAGACCATCAGTCCATTCTCTTGTATTTGGATCCAATGTTCCATAGAGAGCCTCTTTTGAAATTGACTGCAAATAGAAACATTACACATTTTAGCTAAATTTTATCATATACAAAATTATTACACAGTATGGTACAAAATACCATCTTGGAAATTTTAAAATGCTAAGTACCATACTTATAAAAACACTCCTTTAGCTTCCTAAAAAACTAGAAAACTGACCAGTCAGGAAGGGCCCCGCTATGACAATTAATATAGAGAAGTGAAAAAAACTTTGAATTCCATCCTCTTTATATTAACAATGATGAAAAATAAATGCCCGGCATAAGATGTAAAGAACTGCAATATATATAAGGTGGTAAAAAAAAGAAATGAAAATTATAAGTAAGAACTGTATTTTTAAAATTTCAAGATAATTCCTGAATGTCCAAAAACTCAAAATAGTAACCTTGTATCTGCATAAAACAGGGATAACCTCATGTCTTGTAAAAAAAACTAAATGAAATGTGTATTTAAAAAAGATTTAAACAGGTGTTTTATAAAATGCAAGCCTTCAGTGAATGCAAATACATTGTATCACCCAGGGTTGACCTCAACTTCAAAACAAACATCAGTTGCAGACAAAGGTGTTCATTAATCTTCATATGACAGATAGAGATAAGCCTCTAAATTTTCTGCAGCAGGCAAGATAATTAATCCCAGGGGATAAATTGTTCTGCTCTCTCATCCTTTTCTTCTAAATTTACAATAAGATTTTTTTTTCAGAAATGACAGAATGGGGTTATTATCTGATTACCTGTTAAAATTAACAGCATAAAGGCAGAAAAAAATAAAATTAATAATTAAAAAATAAAATAGTGAAAAAGGATATCTTAATATATATTTTGATTTTAGAATTCAATAAAATTTCATAAATCATTGTGTACGGTATTTTAACCAAAATAAAGTATGAATATTATATATTTTAAATCCATATTTCTAAGAATGTACACAATACTATACATCATTCATAATTAACCTTAACTTCAATACAAAGTTCATTTTGAAGACACAGGTAGTGCAGTAATTAATCTCAATGATTTTCTTCCTGTGGAAGGTTAATTAATCCCAAAGGACAAATATTGCACAGCCTTCCAAATACTGTATACAATGGTAACATTCTCAGCAGTTATCTCTCTTTGCCCATTATCATTATGCATAGTTAAGGAATTTACCCCACCACCCCAGCTCCAAACCAGAAGACATAGAGAACCAAACTTAGCATCAAAATATGTATTTCTGCCTACTGAACTACCATACCAAATTTGAACTTGATTGGACAACCATGAAAAAAGTTATTAGAAAAAAAAAGAAAATTTGTGGACAGAAGAGTGACAGACGGACGGACGGACAGAAGGACGGACGGACAGAGTGATTACTATAGGGCACCCGCAAATCCTTGCGGGGCCCTAATTAACAAACCCCCAGAGAGAGAGGAAAATGACTGAGGAAAATGACTTATTGTCAAATCATTTCTCATTAAATCTGTTACCTTTGGGTCAATGACATGAGCCACGCCCTCTGTTCCCTCCAATCTCTCCAGAGCTTTTAACAACACCTGCCATGCCTTGGATTTCCCACTACCACTGGGGCCCACCATCATCAGACCATGGTGGAGATTTGTGATCTGGAATAGCTGCAGGACCTACAAGAGGAAAGATACAGGCTTTATGTTAAACTTAAGAAAATTAGAAATGCAAGAATGCATTTCCATAATACATGTTACAAATTACAATTAAATACCAAATTTACATGCAATTCTTTTGATTTTTTTTTTAAATACTTAATTTTTACAGTGAAGGTGTTACCTTGGAAACCCACTGAGATCCTTGCTCCTCTTGTTCACCGTAGGTGAGGTACCTCTCTTTACACACTTTCTTGATCTCCCGTCGGAGGGCAGTCATCTCTGCTGGTTGATACTCAATGCCAGGGAACACGTCGGACAATAAACTGTACAGCAGTGGGATATCTTCAGCCACCAGCTTTGGTACCACAGTCTCCATAACACTCTGTATCAGAATCTACAAAAAAATATAGGGTTTTACCCTCAAATTTTATTCCCATCATTTAAAAGATTATTTTGGGAATCAATAAAACAACGTTGACATGTAAAACAATCTGTTTATATCGCCTCTTATAAACTTCATTTAATTATTTACCTCTTGCTCAGGAAGATTTTCAGCTATGGATCTCTCGTCCACGTTTTCGCCTCTCTCCAGCATTCCCTCTCGAATCCTCTGTATCTTGTCTCTCTTCAGATTACCGGCACTGACCAGCACACTCTTTAGAGCTCTTAATCCAAAGTCATAGTGAGACTGAGGGGACAGCTGCTCATCACACAGTCTATAAAAGACAAAAAGAAGGAAATAGTTACAATCTTTGATCTTTATCAAAATTTAATCTACAGTAGGAAAAGTCATATTACAATTAAGCGTGTTTCATCAAAATTTCATATGAAAAGATTATTCACTGTTTCTCACAATTAAGTTCACAAAGAAATGTACATGTATTTCTTATGCAATAAAAATAAAACTGGCTTTAAGTGAACTTCATGAATTTATTTTTTTCTCTTGTAATTCATGTAAGAGTTTTACTACCATGAATTTCAAATGGAATTCATGAAAGGTATATACATGCACATGTACAATTGTTTGAATCCTTACTTGAAGAAAGGAACAATTTTCTTGGCCAGTTTTTCAGCCATCCTGAATCCTTGAGAGTACAGCATGACTTCAGCAATGAGCTGTCTGTCAGGTTTGGTCATGGCCAAACTTCTGAACAACTTCTTCAGGTTATCTGGTAGATTGGATCGCCCAGCATATCCAGGATTCATGGTGATGAATACCGCCATGTCTGGATTCACCCTCACCTGTTTTCCAATCAGTTCAACTGACATGGAACCTTTCAATTAAAAGTCAAAACAGTGAACATCTCTATTTCATACATATCTTTTGACTGGATTTTTCAGTGAAAGTAATTTTTGGGAAAATTGTGTTGTTTCATCTTTAAAAGCAAAATTTTGAGTAGCAAAAAATTGTGTTTTCTTTGTTTTAATAACCATCGATTACTAAACCTGTTTTGGAAATGCAAACATTCTTATTGTACTTGAAAGAAAACTACATATGAAAGCAAATATATGTACAAATCAAAGATTGTGTCATACTCTTTTCCTTTTTGCCGGCCATGTCTTTGAGGGCTTCCTGTATGGTCTGGATCTGCTGGGACACGGCAGACAGCATTCTCTCCTCCAACCTATTGAACTCATCGAAGCAGCCCCAGGCTCCAACCTGACACAGCCCCACAAAGATACGACCCATGGCCTGGAAGAAAAATACAAAATTTAATTGATAACAGAAATACATCAGCACGGTCACAGTACTTTTTGGCACAAGGCTGTCAGGGCACTTATTGATACAGGGACAGGGTTCCTTCCAATTGAGAAAGTTATCGACTTTTTTATGTCAAATTGGGAAAATTTAAGATACATATACCCCCGGTACTGTATTGTCAAAAATCCATCTACAAGTCATTGCATAATCTTTTGTTACCCTCTAAAAATTAAAGTTTTACAGCTAAAATTTTACTGAGCACAATTTTTTTTTCTACACAATGTAAATTTGGGATGTTTGGAATTTGTAGATAAAAAAAATTGGGAATTTTAGGGGGTTTTCCTAATCCGGAACTAAAATCAAAGAGATTGATCGCCCTGTACTTGTACATGTAAGGGAGCTGTTAAGTTAGAGTTTTGTATTTCACTTCATTTATAAAATGATACCTGGAAATCAAAGTTTTCATCACAGTTGAAGACCAACACAAATCTTCCGAGCTGATTTCCCAAAGCTTTCACAGACTCAGTTTTACCAGTACCAGCAGGACCTTGAAGGAAACAATCAGATTAAAGTACAAACCTACAATCATAAAAGCTTACCATCCTTAATTAAACTTTTCAAAGTTGTTAACATTCATGACATTGTATACTTTTTGTTTAAATTGTAGGCAGGCCATACTCCGCTCTGTATATACTTGTTACAGAAAGACCTTTTCCTGCCTTTTTTTTACGTTAATCTTGCATACCGAGCAACATTGTAGCCTACGCCATGAGGCAACAATGAACCAATGGAACATCCCTGCTGGGAGCATGCATAAGTGCTTAATAGTAACTCTTATTTCTTGATTTTTATCATATTTAAGTAAAAAATAAATTGGATTTCTACTAAAAAATTGCATTAAAACTTGATCTACAACAAGCATGTATAATCATAAAGAGAAAATTTTGCAAACAAGCTTGGTTAAAGAGAGTAACTTGAAGCTTTATAAACTTAGCCTTATTTCAAATTCATCCATTGTTAATGAAGGCGAATGTGACAAAAATAAAAAGAGTGTAAAAAAATTTCCCTTTATAAACAAATAAGTACATGTATTGTACATGTATATGCACTTAAATTACAATGTAGTTGAAGTTATGATATTTCCTCTAGATAGAGTTTCCCAGTCTTACCAAACGGTGATCCTCCCAGCCTGGCCTCCAGTGCCTGGGTCATGGTCAGATAACATCTGTCAGTGAGGGGGGTCTGGACCAGTTTGTCCTGTACCCCCAGGTACTCAAAGCCGTAGTTGAACTTAGCATTGGCCATCTGAATGGACAACTGCTGCAACACGTCCGAATTCTTGGGGTCAAAGTAGAACCTCATCTGACACAACCAGTCAAAACACTTGGGATTGTTCACTTTGTTTTTCACTAGAGTTCTTGTCACATCTCTCTGATGTACCAGCTCTGTAATCTGTAATCAATGAATGATGATGCATTTATACCTGTACATAAGCAGTCATTATGATAATGTTTCAAAGAACTCTAATATCTAAATCATCATGAATCATCATGGCAAGGTGTAAATATATGCTCAAATGTATATAACGATCAATTTCCATTAATTGCAATACCAGGTGCTCCATCTTTTTCCTCCTGACTGGGGGCTGGTCCAGTAGAACAGAGTCAGCCAGCACATTCAGTGTATTATCCACCACCTGTAGGACATCGTTCAGAGCAGTCAGGTCCGAGGGGTTCTTGGACGAGGCGATACTGGTCAGGGCATTCTCCACACTCTCAGACCACGACACCTGAGATGCCAACACCACCAGCTGGGCCTACATAAATATATATCAAATGGTAAGATGCTTGTAAATGACTATCAGTGTTAAATGCATGGGAAAAAATTACATACCATAGATTTCATTTACAAGGATTTATTATCCGCCCAAAAATGCAAAAAATTATGGAATTATTACAAAACTCTGCCAATGCAAATTCATGTTCTTGTGCACACAGTAAATCTGGGAACTAAGAACTTGAATTAATAAAGGCATCTACAATTAGTTTTGACTCCTTGTGGCTTCTTACAAAACATTTACTGTTTGAACATACATGTTGGTTCAAATAGTGCCATTTACCTGAAACTTGTCTATCCATTGTAGGTATAGGTTGGCATCGATCTGGCCCGACTTGAAGACTGCAATGTCCTTGACTGCCTCCTGTAGAAGCTTGGCCAGAGTGACCCTCATCTCCTTCTCTGTCAGGGTCAGCCACTCGTTGATCTTAGGGTTGGCAGCAATGGACACGGGGGTAGCAAACACCACCTGAATGAGAAATAGAAAGAAAGTTAGCTATCAATCATTTCTGGAACAACACTGAACATAAACAAATTTTTGAAAACCTACATGTATATAATCTGTCATTTCGTATTCTTGCGATGTCCACCATTAAGCTTTATTATTCATAACTCATGATAGATATTTCACATAAATTTATTTTCATTTATGCCAGGAAAAAGAATATAAGCAATCAACAAGACCTCTTCCCCTTCTTTGGATAAAAGTCCAGTCACTTGTGAGTTGTCCTCGTTCAGTGTGATGGTGGCAACACCAGCAAACATTTTCTTGAAGTGTTTTTGAAGCCTGGCAACATTTTTACTGTTTCCAATGATCTCCAGTAAATCTTCATCTCCGACAAAGTAGAATCTAGAAATTTAAAATAGCATAAAATTAATAAAAAGTTTTAAATTCATGCAACCTCCATGCAATTTTTATTTCAATGCATATACATGTTTGCAAAAACTACTTGATAAAGCACAATGTTCCTGTACCTTGGGAACGAGGCTCTTTCTCTCTCCAAATACTCTCCAAGAGCTTTCTGGATTTTCCCCAGGAGGTCAGACAAGCGCTCCAGCTGCTTCTGGACGTTAGCGATGTTGACCACGTCCATCACCAAAGGAGACCGTGTCACCTTCTTCATCAGAGCCAAGAACTCAGTGCTCACTCTAAATTCAAACAAGACTTCATTAATTCAAAACTAATTCAGAATAAAGGTTCTGCAATTGGAATCTGCAAAATAAGATCATAAATGAATCATTTTATCGACAATAATTTACCCCTGGAAGCGAGAAGTCTCGACAGGAAGCAGAGCCTTGATGTCGGCGCTCCCGGTGAATATGCCCTCCAGGTAGACCCATCTCCTCTGTACATCAATCCAGACATCAAACAAGGCGTTGATGCGATTCAGTTTGTCTTCCCAAGCCAAAGCATCCTCTTCAAATTGCTGCAGAACACATAACAGATACATGTACTTGCACTCCCACAGCTTCGATGCAAAAATCATGTTAGCATAATCAAATACTCAACATAAAATATAACATCATTTTTTTCAAATATTCAATTTTTTTTCATTTAAAATTTGGATAACTTGCATGAACATGTGAAATACAAATGAAAAATAAACTTTTCAACTGTCAGGGGACCACCATTTGGCTTACCTTGTAGTAAGGGGAGAGTTTCATGGCCGTCACGCTGTTGATGTGCTCCTTGACCTTGGTGAACAGATCGTCCCAGCCTCTGATCAGGCGACACTTGTTCTGGTAGTTGACCAGCTCCAGCTCATAGCTCCTCCATACCTCACTGACCTATCAAATCATTAAATAGATAGTATCAGCACCAAGCCCATCTTTACCTCAATGAATTTGTCGCTATAACCACTGTCACTTTATCACAAAATTTTATTTATTCACCAGACAAAATGTACTAATTTATAATAAATTAACTCTTGAAACGTGTAGGTAGCACTAAGAATGGGAGCAATCTTTATTAACAATTTGAATTTGTTTGCATGTAAGAATAACTTTAATTTTTGCTACGTGCAAATTCTGACTTGCATATGTAAATCAACGACAGCTTCAAAGGGGTCTGAAATCAGGAATGACAGTTACACACCTGTTTCAAGAATTCCTCGAGAGCCATTTCTCCCTGGGCAATGAGGATGATGTCTCTGACAATTGGCTCATGTCTAATTAGGTCAACATCCCACACGTGACCCAGGGTGAGGTCTGACAGCACCCATCGAACGTTCAGCTTCTTTGTCAGCTGTTTCCAGTGTCTCTCCTTCAGCGCCTCAGACTTCAACTCCACAACCAGCACATTGACCTGAAAAAAGTCCATTATGTATAGTACTCTAATACCATATGAAAAAAAATAACAGTGGGTTTCGAGACAATTGGAAAACATGTTAATCAAGATTTTTTCTAATGAGTTAAGGTAAATTACCTTAGCAAATCCTTGCAAGGTTCTTTTGACATAGTCATATGAAGCATAACTTCGGAGTCGGGATGGCAGTTCCTTCAGTTGGTTCAGCAAGGCATCTATAGACTGCCTTATCTACAACAACATAAAATTCATTTCATACACTATATAAAACAATGCAAAAAAAATATAGATTATACAATTCACGCAATTTTGAAAAAAATTTAGTTTCATAAAAATAAAGACTCAAATACACAGTGAGGCTTAACTTGATAGCACATGACTTTTTCAAGAACATGTTGAGGTTAAGCTGAGAAATTCTACACATGTGTCAGGTTGTACCCACCTTCCTTGGCTGTACAGACAGCCATGGTTTCTCCTTGAGTTCATCAATCTGCTCCCAGATTTTGGACAGCTCTGCCCACACTCCCTTCAGGTCCTGCAGTTCCTCATGGGCGACCTGCATTCTCTCCTCACTGGCACTCAACTGACCTAATAAATCAAGGAAAGGTGAATGGGAATGTTTATAGTCAGTGCATGAGGTACAGTATTTGTTTATGTACTCTTACAAATCTCTAGTACAGTATATAGAAAGTTTAATGCCCTCCATCCCCCTTATATGTATTGAGTATATGAACATGTACATGTATGTTCACAATTACAATGACCAACAATTTGAGTCCTTATAATTGTATTAAAGTTTCTAACTTTAATTACTGGGATAGAACTCATTATTTGAAGGTATTATTTTGCTTCTACTGATAAAACATTGTCCACTATTAATTCCTGACCCATCAAGGGCCAATGTAAGAAAAATAATCTTGCATACATCATATAACAACATCTTCAAACACCTTTTATTTTTTTTGACAAAATTACCTGGTTCAGAAAGTTCCAGAGCCTCCTTAGCTTTAGCCACATTTTCTCTCTCTTCCTTTAGTCGGCTGAACTTTCCCTCAAATATGGTCAAGGCCTTCATTGCCTCGTCTGGTTTCAGTTCACCCTTAATGTCAAAGGACAACTCAAAACTTACTAAGAATGCAAAACAAAGAGACAACCATCCACACTTGTATATATGATCATGTTCATGCAACAGGAAAAGAGAGTCAAAAGCCAACCCTAACCAAGAACAAAATTAAATTTACCATAGCCAGCTTAAAACAATTGGAGAAATAATAATAATCTTCCATAAACTGCATGGTAGATAGCAATTGGAATGTCAAAAAAGGATGATAAAACTTTGTTATAGAAAACCCCACTTAAATTAAAAGCAGATATTCTGAAATCAAAAATGGAATTGACATTCAAATTCAAATCAATACTCAATAATTACCCCTCAGCACTTCTCAAAAAGAAGCAAACTAAACAGGGTATGGTTATGTTGAGTAAAGCAAGTTCAGCAAGAGATTTACTTACATCTATTAACTGTTTGGTTTCCAATCAAGAAAATAATACACACTTATATGGTTAGACTTTATAAATTACAGGAAGTAGATTGGAATGATTGAAAAGTAAGGTTCAACATTCAGTATAGTTGTACATGTAAAAATAATTCACATTCAAGGTGAATGTTTTTCTGAGAATTCAAGTCAACAAATAACTTTGAAATATCAATAGTATAACAAGTATATATAAATGCCAAATGGAAGGTAAGATGACCAATACTTACAAGCTAACATAAGTGTTAGATTAACTTATACAGCCCCTCCTATAGATATACTTACAGCCACAGGCTTGTCTTTGTCCCAGTCGGCCAGAAGGTCACCGGTCTTGCTTTCCACCACTTTATCCTCGGACACGATCTTCATCTGCAGGCTGGCCACCTGGGTCTGAATGGAAGAGTCTTTCCTCTTCATGATGTCGTTGAATGCCCCCCACTCGCCCTCGATGTTGTCACTGTACAACCAGTTGGTCGGGAACTGGAACCTCTGTCGCTCCAGGATACGCTGACCTTCTTTGTACATCTGTAATCAGTGCTTGGAATGAGAATTTGTATCTTGTTCATTTCAAATAAGGTCAGGCATGCTGACCTATGACTCAGATTTACAAATTTTGCTATATAGTGATAGAGTTGCTTGTCTCAGTAATCTTCTTGCAGTTTTACAGGCAGCCTCTAAATAACTTTAAAATCAACAAATGCTAATGCTTGAACAGTATGTAAAACCTTATTTTCAACAAAAAATCGTAATAAAATTCCTTACATTGACTTGCTTCTCCCAGTTCTTCATCCTACGTTTTAGAGCCTGGACTTGAGTGATCAGACCTACAGCTTCTGATGTGTTGGCTGTATCAATGGACTGCTGCTCCAACTCGGACCGGGACTAAATGGCGCAGTGACACAATTATAGTACGTATACAGTATAAGTAAATGTAGGATCTTTTTCTTTATGACATACACGTAAAATGTTTATGGTCCTGTGATTGTAAACATATACATGTATATCCAGTTAATTATTTTTACATAAATGTAAATATTAAACAGTAGTAATGTGCAAAGAAAACTTGAATTGATTTACCTTGGAAATAGCAGAATGGAAGTCCACCATTTCGTTTCCAAGGAGACTACCAAACTTGCTGAGGACTTCCTTGTGCCATGAGTCATATTTCAAGCTCACTTTAGATTGTACCTGAAAAAGGAAACTATTTGTGAATACAAATTCTTTTTTTGATATTGCATGCGCAATATCCAGATCATAAAACTACATTAAAGTCCTAAGCACAATGAACATGTAGAAGTATAAACAAGCTTGAAGGATACCTTGCCAAACTGTACAATAATAGGTCCAATTTCTTTCTGGGTTTCTGATGTATCAAATGTCTTCCTTGAAGATCTACGATAACAAACAAAACAAAATTTACAAATGACTGCAAAAAAACAGGTATCTAATCTTCTAACTTCAGCAAAGTACTTACTTAATTTCTTCAAGGGTATTCATCCACAATTTGATTCTGAGTCCCAACCGACTGTATAAGACATCTGGGTTCAAATCCCACAGGGACTGGTATCTAAGCCAAACCTACAAGCATTAATAATAAGATGTCACATTGAATTATTGATACATATACTAAAACATTGTGTTTTGCCCAATCAGTATTGACCATTACCTACCTTGACGTAATTGTCAAACTCCTTCATCACTGACTGAATGGCAGAGTAGGCATCCTCTAGTATTAACTGACCACTAGGAAGTTTAGTCAGTACATTTCTATAGGTGCTCTCTGATTCTGACTCTACATCCAATCCAACCTACAAATCACCATTGTTATATGAAAACTCAAATACAATCATATGAAAATGTGCATATGTACAGTAGATACAAACAGAAAGTCGGACATTTCATAAGCTGAAACACAGGATGCAGCAGGAGTTCCGTCTACCTGATATCTGGAGTGTCGGATACGAGGCAGGCTCGTGATGACTGCTTCCCAACCAAACAGCTCCTGCATGATGTTAACTCGGGACTCCTCCACTGGTGGATTCACGTAGATCAACTGGTTGGTGATTCTTAGCTCATGCACCATTGGCTGGAATTGAGTGAAAGATTCTAATAAATTTCCTTAACACTAAAATTTAATGGAGAAGAAAAAGTACTGTTCATAAACCCTTAAACTTTGTGAAGTTTTTATGCAGTACCTTGATGTGTGGATCCCCACCAGGTTTGTGAGCTTGTTTTTGGGGTTCATCAGTGTCCATAGTATTGTCTGACCCAGACTGTCCCTGACCCAGTAAGGTCTGGGTCCAGGCCTTTAACCCAGCCTCTAATCGTCCTGCAAGAGCAGCCTCAACCTGAAATGTACATGCATAACCTTAAATACCATGCATTAACTGTTTTAAATTGTGGAGTTTACAACAAAATTTTTACATTTACCGTACGTGTAAATTCTGAAAGTTTTGCAGTTGAACATATTTGTAACAATAAATGAGAAAATTGTTTGTGGGTTTCACTAATGGATTTTGAGACGTACCCTCTGGTCGAGTTTGGCCACCCACTGGGGTAGATTGGAGTAGGAATGCAGACTCAGGTTGTCCACAGCCTTCTGGATTTTCCCCAGGATCTCTGTAAACACAGCATTACTGTAAGCACAGGTCTCCAGGGCCTTCACTTCTAACTCTATCTCCTCCTCAATGGCCACCAAATCATCTACCTGAAAGGTTAAAAGTATAAAAATGTCACTCCAATAACAGGTGCTGTAATGCTGTAAATTTAAACAAATATTTAGTTAAAGGTTACATTACTAAATTACAATTGGGACAATATGTAAATAAAATCAAAATGAATTTATACTTCTTTGCAAAAACATTTACAAATTCATTTCAAAAATGTAATAATTGTCTTTTATTGTACCTTTTCTTGGAAGTTGTTTTCTGTATCAGCCAATCTCAGTACATATGGTTCTAGCTTGTAGGATTCCCATACCAGACCAACTCCCTACAACACAACAAATGATTTATCTTGATGGAAAAATATAGGATTAACTTCTCACTTACATGTACATGTAACAAGGATACATGACCAAGTATATTCCTATATCAAGCATCAGTTTATAAAAAGTTTTGTTGGAAAAAAACCCAGCCCTGAATAAACATGATTAGGTATTGAATGTATTTCATTTCAGAATTTAGAATAAAGTGAATATATGTCTTCTTACCTCACCAATAAGATTTTGAACTTCCTTTCTCAGTCCAGCTACCAGCAAAACAATGGTTATCCTTGCTTCGATCTGAAATTTTAAGACAGCATTCAATAAAAATTCTTTAATCTTTAATTTTTTTTAAAAAGCATTAAAAATGCTACTTTGTAAATACTGTGATTTTCATCCTTACCTTTTCTAAAGTTCTCTGGTAGGTCTTCACGCTCTCTATCAAAGATATAGCAAATGGATAGAGCTGGTTAGCCTGGTGAGCTTTGTTGACGATGGCAAGGGGAACTCGGAATCCGAGCCATCGTAGATTCCTCACCTACAACAAATTGTGTGAAGTCTCAATAAAATACACTTCCATGTAACTACTTGTTTTACATAAAACCTGCCCAAACAGAACACATATACCTACCTCTTTAGATAAGGCGATGACTTCTGGCTGGAAATTCACACACAGCTTGAGGACATTTCCTTTCCCCATCACTTTGGATTTGAAGCTCTGGACACTGAAGATTCTTCCAGTTACAACTAACTGTCTGCCTTGGACCTGGAATCATACAATCAAGTTCATATACACTCAACATAAAAGCAGTGTTTCGGAAGTGTAATACTATGGTTTCATTAACATTCCTTCGCATCAATTTCTGTTGATTTAGTGAATATCACTGTTTGAAGGTTATCTAAATTCATGACCAATGACCTTATCAATACAATATGTTATAAGATATCCAATGAACATTTAATTTCGTGAATCAACTTAACAACAGAATCCATCAACCCTAAGCCATTTAAAGTGTTTTCCTACCCTTCTTTGCCAATCTTCAAACAGTTCCTGGGTATTAAGCTTCAGTCTGAAGCTTTCCCCATCATTCTTCAGTTGTTGACCTTCCACATGGTTTTCCCAGCCTTTTCCAAGGACCACTTCCACATGACTCAACAATGCATTAAGCTGGTGCTCAATCTAGAATACACAATTGAACAAAAATGATTTTCCATATTTCTAAAACAGCTGAGTTTTTTCACTTTGAATGATGTGCAATATCATTGGTTAAACTCACCTGTCTTGACCAAACTATTCTCCCAGAGACAGTAGGCAAATCTCTGACTTTACTCATCTTGCAGGCAGTGCTGTGAATGTACTGAACCTACAAACAGATAGTAGCATATCCCTGTTAAATGCATTTTTCAAATAACAATGCTACATCTACCAACTGCAATGTACAAGTAAGTGCTCACGTTTTTCTTCATAAATATTCTGAACATTCAATAAGCTCACCTTGAATTTCTCATGTAGAGCTTCGATATCGTCCTTGACTCTCTGGATGAGCTGAGTTTGGTACTCTCTGATTGCTCCCCGAATGTGGGGTCTGACAAACAGGGCATTGAAGCGGGAAAAGATACGGAACATTTCATTGGCATTCTTCGCAGTTCCCAGCTGGTCCCTCAGCTTGGCCGTGATTCTGGTCTCCACACGATCAATTCTCTCATCATATCTATTAGGAAAAGATTGATTCTCCAAGTTTTCTAATACAAACTATTTTCATTGCTTAATATCCGAATCTTTCTAATTTTATACAAGTTTTTTTTAAAGAATTAGGGATATGCACACTACAAGTGAACATGGACAGGCACAAGTATGTAGTACATACCTTTTAATGGCTGCTTCCCAAGAATCGGAGCCTTCTTTGGACACATCCAATCCATCTACTTCCTTCACATTCTCGTACGCCAGATTTACCTCCTAGACAATGAAAATATATCAGTACAGTGCAACTTTTAACTTTTATAAATTCTTTCCAGACTTAGATTTCCCCATTGTGTGTATATACATACCTCAATGGCATTAGCGTCAGCCACTTCGTCTACCAGGGGTTTGACGACCTTGACATCTGCCTCCTCCTGTCCCGGGGTTCCTGCCTGGGTAGGTTTAGTGGTGGTTGGCCTCAGCACTCGAACAATCACCTGTCTCAACTGCTCATGCTGACGCCGGAATCTGCAATAGCACCATACATATAACGTACAAGTATGTAAATACATGCAACAATATCCAAATTTTAAAAAAGACAGGAATATGCTTGAGACATAATTAAGCAATGAAGTAGCAATCTTTATGTTTACACATACTTTTTCATTTGATCCAGTCGTCCTTGCAGGCGTTTGTGGGCGGGGTTAACTCGCCACACCATGCGTAGATGTTCCTCCCTCTTCTTTTTGACCAGGTCTCTCAGCAGACCCTGAAGCTTTTCATACTCATCATCCCAAGTCCCAAACACTTCAAAACAGGCTGTCATCACCTTCTCAAACTCATCATAGGGGATGTGCATCAAACGACGTGTTCCAAGCACCTACAAAAAAAGTAGAAAAATCCTTTATTAATTTAATGAAAAATTTGCTAAAAGATGAGAAAGATTCATGTACATGTACTCTCAAATGAGAGACATACTCGAAACATATACACTTTACTAGTATTTCATTAAACATGCATTTCTATTCAAAAATGTTCAAAAGGAAAATATGTACACCAGTCATGCAAAAAATAAAACACATTTCACACCTTGAGTAATTGTGAGCTAAGATCCCTTGATATGGCCTCCACAAGCCTCAGACACCTCTGAATAGGGTACTTTGTGGGTCGTATTTTACGGAGGTGGATGAATATGGCAGACAGAGCTACACGAATTCTGTCCAGTTCTGTTGCAGACAGAAGATCATTCAGGGGGAAGTCCTTCATCAGCTGGTTATAATCATTTACTGTGGCCATTGCTTGTTTCAAGCCTAGTCAAAGAATGAAACAATATATTACTTAATTATTTCAATCTCATTTTCATTTGAAAAATACACTGGATTCTAAAACAGATTATATTGCTCTATCTTTTTATATCATTTTATATGTACTGTTGTACCTGTATCTGTGTCAAAACTGACAGTGGCATGGAAACGTTTGCCATGTTTCAGAATCTCCAATGTCAGGACTATTTCTGGACTTTCTCTTTTCTCCTGGATTCTCAGCAGGGCTCTCTCCAGGTTCAGCCAGAAACTGATCTCCTGTAAGGCTGTACCAGAGGCTGGGTCCCTGTCCAGCTTTGTCACCTTGAAAACACGATTATCAAATCATTAACATTTTTGTTATCAAATTGGTACATTAAAATATATTTATTTCAATGGACGCACAAAGCAAAAGTCTACAATTTAAGATGCATGTCAGCTTTAAAGTTCTCCATTATTTTATATATTTCATAATGTTCATTTCAAAACAAGGATGAATGCCGTCTCCTTTCTTCCCCAAACAAAGATTATCTTATGGTCAGTTCACTTTTACAATTATAGATTCATTGACTCAGTGTATTAACCATTTCTACTGTTAATAGAGACGATGCATAAAATCTCGTATGCAACAATACATAAAAGGATTTTGTCAGCACTGTAGTACATGTACCTTCTGAATTTCCCTGATCCATCTGTTCACTCCACTCTGTAAAGCATTTAGAAACTGTGCATCTTCCACTTTGTCACCAAAATCCTCCACCTTGGGTTTCCTCCCCTCCTCGGAACATTTCTTGATGACTGCAGACACCACAGGATGGATGGGCAGGTTAATTTCTGGGATGTCAATGTTCTGCTGTAAATGCAACAGCCCCATTTCCAGCTCCGATATCTTTTTCTCCACTGTTGGTGCCATCTTGTCTCCATCTCTGCAAAAAAAGGAAAAATTACAAATCCATAGACATGATA
Source organism: Magallana gigas (assembly GCF_902806645.1). NCBI lineage: Eukaryota > Metazoa > Mollusca > Bivalvia > Ostreida > Ostreidae > Magallana > Magallana gigas. The sequence continues at coordinate 23,976,862 of NC_047561.1, forward strand.
AAAAAAAGAAGTATCAAAACTACACTCCCACCCCTTAAAAAAAGTGGGACAAAAATTAACCTTTCAGCTTTCCCTGTTTCCTTGATGTAAGATTTGAAGAAGGGAGAAACTGCATTACTGACATAGGCATGTAGGGTTTCGTATGGTGACCCCTCACTGAAGTTCATGACCCTGATCTGTGATGGAAAACTTTTCTCTGCCTCCACAATTGCACCCCGCTTGATAAGCACCATGCTACAGTATACAGAAAAAAAAATTAAGTAATTCTTGTTAAAGTATATATCCTGTTTCATACATAAAGAAAAAGATTGTAAAAATATTTGAATGTTTTGGGGATTTTATTCAAGTATTACTTAAACAACAATGGTTATACCAAACAAGGGCAATGCTCATTTTGCTGAATGCTAGATGAAAATCAATGAAAATTTTGTGGAACTATTAACTCTAAATTAATTCTTAGTTTTCAATATTCTAGATCTCAAAGAAAATCTTAGTATTTCATGCTCTTTGTTATGGTGTTGATCCTGAGGTTACGAACCTGGACACTTTCGAACTGGTGTAGTGAACATCCACAGAGAAAGTGTAAACAGCAGGGGCCTCTCCATCGCCTTCACCAACCTCTTCCGACTCATCTGTTTACAACAAGTGTTTAAGTTTTAATAACTAAATAGCATGCGTGAAATAAAGCAGCAATTGTTTTACACTCCGGCATATTTAATTAAATGAAGATAGGTAAAAGCAGAAACAGAAAATGAAATAGAGATCAATACATCTGAATATATTGTTTCAGATCCTTTGCAGTGAAATAAGAATACATTTTAGCCATCAACACGTTTCTTTCAATCTCTGCACAACCGCCCCTCCTAATAAAATTACCAGTAACTGGTAGATGGATCTGCCCGTTTGCCCCGTAGACTGCATTCCTTAGTTATTTATTTTAAACATATAATCAATGAATGCCAACAACAATAAAATATGTATATCTTGATAAGCTATCATAATATCTTCTGTATGAGCAGTCTATTATCACTTATTTTTCAACCTAATCATATCTACCTCAGGTGATGTGGTCTGATATTGATTATGATAATAAGTCGTCGGCCAAAGTATGAGTCATTAAAAAAAATAAGGAAAATTTAAGAAATAATAAAACACATATTTACCCTTCGTTGAAGATCTCTGAATCAACAGAACAGGAATCTGTGGATCCCCAAGGAATTTTTTGATGTTTTCAGATGTACTCTTCTCAAATATGGTTGTTTTTAGCTGAGGAGGAGCTGAATCCTTGTCCTCCATCAAAGCTGGGACAATTCTCAGCAAATACTCAGCAAAGTCCGACAGTTCGGCTGTCGCCTGCACTGGCGCAGCCCGGACCTCTGGGTCCGCTGTCGTCTCCGACATCTCTCTACCTTTAGGTTTACTGTCAACGCCCTTCTTCGAAATGAGCTACTCGCAATGTGAACAACTCAGTCGATAGTGTTCTTCCCCGAACTTTAATCCGGGCAACTGCACTTGCAGAAATTGAAGAGTTCCGTAAAGGGAGATAATTATGGCGGGAAATTTGCTTTAATTTGTTGGAAAAACTTCGTAAATTAATTTTTATTTGTTTGAAGTGCGTTTTGATTGGTACTTGGTCGATTGATGGTAGCAAGTAAATAGGTAAATCTACCATATTATCATATGCATACAAAGCTTCGCGTGTCACTGCGAGAACAAACGAAATATGCAAGCAAAAAAACAAAACGACCACCGTCGAAATTCGGACCCTGTTGATTTTAAAACCTTCCCTCCATACATTGCAACAAACAAACAAACAAACGAAAATTTGTTTTAGTTTGAAAAAAAATATATATTTCACACTCTTTCAAGACTTTTTTTAAATGTGATAATTTTTGTCAGACTTTCCTTTAATAAATTCTATATATTTTACTCTGAGTGACTTTATAAACGTGCTGAGATTATTCTATACGCACTGGCGTCGGAAGCAAATTGAAAGTGGGGGGGCTAGACTAATCCTGCGAGAAAAGTGGGGGGGGGGGCTGAACCCTCTATCATGCTATGTTTCTAATGGTTAGGTATAACTTTGCAAAAAAGTGGGGAGGGGGCTAAGGCCCCCCCCCCCAGCCCCCCCCCCCCAGCCCCCCGGTTCCGACGCCTATGATACGATATGTCGGGCTAGGATTTTTATAGCCTAATTGTTGGGTTTTTTTATTCGTTGTTTTTTAGGGGTCAGGCGGGGAAGAATTTTTGTGGATCGAATTATTTTTCAAGAAGTTTTTATTTATTTTTAATTATCTATTGGTTTTATTGAAGTCTTTGATCTTTTGAAAACCTTTTCATAATTTACTCGTAGAACAAAACTTGCCTCTGACATTTCTGTAATCTATTTTTACAATTGCTGTGAGCAAATAAAATGTGCATGCTTATTTCATTGTTTGGTTGTTTTTAATTCCATGTATCATTTTTTCTCCAAAATGCGTTTAATCTTTTTTTCCTATTTTGATTGCACATTATGTTCTCTTCAGGCAATTTTTGTTCGACGCAGCCCTACTGTCTCCGTTCAATCTAAACAGATATATGCACCCCACCAACAGTTAATACCAAAAATTGTGGTATATTTAAGCAAATAACTTTATATTTTTCCATTCGTAATTCAAATTTTCACGATTTTTTTTTAATGATTGAAATTTTTAAAGTTTTTTTTTTTTTGGGGGGGGGGGGGGTAAATATATCATTATGGGCTGCATCATGCATTTCAAGCTAAAATGCGCGGATAATAAAAATCCAGCGTAACAATAGAATTTCTGATTCAATTCAGTTTTTATTAATTAACAGGGGCATTATACAATGTAGTTGATCGCCTGCTACATTTTCATTCCTATTACCAGATTCACATACGTACCTGCGTGGATGTCAGACACAGCGTCAGAACGAAAACCACACGCAATGATTGCTACCTTCATAGCCCAATCAAGAAAATTAGCATTGATAGCTATTGTATATATTTGATTTATCTTTAAAAAAAAAAAATATTGAATTAATCCAAAAAATATACGAGTACAAAGCAAACGTATCTGATTTTATTAAGTGTTTATTTATGTTCATCAGTAGTACATTACGTTAGATAGAAAAAAATAGCCAATTACATAGGAATTTGAGTCTGACATCATCATGATTATTTCGCGCAGTCCGTGATTTTGTTAGGTTGCTCAAGCTTTCGACCGATCGATAAACTGGTTAGAACTGGATCGTGTAGATTTCAGCCTTGTCATGCAAAACTAAGCGATATTTTGTATGCATCATCCCGAATCATCATGTAACTATTACACAACTCCTCCTAAATTTTAGTTAAAAGAGTGATATCTCATGCTATAAAAAACTAACTATCTAACTATCGAATATGTGACATTTGAACTATATCCGACAAACGGGATGACAAGTGTCGTTTTATGATTACGGACGAGTTACATTATGAAAGATTAAGCGAACACACCAGGTTAACAACATTGACTTATAATGAGGGAAGCCAACTAAACTCTAGCATTTTTTAGATTTTTTTTTTAAAGTTACATATGAGCACAACGATGTATGTACTTACTCCCTTCACATATAGATATATATTAACAAAATACATTGACCAGCTGAATGAGAAAAGTATATAAAAGATTTAATTCATTGCGAAGGAAAACAAATTCCAAAAGTTATTTTTGGCAATAAACTGTAAACCAACTTTTTATTTCGCGAATTACCTGAAATGAACTGGTTTATGGCGACAAACTTTCGCGACAAGGCCTTAACAACACAAGTGTTGTAATTAAAACAATGGACAATGACTGGTTTGTGGTGAGAGATCTTTGCAAAGACGAGGCTTTCGCGAAAATTTCTCGCATGCGAATATGAGCGGGTTAACAGTATTTTAGATTTTACTTTAGTATTTGTAACTTTGCAATAAACTGCAATATAGAATGCTTATGCCAGAATCAACAACATACTGCCAAAACTGATAATATACAACATATACAGTATTTATAGCCCAGTTTTAGTCACATCGTTTTATTGCCAGTATTCACACTCTTATTATGAATTGATTTTATTTTATTTTACAGCTGTACTTGGATTGTAGAGATGTAGTAAACGAAGGAGACACAACAACACCAGCCACGTTTTTACCAAGGTAAGTTAAACAATATCAAGGTTATCCTCAAAATAAAACAAAAATATGTGCGTATCCATTGGTGTATAATGTTCTCACCATCAACAGTGCACATATCATGTGAATTAACAACTGTGCAATATTTTACAGCCATTGTGCAGAAATGTTTAAACTCAAAAGAACATGTATTATTTTGCAAAAATGTATTGCTATAAGAATTAAGACAATTCTTAATGAAAACTTGCATGCCAAGTAAATATAAAGAATACATTAACTATATTTCAATTATTAAAACTGATACATGTAATATTCTAACAGTATTGTAACTTGCATTACAAACTTCATCTAATACAGTATTTAAACTGACTTTGAATTTAGAATTGTAGATCATGGATTCTCTGTCTGGTGGCAGTTTGTATTTCATTTTGGGGTAATTGTTTGAGTGACTGTTGGTATGAGTACAAGGCAGACTGGAGGTTCCCTGCTATATGTTGACAGATCCCCAGGATCTCCCAGGAGATATCTCTGAGACAAATAGGTACATAGAGTCCCTGATCATGGTGGACTAGGACCTGTAGATCATCTAAGGCTGCTTGTGCTCTCATTGTGTCAACATGTCTAGAGCTTATAAACTCTAGCATGTGTAACAGTACATAGGGTGGTATATACAAATTACCGGTAAGTTCACTCATTTGTTTACTAGACTGTTGTTCTGGTATCAGTTCATGAATATAACACTTTTTATTGTCAAGTATAACATTCTTTGCTACAGCCTGTCTCATCTTTGTAGACCAAGACTGTCCCCCTACAGCCTCAGTAAACCTCTCTCTGTCTACATGGCTCTCATACATCAGATATGGCTGTGCTAACTTGACCTTTGTAATCTCTAAAACAGATAAAGCTTCCCTGTATCTGTGTGTCTTGTAATAATACATTGCAATGTAAAACATGTCAGAAATATACCCAAACTTAGCTGTTAATTTTAGCAAATGACAGGATATTTTGTCTGCAATATACATTTGTTTGTTGACATTCGTGTTTATGTACATGTTGTATTCGGATAATGTAAAAGCAATGTACTGAAAGAGGGTGGCTGTGTATTTTTGTAAACTTACAACTTGATAATGTGACAAGGGAGAACCTATCAACTGTTCTACTGTTTGTAGGTACTGTATACAGTGCTGTAGGTCTGATGTATGTAATGAATCAGTAGCATTTATGTCATCAAATAATTCTATATCAAACTTGGCCTCAGAGATCAGAGTGTGTTCAGCAGTACACACTGAGAGTCTGGGATTACAGAGGACATCAATGATACAAGACCTGATGGAGGGACTGTGTAGCAGCATTGTTATACCCTTCTCATACAACTCATACAGTCGCCTGAATAAACTTGTTTGTGAGTGGCCATGAATTTTGCTTAGAAACATGTTGTTTTCTGGAATGAAAAAGTTTGGACAGATTCCGTCATACACCCACTTAAGAAGAATTTTAAAGCAGACCCAGAAACCGACCAGGAGATTTCGTGGACACCAGTGAGGTAGTGCTTTTTGTTGAATGACCCAAAAAACAGCTGTTTTCATGTGATAAGAACACAGTAGTTTATCTTCATCTCTTAATTCACTGTTAATTATTTCTTTTAAGAACAATTTCAGCATTCCATAAGTTAAGAATTGTGTGTGATTCATTGAGTACACAAGTTTGTATTCAGCCTGAGAGAAAGAAATTCTCCATTCGATTTCTTCATGGTTTCCCAGTTTGTGTCCAATTGCAACAAAGTGACATCCATTTCTTATAATGTCATTGACAACATGAGGTGAAGGCCATGAGTGACATCTGTCTAACCATGAGGAGGCAGAGGGGGGCCAAAAATCACTGATAAAACAATAAGCATTATCATTTTCTAATGGACCATTTGTGTTACTAACACATGGACCATGGATTGTAGAACCAGGTGTACATAAAGAATGATGTATCTCTCTGTATATGGAACTTGATATATAGAGTCCCCCATTCATCTTCACACAAGACAACCACACTTTCCGTTCAGCTTGTAATTCCAATGGTAACCAAAGTAATGTAAATCCTGGTGGACTCTCAGAACTGTCACAGAGAATCAGTGTCTGTCTGTGTATGTTGTAAAACTCAGACTGAGAGAAGTCCCAGATCACTCGGTGGTTAGTTGGCCACAACATATAATCTACGTCTGATCCACACAATCTGAATCCTTCTTTCATACTTCCACTCAAACTTAATATCACTAGCTCATATCGATTATCCAAAAACTCGATCATGTCCTTTATATCTCTCCTAGAGGTCACCTGTTGAGGAGTCCCTATCTTGTTACACATCCCCACATACACTGACTCGGACATATTCTGGACTGCCATACCGCTTAAAAAATGTCTGAAGTCTGTGAATATATCAGTATTATAGATTTGTACAACATCTACAAGGCTGTATTTGACTCCATTTTATGAAGAACATTTTTAAGGTGCTAAAAAAAGAGCATTGAATTCCCAACTTTTTTGTTTCATTTTAAAACACTGTGGAATTTAAATCCTATAGTAATCGATTTTATCAACCGCCCAGATAGCTACGTTGAGATCACTCATGTATTCAGGGGTCTTTGATAAAAATCCAGGTCTAAGTAGAGGACATCACTGACCCCCATGTTTTATTATGTCAAAATGATACTGCATAATATCTCAGCAAACTGGATTAATCTAGCTTATAAATAAGATTATTCAAAATGTTTTTATTCCAAATCCAATTGTAACTATTATAGAAATTGTCTATTTTAAATGCAAAAAGGTCACAATAAGTTAAAGCAGCTTCGTACACAATATTTTTGTAATCCCTCTAGTATTCAGTGTGACCACTGTGCATAATTAAAAACAATATTTGAAGAAATAGGTTTGCTTCATCAAAAATACTGACAACAAATCCTAATCAGGCTGAAATTGCATTTTAGATGCAAAAAGGTCAAATTAAATGGGCCATAATTCAGAGGAATGAATACAGACCCCCCATTATCTTTGTATATTTTTTTGTATGTTTTGTCTACAGAATTCAATGATACACTTCTCAAGAAATTCTTGATACAACAGCATTGAAGAATGGGATACCTTAATGACACCCTCCCTTTTCACTTAATAAGATAATATTTATTTGAATCAAAAATATTTCGATATTTGATATCTGATACTGAATGCATTTTTTTATAAAAACGTTTTAATCTGGTATATACGGCGGCGTGGAAGGGCCAGATGAAAAAAACAATTAATCTTATTCGTTCGGACGAATAAGCTATTTGTTCGGACGAATAAGTTATTTGTTCGGACGAATTAGGATTTGTTCGGACGAATAAGTTATTTGTTCGGACAAATAAGTTATTTGTTCGGACGAATTAGGATTTGTTCGGACGAATTAGGATTTGTTCGGACGAATAAGTTATTTGTTCGGACGAATTAGCTATTTGTTCGGACGAATTAGGATTTGTTCGGACGAATAAGTTATTTGTTCGGACGAATTAGGATTTGTTCGGACGAATTAGGATTTGTTCGGACGAATAAGTTATTTGTTCGGACGAATAAGGATTTGTTTTGACGAACAAGTTATTTGTTCGGACGAATTAGGATTTGTTCGGACGAATTAGCTATTTGTTCGGACGAATAAGTTATTTGTTCGGACGAATTAGGATTTGTTCGGACAAATTAGATATTTGTTCGGACAAATAAGTTATTTGTTCGGACGAATTAGGATTTGTTCGGACGAATTACGATTTGTTCGGACGAATAAGTTATTTGTTCGGACGAATTACGATTTGTTCGGACGAATTAGATAGTTGTTCGGACGAATTAGGATTTGTTCGGACGAATTATGATTTGTTCGGACAAATAAGTTATTTGTTCGGACGATTTAGGATTTGTTCGGACGAATTATGATTTGTTCGGACGAATAAGATATTTGTTCGGACAAATAAGTTATTTGTTCGGACGAATTAGGATTTGTTCGGACGAATTAGGATTTGTTCGGACGAATAAGTTATTAATAGTGGTACATGTATGAGAGAGAACGAGAGAGAGAGAGAGAGAAAGAGAGAGAGATGTCATAATCATGGATACATAAATGTGAAAAGTCTAATCAGTTTCATGATCATGCGCGGATCCAGAAAAATTTACCGGGGTAGTGGTGGTGGTGGGGGGGGGGGGTCTGATAGATAGTTTTGTTTGCGGGGTAGGGGTGCAAGGCCCCCCGACCACCCCGGCTCTAGATCCGCGTATAAATGTATGCCAACTGTAGGCAGCGCAAGTTTTTTCTTTGCTAACTATAAGTTTTATTTCGTTATTAATAGTGGTACATGTATGAGAGAGAGATAGATAGAGAGAGAGAGAGAGGTCATAATCATGGATACATAAATTTGAAAAGTCTAAATAGTTTACATGATCATGTGCGGATCCAGAAAAATTTACCGGGGTAGTGGTGGTGGGGGAGGGGGGGGGGTCTGATAGATAGTTTTGTTTGCGGGTAGGGCGACCAAGGCCCCCCGACCACCCGGCTCTAGATCCGCGTATAGATGTATGGCAGCGCAGGTTTTTTCTTAACTAACTATAAGTTTTATTTCGCGCAATGCCAGAAGAAATGATTCCAATAGTCATAATCATATGATTCCGCAGGTGGATTTCGATTGTCGATGTTTATATTGAAAATGTAGTCATTCTCCTGTTTACTAGGGACACTGGACATACGAAATTATCTTTCGCCTTAACTTTATACATATACATGTATACGATCAAAGTTAACTGATATACTTCGTGGAATTGTAATAATCGCACAATTACTTAAGTGACTTATAAAACAAACTAATTTTTACTTATACTTTATAATATAAAGTCAGCAAAATATCCCAACATCCTAACTATAATGCAAAAAAGTAATAAAAATAGAATTTAATGATAAAAATACTTATTGTCCGTCAAATAGACCTCTGATGACGTATTTGCATGTTAAATTTATCATATGGCTTTGTAAAGTTTTCCTATGTTTGGAATCTGAGGAGCGCAAATAAAAACATTATCAATAATCATAACTGATTGAATAATCATAACTGATTGAATCAAGTTATGGGGAAAATTAAAATAATTAGACGATTTAAGGTGAAATAAAAGCTTACAAAACAATTGACAATTTTATACAATATTTCAAAAGGTTGTATCTCATTTTTCTTAACTATTATTGAAAAATATTGTTTATGAATCATACTATCGTAAAATCTGACGCCTATTTTCATCGGTCGAATGCGGCATCCAGGCTATTTATAGATAAAAACTCCATATGATGACGACTAACTTTGATTTTGTATCGACGATTTTTGATGCTATGTCTGATTTTAAAAATGAAATAGATTCAAAGTTGACTAATGAGACAAACATTAAGGTTAACATTAGTTTTAGACTATCGAAAACCCATGGCACCATGATAATATAACTCCAATCCTTTAGATAGATAGAGGTTGAAAATTGAGCTTGACAGCACAATATGTCAGATATTGCATACATGTCAGATAGTATACATGTAACACCTATGTCTATATTATAAGCAAATTATCATTTGAAGGAAAGGGGTGGCTTGACCCCCCCCCCTTTCATCTACATCATTACCAGAGCAGATACATGTAGTCTTTATATTATAAAGTATAAGTAAAAACTAGTTTGTTTTATAAGTCACTTAAGTAATTGTGCGATTATTACAATTCCACGAAGCATATCAGTTAACTTTGATCGTATACATGTATATGTATAAAGTTAAGGCGAAAGATAATTTCGTATGTCCAGTGTCCCTAGTAAACAGGAGAATGACTACATTTTCAATATAAACATCGACAATCGAAATCCACCTGCGGAATCATATAATTATGACTAGTGGAATCATTTCTTCTGGCATTGCGCGAAATAAAACTTTTAGTTAGCAAAGAAAAAACCTGCGCTGCCTACAGTTGGCATACATCTATACGCGGATCTAGAGCCGGGGTGGTCGGGGGGCCTTGCACCCCCACCCCGCAAACAAAACTATCTATCAGACCCCCCCCCCCACCACCACCACCACTACCCCGGTAAATTTTTCTGGATCCGCGCATGATCATGTAAACTGATTAGACTTTTCACATTTATGTATCCATGATTATGACATCTCTCTCTCTCTCTCATACATGTACCATTATTAATAAATTATTCGTCCGAACAAATCATAATTCGTCCGAACAAATCCTAATTCGTCCGAACAAATAAGTTATTTGTCCGAACAAATAAGTTATTTGTCCGAACAAATATCTTATTCGTCCGAACAAATCATAATTCGTCCGAGCAAATCCTAAATCGTCCGAACAAATAACTTATTTGTCCGAACAAATCATAATTCGTCCGAACAAATCCTAATTCGTCCGAACAAATATCTAATTCGTCCGAACAAATCGTAATTCGTCCGAACAAATCGTAATTCGTCCGAAAAAATCCTAATTCGTCCGAACAAATAACTTATTTGTCCTAACAAATATCTAATTTGTCCGAACAAATCCTAATTCGAACAAATCGTAATTCGTCCGAACAAATAACTTATTTGTCCGAACAAATAAGAATTTTTTATTTTTTCACCTGGCCCTTCCACGCCGCCGTAGGTATATATCTATTTTAATCTTTTTATTTGTTTCACTCAAACTCTTGAGTAGGATGTGAAGCGCTCTGAAAGTGCAGTTTTAATTACATTTAATATAACAATAATTTATTTCTTTCAAAACCACATCTTTCACATCTACAAAATATAATTACAAATTTTAGACAGTGCATACATCTATATATTATATAATACGATCGAATCAATGGGCGGGTGGGTTGGACTTATATGACTGCACGAAAAAGAGCCTCGAATGGTTTTACAAGTACACAATAACTTTCACGGTCATTCATAGCTCGGGCTATGAATATCAATGTCACCTGACTAGGTGACATTAATAACAACCAATAGATGTAAAGAATAAACAAACACTACCACGTGTTTAAGTAACATTAATAAATACATTTATGTTCTTATTTGTTTCACTCAAGCGAACATTAAATATTTATAAAATAAACACAAACTCGTGATTAGGATATGAAGCGCTGTGAAAGTGCAGTTTTAATTAATTCGAAGATAAAGAAGATAAAAAAAAACCTCGCTAAATGCTAAGATTTTTTTGTGACTGACAGTTTCTAAGATAAATTTTCTTTGACATGCATATAGCCATCTTTTGCCCTATCCGACCTCCACCGCCCATGCTTTTTAAACAGTCTATCACAAACCCCTGCAGATGCTGCAGAAGTAGCACCGCCCGATCTTAAACTATGTACACCAAAGTTGGACTTGTCTAAACCAATCTTTTATATTTTTTGAATTTTCAGAAATATTATATGTTATAACTTGTAAATGGTGCTTCATGCTACCAGAATGTACTATTTTCTCACAAACTTTGGTTATCAGTAAACCACTCCACTGTCGTTTCTTGTGATTCATTCTTAAAAGATGCCATGACTCTCTCCATGTCGAACTCATATTTTTCTCATCATCTTTCCACATCAGATGGAACACCTTATAATTAACTTTAACTGTATATGCACTTGATGCTGAGTTGCTTGCATCTGAATAAATGATAACATTTGTTTTTCTTAACAAACAGAATGTAGAAATCTTGTATTATTACAAGGAATACATTTTACCCAGAAATTCAATTCTTCAAAAACTAGATCTCTATGTTTGAATAACAATTTTAAATCCCATAATTCTTTTGTAGCTATTTCCATAGAAGAAAATCGTGTCATTATATTACACCCATTACTGGTGTCATGGAAATGATTTTTCCAACTACTTGTGCCAATTCTCTCGCTGTTATATCTGGGAAACGATCAATTACTTTCTTCAAACAACAAACAGCGTCTTCTATTCGTCTCACCGGAACTGAAATGAAAATGAATTTGAATTCCATGTTAAATCTAACCATTCAATAATTTGCGTTGGAATAAACTGTGATATGTCTATATTGACCACCTGTCCAGTTTCAATGTTCTCTGAATGAAATTAGAATCTAACATACATTGACTCTCAGTCGAAGCAAATGCTCACCCATCATCTAGACAAAATACAATCATTATATACCACTTTTTCTCAAAAACTTCACCAGATGTCTTAAACATTTAGTAAAAATAAATGGAGCTGATGACAGACCAAATGGCATCATGAACAACAATCTGTATCCGAACTTGAATTGATACTACCCCATCGTCGGTGACCCACGTGTGATTCACATCGATTCTCTCCATCATCATCGGTGACCCACGTGTGATTCACATCGATTCTCTGAGGAAACTTGTGGACTCAAAACCGTGGTTTGCGACGATGAGACTTGTGGACTCAAAACCGTGGTTTGCGACGATGATACTACCCAAGGCTGCATGTTTTGTATGTAGGAATATACAAGTGTCAGCTTCTTCATGGTTTCAAGATGATACAAAGTCTGTATCTATAGCTCTGTTACAGAGAACATACATAGTTAGCATTTAGAAGTGATTATAGCCTGTTATCTATACTTTTATTTCCTGTCAGAGCAATGTGATTAACAAGAATGTTTGGAATATGAAAATCAGATACCCCCCCCCCCCTCGCTTTCTCAAAATATTTTTTTTTGAATACTGGTGTGAAATCTTAGTTGATGCCTATGTTGGAAGCTAGTCAAGTATTGCCAAACAGTGTACCCACTGTTCCCTCACTTGTTATTGACGGCCCATCATTAGTCAATTCAAAACAACAGAAGAATGTCCAACCTTTGATAACTATGCCAATGACATTATCCTAACGCACATCACTTGACTTGCGCAAGGCCATTGGAGAGTAGATGTTGTATTCGATGTTTACAAAGATGATAGTCATAAAGGTGAAACTAGAAGGAAATGAGGCATACGATCTAGACGGAAGATAACTAGAAACACTAGACCGCCAAACTCTTGGAACACTTTTCTTCGGTGTAACGAGAACAAAACAAGACCATCTGGATATAAGCAGACCAAATCGTCTAGACCACGTGTTTAAGTAACATTAATAAATACATGAACAATTCTAGTTCAGACATATACAACTATAAGTTTATGCCCAGTTTGCATGAGATGTACTCTTAATGTATACTGTTATATTTACAAAAAAATTAGCTAAAACAAAGAAGTTGGAAATTCCAATTTTGAAGTTACTTAAAAGTCGGAAAAGTCAACTCAACTCAACAACTTTAAAGTTGAAAAATCAACTCAACTCAACAACTTTAAAGTTGAAAAAAAAATCAACTTTAAAGTATGAAATTCCAAGATTTAAGTTGTAAATTCCAACTTTAAAGTTGCAGGTCCTGGGTTCGAATGAAGCAGTGACTTTTGTTTTTATGAAAAGCAATACATGTTTAAAAGTTGATTTTTCCTCAAGTTTGAACTTTTTCCCCGTCATTTTCAAGTCATAAGCATGCGTGAATTTCATATCTTTAAGGAATATAAAAAATTGGACTCGTATTACAAAGTTTCCCAGAGGGCTTGGAAGACCCTTAAGATCAATTCTATGTAAGAATCAAAGATTTATAAAAGGGTCTGGCCACGCATAGTCACAAATTTTCCTTATATTTCATACATAGACACACCTAGGTGTAAAACGCAAAAAACCACTAAAAGTTTGTTGCTAGGGGTAACCGTTGCCATAGTAATCGAGGCTATAGATGGAAAAATAGCAAAACTTACTTACTTGGTATATATATATTTTATTATGAAAATTGACATCCGTTGCTATGGCAACAATGCCAAAAAATAGGAAATACTAAGAAAATGAAGATGATTTTGATATGCTTTAATTCCCAATTGTAGAATTTTTTTGCAATTATTTTAGTTGGAACTTGTAAAAATATATCTAAATTTTCATTATATATCTTAAAAAGCTTTGTTATGCAACAGAGAAGTGTTGTTGCTATGGAAAATTAAGTTGCATAAAAAATCACACAGAAATTCTTACTTTTTGAAAAGTCCATAGCAACGGCAGTTATTTTTAAAAAATTTCAGATTTTTTTCAAGTGTCATTAAAGTTAAGGACATACGTTATTTTTTCTCACCATTTGACTTTATATATTTATTTTCTATAAGGGAATAATATCCATTCAAAGATGCCTAAAAATATTATAATTTTCCTTATTTTTAAGTTTGTTACCATAGCAACGGTTCTCAATTTTCATATTTAAATTCTTAATTGCACAATCATAATGGTGTTTACCAAAAAATCCAAGATTTGCACTTTTTATTCAAATTAAATGAAGAAAACATATTTTAAAATTTCTGTTAGGTAACCATGGAAACGCTTTAAAAATATGCGTTTCTCCATGAATTTTTGTCTTTCTTTAGAAAAATGACAACTGTTTTTAATAATATATTCTACCCTGGAAACCCCAAGTTCTGCACATTCCTCACAATATGTTCTCAAATAAGTATTAAAATGCCATTTCTACATTTTTACCATCGGTTACCATGGCAACGGGACCACATAGCAACAAACAAGTGGTGTTAGGCTTTTTTACTCACCAAAGTCTATCAAATTGTCAAGTATGAAGAAAATTCGTGACTATGCGTGGCCACCGAATTTTGATTTAAGGAATGAATTCAATATTTATTTGTTTTATACGCTATAAAATGGTTTGGGGCAGTTAAGCGTCAACTGTTTCAAACCATTTTATATCGTATAAAACAAATAAATATTGAATTCATTGCTTATAATTTAATTTTTTTACTCTTCATTGTAGATAAAAACGGTCATTTGACCTTGAAAATGACGTAAAATTGTACAAAATTCAAACCGTAACGTCAGGCGTATTGATATGTTTTTGACGTTAGTCTTACTATGACGTAGGCAACATTCTTTATACGATATAAAATAATTTTTTAGCCAATCAGAAAGCGCGTTACAACCAATATTAAATTATTCTTACATAGAATTGGTCTTAAACCGCTGCATGGAATTTTGTGTAATTTTGTAGGCATTTAGGACACAATATGTACATGAAGGTTTACATAACCCAGGAAATCCCGATTCCATTATTTTTCTGGGAATTTTGGTACTTTTGAATTTAGATTTTGTTTTGGTTAAAGGCAAAGAAATAGATATCCATGTTTCCAGTGATGATTTTTTGCGAGTTATATCATAATGCCTTTAATTTAATTATTTTGTGTATTTAATGCATACCTTGCTATGCATGAGCAGCATTGTCGAGTAAAGGTGGAGCATTCATTTGGATATGTGAGCTTGATCACGTTCTCTTTCATTTTTTGTGATAAATGATTAGAAATAAATCATTAACGAGTAAATTAAGATTTGTACGTATGACCATAGATCTAGAAAAAGTCCCTTAAAACCATGATCTTCTATTTTATTTTCAAAAAAATGAATAATTATTGTAAATAAGGTGAAAGTTACCGGCGAATTTCATTTTCAGTTTTCTTTTAATCCTATTAAATAACAACCAAATACGTTTAGTAACAGTGACTTATGATTTTGAATTTATGAAAGAATGAATGAATATTTAACGAAGGAATTCTATATATTTAATTATTTATGTTTATTTTAGCTGCAAAAGAGAACTGAACACCAGAACCTATCAAGAATAAGTTAACCAGCCCAAAGAATTTATCCTAATAGGATTGTTCAAAATAGAAGTTAATTCATAACACTCAAAATGCAACTGCTTGTGTTTGATTTCTTTGAGGCATTAAGAGACGTCTTAATTGCACTCCACTGAATTCCAGAAAAATTATAGACCCAAAGAAGAGAAATTCTTGCTACTTATAAAATTTGTGCGCATATAAACATTCTTCCGTATTTTAATCGATTTTCAATGGAGCTTAGAAAGTAATCCATGATTGGCCTAAATGATGGAATTTTTTTTTAAATTTACATGGATGAATTTACTAATTTGAGGTTTTATTAATAAAATTCGTTGGTGTGTTGTTTTTTTCTTTGAAAAAGGAAATGAGTGAGTGGAAGATCAGGGAGAAGTTGAATTAGTAAAGCACTCTTTCGCTTATATCAGTCTCTCCATCTCTTAAACTTTTTTCCTATCACTAACAAACCTACTGTCCTAGTGGAGTGAGAGGGTAACGTGGGTGAGATGAAAATAAAGAGTGAGACAGGGGAAAGAGTGAAACGGTAAAAAAAAAAATGGAGTGAAAGAGAGAAAGGAGAGTGATGTAAGAGACAGAGAGTAGGGCGAGTAAGACAGCGAAGAGAGTGGGATTAGGGAAAGAGAAGTGAGAGTGGGGCGAGAGATAGAAAGAGAGAGTGGGACCAGAGAGTAAGAGTGGGACGAGATAGAGAGTGAAGTGGGCAAGAGAGAGTGTGAGAGTGGGACGAGACAGAGAGAGGAGGGTGAGAGTGGGGCGAAAGAGAGGGTTAGAGTTGGGCCAGAGAGAGTGAAAATGGGACAAGAGAGAATGAGAGTGGGGAGAGAGATAGAGAGAGAGAGTGGGGCGAGAGAAAGAAAGAGAGAGAGAGAGTGCGGCGAAAGAGAGAGTGTGTTGCATGGGAACAGGGAGAGTGGGACGAGAGAGAAAGAGTGGGGAATATGTGAGAAGAGTAAGAGAGAGAGTTTGTTTAGAGATGCATGGTGGGGATAGAGAAAGAGAGAGTGGGCGGTGGGTAAAGGATAGAAAAAGGTTAAGTGAGAGAAGAAAAGTGAAACACAGAAATGGCGGGAGGAAAAAGAAAAAGAGAGGATTGAAAGGGGATAATGAAAGTGAAGCAAAAGGAAGAGATTGCGGTGAGACTGTTTCCCCAAGCTGTCGACATCCTTAAGCACGTAAATCCTATGAAGGCCCAGACCAACCAAACAATTTCCAAACATCTAGACCGAAGTCAAATGCATGGTCGTTCCACCCAAAATCAGACAAAAAATCGTAAGCTTTTCCCGTGTGCTAACAGAATTATTAATAAGACCCTGTTTTACACATGTCTCTTGTTTTTATCAGAATCAAACTGTAAACCATTGATGTCTCCGCCTTTCATTTAATCAAACAGCGGGGCCAGAAAGTCGTACGAATGGATTTGGGGGTATGACTTATTCGAGATATGGCCGTCAATCAACACGATAATTTTTTTCATTGAATTTATTATACACTGTACAAGTACGATTATGCATACATGTACATAATTTATCTTTAAATAACACTAGTATCGTGTACCAAATTACTCAGATGTGTCGGTCAGTTTTTGGGATTTGATTTTTATCAACTCTCCTATGCGGTTACTCTTGCAAAACGGAAGTGGAAAAATGTTTGGACCTAAGCACAAATCATGGGTGGAAAACTATTAGCACTGACCAGAATTATTACTTGAAAATAATCGATAAATTTAATGTAATGTATTTAGATACATAGTTTTTCAAGGAAACTTATTTATGAATTCCTTGAAAATGCTAATTGTCAGATTTTTACAGTAAGAATAATTTAGAAATTTTCATACGCCAGAGTTCAATAAGACTAGTTCGCTGTCATTGAATACCATAAAAATACTTATGATAACCGCCTTTCCTTTGTTCCAAATTAATATATCAAAAACGTGTTTGAGTTCGAAGCATTTGCAACCGACAGTTTTGAAATCAATACTTTCTATATGAACAAATAAATGTAAATGCATATTTCTTTGTTTTGATATACCGGTATTTGATCATACCTTAAATTGTTTCACATACATTTTATGTTTTACCTTAGCAAAAAGACCAACTTTAATGGCGTAAAAAACGATTTTTTTTTGGGGGGGGGGGGGGTATAGCATCGAATCGAATAGCAGATAGGGCGAGAAACAGCTTTATGTTTAAATTCATTATTTAACGATGCTTATGTTTACAATTATTCAACCTTCATATGAAAATTGGAAAAGTCAGTTTTTTATGAAACAATATTTCATTTTGGCTTTGATAGAGCCACATGAATGTTGGTTTTATAAATTTGGAATCATGCATTAATAAATTAGTACTAGATTATGTTGCAAGTCACGATGTTGCTTTCCAAACAGTTTATGCGCATCGATTATGTGGGTTTCATTTAATCTAAAAAGTTTGAAATCGCGATCGTGTCATTACAGTGAATAAATAACAAGCATCTATTATAGCAATGCCTCTCAGAGATCGATTTTAAAATAAAGAGAAACAATGTTTCGTTTGTATGAACCATTTATTTATTAATAGGTAAGCAATTGGTTCCAAAACTTTGTGCATTATACATAGTGGCTGTTTTAAACATATATTAGTTTAGATGATTGATGGGAGTATTCGTCATTTTCGACCCAGTTTACGTTAAATGGGGGAGAGATTGAATTTTATGTTTGTGGTCAGCTGAATTTATAGTTGGGGAGGGGGGGGGGGTCTTCGGAAATACGGAAACTTACGGTAATGCTTTACGCCCTTTCGTGCATGTAATATTCGCCACTCTAATTCACATTTTGCTGTTTCAAACGTACAATCATGCACACTGTAGATCTACCTTAATTCGTACGACACCAATCATTTGGGATTAATACCAAAAAAATTCACAGTGGGTTTGAAACAAAAATTTTGAGAATTCATTATGTTCTAAGCGCATTAGTGTCACATTGAGACTTTTTTTTGTATTTCACATTCTCATGCGCAGAATTTACATTATTCAATCGATCTTTATTTTACACACTTATCTGTAAAATATACCCGTAATTTTGTAAGTTTTGCAAGCATGCATGCTTCAACGCAATTACAGTGTTAAAATATTATCCTGTTTAATTGTCCTGTTGTATCAATACTTTTGTCCGAACCATTGAGGTAAGAGATTTCTTTAAATTTATGTTTATTGTTTTATTTACATCTTCTCAATCCAAGACTTTTCTGTTTATGAGGAGCAAGCGAGATGTGAAAACGAAGGTGTGAAAAAGTCTCAATGTTGCAATAATCACTACACTTCCGTAGTCCTCATTCAATAATATTGTTACCAATTTTAAACCGGATCTATTCAGTAAAACAGTTTAAACTCAACTATGAACAATAGAATTTTTTTTGAGAAATATTAAAGAATGCATAATGATATATATTAATCCATGGTTTGGGATTCATATGAATGGTTTTATTTACAGGATTCCCCAGTCGCTCCCCTTTCTGCGTCTCTGCCCCTTCTCAACCCCCAACCCCCCCCCCCCCCCCCCCCCCAAAAAAATACTCAAATTCTCCCCCTCCCCCAAACACACATAACCACTCAATTTCTTTCAATATTGATTTTTGCCTTTTGTTAATATTATTATTCATTTCCCTTAGACGATACTCAAGATTATAAGAAATTCGCTAAATGCTATAGATATATGATATGGTAACCAAGCCTCAAAGAATCAAACTTACTTAAAATATTTTGTGTCTCTGCTGTTGTTTGATAAATAAATTCAAGGCAGGATAATAATATTTTTTCGCTTTCCTAAAAAAATTAAATCATCAATTCAAGGAAGGAGAGTAATTGAGATATATGAATAAGAGATTTTCTGCCTGTAGAAAAAGCATCCAAGCAATTTAATTGAAGAGAACTCCAGATCAAAATCTATGTTGTCTGAAGTCAACACAATGGTAGACCCTCTGCTGAAGACTGTCCATGATGCATCGTGAATTTATTTTTATATAAAAAAGGTTAAATTAAAATTTTAGAATAACGGATTGGCAAGACAAGGCATATGAAACATTAGATCCCTTTCTGTTAAATTCAATATGAATGTTCATTTTAAGATTATCCAAATTCTTTTTTGTACCTTTTCTCTTCCTGTATTTCTTATTAAACATGTTGTGTTACACGTATACTCTTATTTATGATTATCCGAAATTGTTCATTCTTTAATATTATTAAGATGCAATCCTTTCCATACTATTACTTTAGCAAGACTATCGTTTTCTCCGAGAAATAAAATTGCTTGCTTGCAGAAAATTATCAATTCTGTGTATTTGATAACAGCAGTGTTCATTGTGCGCTTAAAACACAACGTCGGGTTGCTTCGACCACTAATTCTATGACGTTTTTGTGTTTGGTTGTGGTCTCGTTTTACTTTTGTAGTCACGATCAAACTGCTTAAAAAGGCAACAAAACGAGTGAATGACAAATCTAAAAAAAAAACTCGTAAAGAGATGAACATAGAATTTCCAAGGGTGTTTCAGTTGGTTTTGTAAACCCCCTTGGATTGCGAATGCATTGGATATTGGAATAAAAATCAATGCGAAACAGAGAAAATGTATCAAAACATCACATGCTTAATGGCCCGTTTCGTTTAGTTACTTTTCTGGAAATTTAATAATTAATAATTCTGAAAATTCAGAACAAAATTATTTTTTAGGAAAGTTACAAAAATAGATATCCCACATATAATGTACACCTAGCTATCCCACACATGCTATACACCATCCAGCAAAACTTGTCTTGCGGTAAATGTCACTAATTATTTCGCCCAATGGCTGGCTAACATTGCAAAGACTCATGTATACGTCATCACCAGAATTAACCTCCACGACCGAAAAACCCGTTGATACTGCGTCACTTCCGTTGTTCCACAAGTACGTTTGTCCAACCACAACGTCATTGACAAAAAGAGAGAAACAAGCGTGGTTGTCAATGTTATTCATGGCTATAGTCCACGTGAAAGCGTATGCTCCTTTTAGCGGAACCTTGAAGACACCAGAATATATATCATATGCTTTGAACGCATTGGTAATCGCCGTTTCAAACATGATTCTCTCGCCTTTTGCAAGATCTCGCTGATCTCGAGATTTAACTGCGTAGAAAGATGGAATGGTTGTTTGTGGCCCTAAAAGGAAGAAAATTAAAATTGATAATAATTAAAATGATATTGCCTCGATATAACAATTAAATTGATTTTTGTTTAAAAATGCATTTATTTACCTGATAGTAAACTCTGCGTATTGTGGACACCCTTTGTTGTTGTTCCGGACTCCGTTTGATTTTGACCCGTGTTATCCTTCGTACAAGACATGGTTGACAGTTGTTTCTCTAGTGCAACAATCTGTCTGGACTGTTGGTCCAAAATGCCTTGTTGTTTGAAGACGATATGCATCACATGATCCAACTTGCAATCCATAGTGTCGCATGATTCTGGAATTAGAAAACTTAGCACGGGACCAAAACAGAGAAGCAGACATAACAACACTACCATTGTTATTGTGTTCGTAATAGCGAAGATAAGAGAAAAATTGACTTAATCAGTCATAACCTTGGCACGAAACGTTGGATATAAGATTCTACGTGTTTAAGATGATTATAGATAAGAAACACTACAGTAACTATGTATGTTTTCTTCTAAGAAACAAATCAGGAAAAAAAAACAAAAAAAAAAAGAAGAAGAAAAAACATCAATGAATATTATAATATTATTAGTACTTTGTATTTTGTTTGCTAACACTCGTTAAGACTTGCAATAAGTCATTATAGCAGTAGTAATTTTCAATAGATGGACGAGTGCATTCACAATTTAGAAGGACATTCAAGAAAAACACACTATGCTCTCCATTCTCCAGGTCATAAAAAGACGATGCTAATGAAATACAATATTGATATAGAAACTACATGTTTCCAATTCGAATACCATTACAAGTATGTTCAGTCATGCGGTTCAATAGAACCTGTTTCTTATATTGTACTAGTAGTATGTTAAAGCCAGTTTAGGACGACACGTAGAGCTAGAAACACGTATAAAATCTGAATAATTTTCAGATTGATGAGTCCAACTTATAACTTCATATTTATATTTAATAGTGCATGTATCTGTTTATACATAAAAGCTGCCGCATGTCGTTGCTAGTCCATTTAATGTGTTGTTGTTTTATTACTGATCTCGTATCAGAAATGAGTTTTAAAGGAGAAATACATGTTTTCTTTCTACAGTTCAGTTTAATTAAGTGTTTTTAGAACACTGTAGAAAGTCACTTTCAACAGCTGTGCCCTTAAACACTTACCATGTTAAGCAAACAAAAAAACCCCCAAAAACGCATGCACTCTTTACAAGCAAGAAACATGGACTACTCCTCCTTTATTGTGTAAGATAAAAGAAAAACGATCACAGAAGACCCACAAGAAACAATTGTTGTTCTTGATGTATCTTAGATAAATTATGGATCATGATTCACTATTTTTTTATTTGCTATATATAAAGCTTAGTTTGACGCACACAATGAAAATTAAATATGTTTAAAAATGGCATAAAAGATAAACTTCTGTCAATCGCATATTTTTGTAGGAAAATTTTTAAAGAACCCGATTGAAGAGTCTTGTAAAAAAAGTTTGACTTCCTTTAAATTGCCGTATATATTCCACTGTGTAGAAAAATAAATCCATGAATCGCATTTTATGATAAAAAAATATTTCATAAAGATTACATAAACATGAACGTGCAGAGAAATCTCAGTGTTTTTACGAAAAAGAATATAACTTTACTTATATCGCTTTCACAAACCAGAAAATTGATCTTTTGAAATATATATAAAAATACATCTACTCATATAAATTTAAAGGCTTTTATGTTTGAAAAAAAAAAGCTTTGTATAATCAATAATTCAGATGGAATTGACAAGGTTTGAAGAGTCCTCTTTTGCATTGATCGGACATTTCCTGCTGCTAAAAGATTAAATACCAAGCAAATCCCAATTAAAACAAACTTTCAATATGTATCTCGGGTTTCTTCAACTAAACCAGCATCAGTTATATTACCGTAAGTACTAGTGTTATTAAAAAATAATCAATACATTTCAACTCTCTTTAATAAGTACTAAAATTTTTTATTATATTGCAAATCAGTGAGATCTTTTAAAAAGTAGTTTTAAAAAAGCCTTCTAAACAAAAATTAGCATCACCATACGAGGGAAATCGCGAAGAATTTTTATTGATCCAGAATTCATTTTTTTTTTTTAGACATCTGGGAATATAACAAGATTCCCATTCAACATACAATGATACTGCATACACGTTAAAGGGTCATGGTTACGATTTTGGTCAAATTCTATTTTTCTGTTTTTATTATGTACAATGATTTAGGAATGCATTTCCAATGACCAAATGAAATTGAGAGTCAGTAGTGAAGTTATAAGGAAGATCGATAAAGGACTCACAATTCTTTGTCATGTAAACAAGACTCGTGCCCTGCTTTTGTTTACATTAGTTTAATATACCGGAAAAAGTACTTTTTCAAGCTGATTTTTCCATCTTCTTATTCAATTCAAGCATGAGCAAGAAATCATATTGACGCAAGCGTCAAATGGGCCGCAAAAATATACTGGTTGTATCATTGTTTGATTACATGAAAAATACACCACAAACAATAACGAGTTGGTTGTACTAATTCTAATGGTAAATTTTGATATATTTTCAGCTACACGTTTTGAAGTTTACCCTTTTACTATAACAAAATGTATTATTAAGAAACGAGTTCGTTATTGTAAGCATTTCTAATGGTAATTCTATGATAATTGCTATAGTATGAAGTAAAGGAGAACACATTGATTTGTCCATTATTCTAATACAAAGTTCAAGACATCATTATTCTCTTGGATATTGTGTATTTCAAATCATTTTGATTTCTTTTGTTGCATTGTATTGAATTAAAACTTAATACATTAGTTTATATGATTTCAAAGGACCACATAATAAAATAGAAAGGGATTATTTTAAAGGTTCATGTAAGATCATCTCATCCGGAAGAATCTGCACAATTTAAGAATTAAAAAATATGCCGGATATTTTTTTCTCCTATTTTATTAGACGTAGCAGATAGAAATTCAAATATATCATCTATATAAAAGTTCATGACATTCAGGTCTTTAGTATTTAAGGTCTTTAGTATGTCCCTTATACCGGTACGTTGTTTTGAAACGAACAAAAAACTCCGAAATTTTCCGAATCGATTATAGTCTCGAAAAAAAAAACCCGTGCCAAACATTACAGTCTATGACCTATTTTACATTTACGAGTAAAACAAAAAAAAATTTGTATTATTTCTTAAAAGGCATCAAACATTTTTCTACAAGCAAATTTCCTTTTAGTTCATATAAAAGGCATACTATTAATTCTATTTTAAAAAAAAAG
The DNA here is from genome assembly GCF_902806645.1 of Magallana gigas. Taxonomy (NCBI): domain Eukaryota; kingdom Metazoa; phylum Mollusca; class Bivalvia; order Ostreida; family Ostreidae; genus Magallana; species Magallana gigas. Next base: position 24,001,198 of record NC_047561.1, read on the forward strand.
ACCTATCTCGCAGAAACGCAGTGACAATACCTAACTGTATATCAAATAACGGACCGTTATAAACAGATCTTATTCACTTAAACATTCAAAATGTAAACAAACGCTTTGTTAACATAGCAAACAATTGTAAGCTCCGTAGATCGCTTTTAACTCTACGTATGACACTTAAACTTATATTTTGGTAGCTTATTAAAATGACCTCACTGAAGAATTGTAAACATTAAAATCGGGAAAATAATTATTGATCAAAATCGTGACCATGCCCCTTTAAACTTAATGACACCTGGGAATACATGTATAACGAGATTCCCATTCAACATGCAATGACAGTGCATGCACGTTAAACTTAGTGCAATTCATTCCAAACAGAGTCTCTGCACGTTTTTTTTCTTCTTCCAGTCCATGGTATTCATCACACTTTATATGCACTGTTCGCTTATTTACTGTTATGTTAATTATTCATCTTAAAGAACTTAGTTTCATATTGAATTGTGATCGTATCCCTTAGCTAGTTTTGGTAATTGAATTATAGTTCAAGTACCAGCTAGGACCTTGTTTGTCGATAGAACAAACTTAAAAATAAAGATATAACTTATTCAAAAGTTACATTATTTTAAAATTACCACCGGGGATTAAATAGTAATAGATCTTTGATTTAATTATTCACAAGAGTATTATACACTAATTAACTATTGCGCTTACACGAGATTTTTATTTAGGCCTTTTCAAAAATGTAGTTTAATATGCATACGCATTGACAAAAACATTAAAAAACGTTAAAAGAAAAATAGACAAATATATTTTCCCAAGTTGGACATTTTGAAATTGGCATTGCTCAAGATGACTCAAGAAGGCTGAATGCCATTGATCTTATATGAACTCATGCACCACAGGACCACATTTGTGTACGTTAAAAATAATTACTTTAATTAACAAAACTAAACCATTTTCCGGATCTGCATCAATTATTCATCATTTTTTTTACGGTGTTCTTATCTTTGTTATCCATATTGTATGATTATAAAATGTCCATTTTCGGAATGTTCAAAATAAAGTGTTTTTATGTTTTCCTATCATTGCGGTCTATTTTTAACAATTTTATCAAAAATATAGCTAATACATAATACTAACTACTGCACAATCCATTAATCTTTTTGTCAGTTCAAGAACATAAGGATCACCACAGTTTTAATTAAGAATTTTGCATGTGAAAAAAGTAAAATAACAAAGACATTAAATCGATTTCATTGCGCTTGCGCAAACCTCGACCAAGTAGTGTTAATGATAAATAGTTAAATAAGCCCCAACTTAGAGTACATTAAATATCTATCTTCTAATTTTATGAAGATACAGTGTAACATTGACAGTAAACTTGCTTGAGATGATCAATTTTAGAATGCTCTTACTTTTATTCGTGATTAATAACGTTGAGTCAGGAAGAAGACTCATTGGTTTTAATTTCAAATCTTTGAGTCCAACAGGACACAAACAGTGCTTGAAAATGTGTATTGCTTATGCTGAATGTCTCTCGGTCAATTTCAGCAGAAATCGACTGTTGTGTGAGCTGAATTCTCAACATGAAACCGAAACTGATCAAGTCACGGTAAATACCAGCGAAACGGAGGATTTTATTTATATTCCTAGAATATCTTTCTCAAAGGTACGTTCCAAATGTTTTTAATTGCCTTAAATGAAATATATCTTAGACATGACGATATGTATAACTTTAAAGTTCCCATAAAAGATTACACGCTGTACAACAAACACAATGTTCCTGATGTTTTACAATTGAATTTTTCATTGTCAAGCATAAAAAATGATATGAATCTATATTAAAAACGTTTTAGATACTACTCTGCCTTGTTCTTTAATGAAACTTTGATATTAAACTATACCACACAGATTAACTTTGATAAAATATGTGCATTGTAAAACACTTTTGAGAAAAACGTTGCAAAGTTAGCTTATCAAAAAAGCACCCTGTTTAAAAATAAAGGTAGTTCTCTACTTCTCAAAAAAATCATTTATATTGTAGATAAAATTACATGTATTTGTTCGTATTGGAAAATATAGACTAAACAAATCTTTTATCTATTGTGTATGTTATATGATGACTTTTGAAAGCATTGTATCCATGAATATTTGGTATTTCTTGTGTTTAATGAATTTAAATACACATAAAGGGACATAATCACGATTAAAGATGAATTCTAAAAAAAATATTTATGAAATGGTTTACTTGTGATTTTGAATGTTGTTATGTAAACAAAGTTCAAGTCTTATATTTATTAAAATAATGTAAAATTCAGAAACTACCATTTCTTTGACAAAATAAACTAGTTAAATGTGTTCATAAATAATTTGATCAGCAACAGAAGGCAGGAATAGATTTAAACCTTCAGCAGTTCTACAAATATATTAACAAAACAAGACTCAATTTTTGTTTAAGATACAAAGAACCCTTACCTTTGTAAAAAAAAAAACCTCCAAATTGACCATTCTAGATACTTAAAATGACAAATAAATTTTGAAAAATTTGAGCTCAAATCGTGTCTAGGTCCCTTTCAAACATTTCTAGCATATCGATGTACAAGCAGAGAGGTGTAACAACGTGACATGTTCAATAGGAAAGATGTGTGTACGACATTCACTGAACAAGACCTCTTGTGTGATTGCACGTGAGCTTGCAGACTTTTTATTTACTGTTACTTATTTATCTATCTATCTATCTGTCTATCTGTCTATCTATCTATCTATCTAAACGCTGCATTATGAAATAATAAGAAATGAAAAAAACTGTATATGAAGACAGGTCCTCGAAAGACACTATATTTGCAGGGAAGAATTATTCGGCTTGTGACATTATTCTTTGGTAGAGTTACTGTTCTTATAGAATAACATTACTTCAACGGAAGTTCTAAACATAACTATTGATATCCCCAATAACAGGCTGTATCCAACCAATGCCACAACCGTACATCGGATCCAGCGCCGAGTTACAAGTAGATCTGTCTGCCTTTACCGGCAATAGAAAAGGGGGTAACGTTGGAGAAAACGTATACTTCACCTGTCCCCCAGGGACGGTTGTAATGGGTTCTCCCACTATAAAGTGTCTAGCGAATGGTCAGTGGGAAACCCGACCAAGATGCCAAGGTTCAAATAACTATACATGATATCACTGAAAAGTCTACCTTGTCAATTTAAAATTACCTTAAATGTAAATCAACGAAAACACCTTTAGTTTATCTAATGAGTACAAAAATCAATAATTTTTAAAGGTGTGTTTTATTTTATTTTCTCATTGCTGTTGCATTTATGTAAAAGATGTTTGAGAATTAAACTGTCTTTATTGGAGCATATCCCATTGTAGTATGCCTCGAGGCGTCAGATCCTAGCGGAGCACATTACTGGGGAACCAAAAGCGTGACCAGTACCGGGAAAACTTGTCAGAGCTGGAGCTCGCAGTCTCCGCACGGTCACAGCTACTCAGAATACACAGTAAGCTTGACTTGTAGATACATGTTTTCATGATACTTAGAATATAAGATATACCCATGTATAAAGGTAAGAGAAATTTTTTTAAAAGTAAGTTTTAAAAAACACTAGAAACTCTCAAATAAAACAAAATAAAATAAACACAGACAAGTTACATAAGTATAATGCCAAATCGTGTGATCAATGTGCAGAGAGACGACCAAATTTTAATGCTTTATTTAGACAGAATTATTAGGAAAATTCAAGTAAAAACATGCCTTGATTAAAAAACGGTCTCATTAACTTACTTCACATTTTTTTCTTGGTGAGGGGAGGGGGTACACAAAAAAGTTAGTGCGGAATTTTCAAAAAAGCACACTTTAAAGTTTCCACCAAGCAAACACTCTTCAGTATTCTAGAAAAGAACCACTCTTTATCCATAAAAAGAAAAAAAGGATAAAAACAAAAAAAACGAAAAAAACCAAAAGAAGCAACTGAGTATCAGCCATCTGCCACAATTCAAAATAAAAAAACTTTTAAAATTTCCATCTTTAATATTTCATCTTGTTATTTGGCAACAAAAATAAAAGATCAATGGTATTCATAATAACCGCTTTAATAAGCGTGCGTGTATAATGTGGAGACATTTCTTATCATTTTCTTTTATAATATTTCCCAATCGATTCGTTAATTTTTGATGTTTTCATCGATTTGGACTGTAAATTTATTTCTTTATTTTCAGGGGAACTACTGTAGAAATAATAGAAACGACAACCCTAAGCCATGGTGTTACACGACCAACCCCAGCGTAAGATGGGAAAGCTGTGACATTCCGAATTGTTAATCAATCATCAGACAAAATCACGGAACATCGTACTAGTATCTTAATTCTCGCCATCCACTGAATCTTATCTGTTGAAGTATCATAAAGACACTTTACAGTTAATTTGAATAAAAAAAATTTAATATTAATTAAATATTGCTATTTTTAATGCCTCCCCAGAATTGAAATTCAAATACTGAGTTGCAAGCAAGATACATAGTTTAACATTATTAATTGGTAAACATAGAATGAGTTTTGTCATTATTTATATGTGTGTTTTAATGGTACATGTATAAGTTTCAACCAAATGTTTTTTGCTAGTTGATAATATTATTTTTGAACGCATTGAATCGGTTGATATAATAGAGAACACAATCCTGTTTCCTGTTATTCTAAGTTGATATATCACTCATATTTTCATAAAAAGTATAAGTTTTACAGTAAATTGTCTTCCCACAGATGTTTATCCAAAAATATAATTTCATTTTTAGATAAACATTTGTGGGAAGACAAAATGTTGGTTTGTTGGCTTCTTGACAAGTATGTGTATTCCCTTAACAACTGTCAAAAATGGGGGAGGGGAGGGGGAACAAGAACTTGAAACAACCTATGAACTGATGAGGGCTGTATGGTCTGATGGTCTTTGTCATGTTGAGGCCAATTTCTCCTCCTTTAGATAAAATCTCTGTATTTGAAATATAGAAAAAAAGTTAAAATTTTAAAATATGATAGTTCATGGCCAAAGATATTGTGTCAAAGCTTAAAGCGGTTCTGAAAGGTAAGTTGTTGACCTTAAGTTCCTAAAATACCATTAAACATATTTGCAGTTTTGTAATATAGGTTTAAAAATAAATCAAAATATTATATAATTTGAGTTTGTCTGGTGATGCTTTTTTTTTTTTAGCTGTGTGACATTACATCAAATGAGTCTGGGTATTGGTGTACTTTATGTACCTTTTTTCAGGATTTTGCAATTAATTATTATAACCTACTTATTTTGGGGGTTTTTTTTAACGAGAAACGCTACGTGTATCAACAGAATTGTCATGTTTCGGATTTGAGTCTGGCATCTATACTTATGAATTCAAACTTTTCGCCAATAAACTACAAAACGCCTGCACCAGAGTAACTGCTTATACTCTTGGTAATTCAACACGTGTAATGTCCGTAAGTTATAATTAAATTTCATCTGATAAATAATTTTTGAGAAATAAATTAAAAACTTACTTTTATTTTCGATAAACAAGCCCGAAATAGCAAAAATGAGAGTGTGGTGGTGGACACGCTTTGGCGGATCCAAGTCAGGGATAGTCTCGATCAAAATATACTTGTAATGAAATAATAATTAATACTTACTTAAAGAATGAATATATTTACTAAGAACTTATTTAGGGTCTAAATAGAGATTTGACAAATGTTGAATAATGAGCTATTTTAGTTTTGATGGATAGACGCTTGAGGTAACCAAGGACGCGGGTTGACAGGAGAAGTTAGTCTTGTATCACAGACTGATAAATTGGAACGGCAATCTATAGTTTAAAAAAATTAATAATAAAATGGATTAATTTGATACGACTTGAGTTTTGACAGAAATAGTTTTTCAGAACGCGTGCCGAGGAACGCGGTTAGACGTGAGCGTCATAGCAGACAAGGAAGGGCGAGTTGACTATTGGGCAGATACTTTATTTATATTTGACAACCCTGGTTTAGAATATGCAAATAAATATGCATACACTAGCGGTTTTTATTTTATTTCATACATTTTATAACACAACAGATTGGTAGTGACCCTTAAACATTAATTTGTAAACCATGAACATAGTTTATGTTGTCCGTCTGTATTTATAAATAATGTATGCATAAAACGGGGAAATTGAATGGGGAAGGCCATTTTTTTTCAGTATTTTATCTGAAATTATTTTAATTGTTATTAAGAACAAAATTTAGGAATAAGTCGCACTTAATACCGAATCACTGGTTTGAAATCAAATTAAAAAGTTTGCTATATTTTCCAGTTAGCCGCAACACATACATGGATAGATTATCTATTTTAGGTTCTATTTTTCATCCCTGACCGCTCCTCTAAATATCAAGGAATGCTGTTTTTTATTTTAATTTTAAAGAATATGTTAAAAGGAATTAAAAATAAATTTGGACACAGTATATACAAAAATGAACAAAAAATATAGTTTTCGTACCGTCCGTAATTTTTCTCAGAGTAGAAATTCTGATGAGCATCAAGGGCCATTATTTTATACGGAAGCCCCTAGCACAAGATTAGATGACTGCTAAAATCCAAGTCATTCTAAGACGAAGTAGGGGGAATTCATGTCATCGTTATATCTGCCTATTTTCGGTGAGGAATTTCAATTACGTCCTGTGGATTATCATAGTGGTTTATCATGCTTTTACAGAAGGTAGATAAATGGTTACATTAGATTTGTTATGCTTTTAAATTAATGTAACGCAAACGCATCTTCTTTTATTGATGAATATTAACATGGCTATCAGAATTTAATTTTTAAAGTTATTCTTGCATGTAAACGTTGGCTCTTAAATTAGCATGTTATAGATAAATTAGATTTATCATTGGTAGAATTACATTTAATTTAATTGAACTGTAATCAATTAAGTTGATGCATTTGTAAGTATACTTTTTAAAAAGTGTCACCTTTAGATATCGTTTTGCTGTTAATGATAAATATTCATCAGTATTGATTAAACACTTTTAAATAAAACTAAAAGGGGGTATTATAAATTGCAAATATTGTCATTGATACGTTGTGTTTATATGACTTGTTACTTATTTGCAATTTCCCGAGTTCGGTGCTATATAAAAATACAGAGTGAGAAACTCATATGAGTGATGGATGTGGCCTCCGAGCATCGCACTGGTGGATCAAAAGAATGAAGAGAATAGGACCTGCCTTTCCCGGAAATTCTATGAATTCTTCCACCTCTCCAATTGTTATTTTTTTTTCCAAAACATTCCTTTATCTGAAATTCTTATTTGGAACAGTGATAAAAACACAGAAAACTTTAACCTAAAGAACAAACATATACAACGCATGCACAAAATGCCCATTCACTGGTTTGAAATAAAACAAACAAGTTTATTGGGATTTTTTTCCAGTCTATGCAACAAAACGACTTAAGGCCTCTTACATATATATGTCACCCATTTCAGTTTTGATTTTTTCAACTCTACCCGCTCCTCTATATATGAAAGACAAATAGGGCCACTTAAAAAATATTACAAGAAAAGATATCGTTATTACGAGTTAATTATCTCGTTATTACGAGTTAATTATCTCGTTATTACGAGAAAAGATCTCGTAATTACGAGAAAAGATCTCGTTATTATAAGTTAATTATCTCGTAATTACGAGAAAAGATCTCGTAATTACGAGAAAAGATCTCGTAATTACGAGAAAAGATCTCGTTATTACGAAAAAAGATCTCGTTTTTACGAGTTAATTATCTCGTTATTACGAGTTAATTATCTCGTAATTACGAGAAAAGATCTATTTTTGAAATGGCGCGTTTCATTATTATATTCTTTTTATATAAAGTGTATGAACTACTGCAATGTCAATTAATATACACTTACTTAGCATGATCATCGTTTAAAACGCATAATTTGATATAAAATCGGACCAAGCAGTTTTAAAGAAATTTCAGAAGAATTAGCAAAGCAAATTGATTAATAAATTCATTGAACTATATGTCAATAATTAAGAAGGATATGTGTAATTTGTTTTCAGACTCCAAAATGTTTATATACAAAATCAATTATTTTCAATATACATGTAAGTTGTGTATGAACATATAAAACACAAATTCGGGTAAATCCTGTATATCCATATCCATGACTGAAACAATATAGTCATTAAAGTTATCTGTAACTAATAAAATTGTGTTTTTACGACTATAGGACTACCTGGTATTTACTTCGGAGTGGGATTATAATATATATAAGTTGAATAGAAAAATTACATGAAGTTCTTTCCTTTTATTCATATCAAATAAAATGTCAAATCCAATCATTTTGATATGTAGAAATTAATGAATAATGATCGTTGTTATTTTTAAATATTGATCAAAATTGAATCAACGTTTCTGGAATGAAAAAGATAGACGTGATCCAGTCGAATTCTTTTCAGAAACGCACCATTTTATATAGATCTTTTCTCGTAATAACGAGATCTTTTCTCATAATAACTAGAAAATTAACTCGTAATAACGAGAGCTTTTCTCGTAATTACGAGATCTTTTCTCGTAATAACGAGATAATTAACTCGTAATAACGAGATCTTTTCTCGTAATAACGATATAATTAACTCGTAATAACGAGATCTTTTCTCGTAATTACGAGATAAAAATATTTTTTTATGTGGCCCTATTCGGCTTTCGTATCTATAGATGTACATGTATATAGATAATTTTAGAATAATTACTTTTCAGCTGAAATTCAATTATATCGGACATTATATCACACGTTTTGAAATACCAAAGGTGTAAGCAGTTACGCTGATTCAGGTATTTTTTTTTTTGTAGTTTATAGGCAAAGAGGTATAGCGCCTTTTCCCATTATTTCGCCTAAACCTGTGTTTGAACGTAAATTACCTGTTACTAAAAAAAGCTTATGGTACCTAGCTGTCGCAATATGATTTTCGAAACCTGGATACACTGTACTGATTTTATAATGGTGTCTGTAACAATTGATTTGTCATAAATTCGGGAAACTCTGTGTATAACAGTAGTTGATATTCTGAACCGTGATAAGTTCAAGCAAAGTGCAATGGATAGAGTACATGTACAGTGTTAATGAAGAGAACTGTTTATATTGGGTGTACTCATACTCAGACTGAATTAAGCAAGATAATTTTTTTTAAAAACCCAGAAGATTAGATACGTATTACTTAATCTCTCTATTCTGTTCATGTTTCAATTTAAGTGAGAAAAAAATTACTTCTTATTGGATTCGATCCAGCGACCATAAAAACAATACGACCTCCGCGTTACCACTAGGCCACGCATCTAACATTTTCGGAAGATGCATTTTCAATATACTTTATATGGCTATAAAAATGATTGTATTAGAAAAGACAGTACTGTGGTTTCATTAATTTTCAAGGGTATCAGTTTTCGTGGATAAAATGAAAATCACAGTTTCAAGGATACGTAAATTCGTGGCCAATGACCCTATTAATAGAAAATGTTAATAGAAATTACACTTCAATGAACATTAAATTTCGTGGATCAACTTAACAACGAAATCCACGAAAATTGGTATTCAACGAATATCGATAAAACCACAGTAATTGAAATATTTGTCCAATTTTCAGTACGAAGACCACGTTAAACCAAAACTAATTAAATGTAAACGTGTACTACAAAACCTGTAGAACATAATTCTAATCGGATGTCTTTGGTTTAGAATGGTTCAAATAGTCAAATACTAGTATCCAATTTTTTTTCCGTATACTAACTACTTTCCTATATATCCCTATCAAAACCTGAATATTTTAATGATGACGTGTAAGTTAATTAAAACTCTTAGAGCATGGTTATTGTGTAATTTGCGTTTCTTTGAATATATTTAAACTTAATATTGTATAATATTGAAAATGTCTGATGTTTGCAAAAGGCTATATTTGAGGCCAAATTGTATATTAAGGGTCCTCCAAACACCTGGAAAAAGTTTATTCTTCAAAATTACGTAAAGATATTGATTTTTAGTATGTGTTCGACTTGAAAATGACCCCCCCCCCCCCCCCAAAAAAAAAGAATACCTGTTTAGGGTAAAAAATCACTTTTTACAATTTTACCGCTACATGTATTAATGAAAATAAACCCCCCTGCTGTATTCGAACTCGGGGTTGGTGCTGTATTCGAACTCGGGGTTGGTAGACCGAAGCAACAGCCACTGAGCTACAGAGATAGACAACAATAGTTGGTGGTATAAACTGTAGCCTAGTACCCGAGGCCTTCGTGCTTGCACTCGGAAGGCCTCGGGTACTAGGCTAGTATAAACTGTTTCACAATGCGCTAAAATCGGCATGTTGTGACGTACTGACATAAAAGTAGAAGTCACGGGGTGTCGAGGATCCTTAAGTGCGCTATACTTCTTTGTCTTAATTTATATTATTATTAATTCACAATTAAATATACTAGGTAAATTATGTCAATCCATGGGAATAGGCCAAACATTTAAATTTGACAATTGATAACCTCTCTACTTGAACAGTCAAGTAAATTATTTAAATACCTTTTGTTTTGTCATAAAACACACACACACACACACACACACACACACACACACACACACACACACACACACACACACACATATATATATATAAAATACCACAGTAAGACAAAGGTATTCTTACTATTCACATGTAACTAATAAATTTACTGCCTCACTTTCCCTTTACATCTATTCCAAGAAAAGTATATGCTTTGGAAATTATCTAATGCATAGGAAATGTCAGTCTTAGATATGTAAGGTATTGTCAGGTCTGCAAACATGTAAACAACTGCCAAAATCAAGATCATAAGAAAGTGGCCGCAAAGAAATATGATGAGGAGGTGTTTATTAAAAAGGCAAAAAAAAAAACTTGCTTGACAAATAACTCTAAACTGCAACCTCCTGATTCCCCTAAATTGGTCCTACTTTAGCAAGAACGAGTAAAAAAGACAATATCCTTGCATAAAACGTTTATAAATAAAATAGAAGATTTTTGCCTTAAAAAAGAAAGAACAACAATTTTGTAATTTTTAGATGTAAGTTTATGTTTATGTACATGTATAGATAGTAAACCTGCGTTGCAATGTCTTTGAAACATCAGGGCCCCATCACATTTAAGCGTGGGTTTCTTAGTTCTTTTATTATTTATCACCCTAATTTTTTTCTATGCTATACTTTACGTATAGATCTCCGCTACATGCTCTGGCATGCTCGCTAAGTAATGTTTGAAGGGAGTATTTATTTCTCATAAATCTGATTGATTGATGGAGAATTAGAGGTCTTAATGTTAGTCACAGATTTTGTTCTTGGTTTTAATAATCCATTGTTTTAAATTACATTTTTGAAATCAATAGATGTGTAGATGTGTTTTGTTATCTTGTGATAGCTGCAAACTTAAGATCATTGAGGGTATGATGATTTATTGGTTATGCTAGCGTTTGAAATAGAAGAAAATTCACGATAATGATATAGTTTCCGTTCAAAAGTCTTTAAATCGTGAAAGCAGATAAATTATAAATAAGAGGAATTATGCAACAAACTAATTAAAAGAAATTATACATGACACAGACTTGAAATAAAGATGTTTACTTTCGTCATTAGTAGAAACAACAATAATGATGAATTTTTCAAAAGCGATTTGTTTTCAGTTAATCACAGTAACGAAAAAAAAATCTGTGCCTACAATCACAACAATTTTGGAAAATATGTATATGTCAGATAAAGAAAATTTTCAATGTTAGATATATCAACAATTAAAAGAGATTATCATTTAGTGTATCATCAAACTGGGAAAACTGCATTCTATGATAGCTCTTGCGTAAATCGAGGGCATAATGATCCATGTATGGAAATCACATAATTTTTACACTTTAATAATTGTCATACTATTCATTGGCATATCTTGCAATTGCAATTGTTTCATACTTGTCTGTTCTGGACTTTAAATTATGAATGAATGTTCTGTTCTGTTCTAAAACCATAGAGGTTGATGTGGTCAAAACTATAGATATGGGGAAAAGATTTTTAAAAAAATGAAAAATAAGAAAATAAATTCTTTTGAACTTTATAACTTTAAAAAAATGAAATAGCTTTTGTAAATTGAATGTTTTTGTAAACGATAAAATGCATTAGGTGGACATTGAAATCTTTTATAACCAATGAGGGCTTAAAAAGATTTTTTTTAAAAATTCAGATTACTATTCAAACACGCCCACTTTTAAGAACTGTGCAATCAGGATAAGAACAATTAATCAAAATCACATCTAAAATCTCTAACATGCGCATGCGCACGACTTTAAAAAGTATATAATAAAGAAAGAAACTAAATGTGAGTGCATTCTTACTTTCATTGATTAAGATGTATGGAATTAGTTTTCAAATTATGTATTTACTATATGCGGTGATTAATTCAGTGGAATCAGGAAGAAAGCTTATTGGTTTTAATTTCAAAGATGTGAGTCCAACAGGATACAAGCAATGTTTGAAGTTGTGTATCGGTCATGGAGATTGTCTCTCGGTCAATTTCAGCAGAAATCGACTGTTGTGTGAGCTGAACTCACAACAGGAGACGGAAACTGTCAAAGTCACGGAAAATACCGAAGAGACGAAAGATTTCATCTTTATCTCTAGAGCATCTTTCCTAAACGTGAGCTTTAAAGAAAGATTTCTCCTACCTGTTTAAATGATTAATAAAGAAAAATCTGAAATAGTCTAAATGTAGTTAGCTATTAGCAATTTATACAAATATTTATTAATATATTATTATATCCTGAATTTTATGAGGAAAATTGCATGTTTTTGCTGTTGTTGCCAGAAATGTTTAAGCAAATAAAATTTTATTTAGTATATTAATAATGTGTTATTATAATTGTGATTAGTCCAGTCTATAGTAATAGCCTTGGTCGTAGAGATCTGGCTTTATCTGTTAATTCGTCACATTTTACAATTTTATCAGAAAATATTACAATATCTGAAGTCAAATTTGAACAAAATGTCTTATTGCAACTAACATCTTCAGAGGTAATGAAATATGGTTTATAAACTTCTGTTATTCTTAATGCAAAGGATGAGCTAATAAGAGGCTTTGAGATTGAAACTGAAATAATGTGTCAAAAAATAATTTCCTTTTGTTTTGCAATAGCTTTTACTTCATTATTTTAATTTTAAAAAATGTACGAAAAATCTTTCTGCCTATTGTTTAAGTCATGTGAAAGTTATAGGCAGAACTATTGCTATATCAAGTTTTGTTTTTGAAAATAAAGTTTGTCTTAAACGAAAGTAAAAGAATATTTAGAAAATGGATGGTTTTTTTAAATAGTATTAAAGATAAAAGTCTCTTTGGTAAACGTAATTTAAAACTTTTGTTATTCTCCATGCAATGATATAAATTTTCTAATTATACCTGAACACAATTATTATTATCATTCTTAATGATAATTAATTATGTAATAATTCCCCAAGTATTTGTAGTATAAGTTTCCGCCTCTGTGTGACAGAAAGTACACGCATTTTTAAATTACTTTTTTTAAGTTTAAAAAAACGAACTCGTAGTTAATATCTATTTTCAATGGGAACCTCTTGTTGTTTAAAGTTTTAGTTTTTATTCATTTCGATGGGCAGTTTGTGGATTATGCTCCAATTCATATTAGCTGTAACTGATATTTCACTCTATGTTGTTTAAAAGTTGTCCAAGAAAATGTCATCACATCTTATACTAGCAATTCAAAAATTTTCGTGTCTCATTATAGGATATCGCCCAACCCCAAGGAGAACTGAAGAATTTGGCGTGCCCCAAAGGTCAAATGCGTGTCTCACGTTCAGCTCATGAGGGTACTTGCGTCATATCACGTGAGATGAATTACTGTTCTCGTATGGTTTTTACTGAGTATCTATTGTAATACATGTAGTATCCATGCATGTAATTTTTTGCTATCAGGTACATTATATCACAATGGATTCTTTTAAATAACCACACGGTGTCTTATTTGTTACAGACTATTTTGAAGCAAAAACACACTATGTTATACCTCATTCTTATTCAATCCAAAATTTCTACTATTTAGAGCTGTATTTTAACCATCCAAAGAATTTCTTTAATCTGCTCTATTACCCTCAGCGTTAGCAACACACTTAGCAACGGATAACACAACGAATTGTTACATGCGCGTAAATTATGCTCGTACGGTTCGCCGTTAAATTCACGTCATTTCTATAACAAATCGGTAAAAATCTCTGAATTTAAAACATTCAGTATAATAAAAAAAAAGTGCCTGTTTGGGAGGATAACACTTGAAATTGACACCCCTCGAAAACCCTTGTCAACCTCCGCTGCGCGTCGGTTGACACTGGTTTCTTCGGGGTGTCAATTTCAACTGTTACCCTCCCAAACAGGCACTATTAATATAAAATCACACATTAACTGAATTTAAAATCACGCATTGTTGGTGTAAACTGCTAAAAAAATGTCGCAATGTAGTGGAACAAAGAATAATAAACTTGCAAGTTTATATGAATATCAACAGGATGTGTTGGGAAGGTACCTCCACCTTACATCGAATACAGTGCCAATATCATATATCCAACTGTTTTCATGGACACCGCAGACGAAACACACGGTAACGTTGGAGAGAGCAGGAACTTCACCTGCCCCCAAGGAACAGTTGCAGTGGGCAAAAAGAATGTAACGTGTCTTGCGAACGGACAGTGGGAAACTCCGAGATGCGAAGGTTTATCTATTTTTTAATTTTGTCTTGGGTGTACACTTAGACAGATTTATCACCAATTACATTTCTTCTTTTCTTGATACATGTACATTGCGCGTATCTGTGTGCATTCTTGTAAAATACCGTGTATTTACATATTTCTTTTATCCTATTAATGAAACTGAACATAATTAATAAACTAGCATTAGAATTTTTTGGGATCTTTATTATAATTTTATGTTTTCGACGATTTTCCCGTTGTTCGAGAGGTAACGCCACCATTTAGATTTATGACATAAAATAAAATATACTATACAATATAAAAATTTAACTATCGAGTGCTAAAATTTTAACGACGTGACAAATATGGGCACGTTTTGTGAATTATGAGTGTCCGTTGGAACTTTTCTATATAAAATTCATAACATGTATTCATTAATAAAGTCATGGGGAATGAAAGTCACTTTACCATAAGCGTAAATTCAAAAAAAAAACATATTCGTTATAAAACAAAAAATTTAATGTTTTAGCGTAAAAAAATATTTTTTAAGTGTTTTTTTCATAGCAGGTACAAATATTGATTATTTTTATGAATTTATTCTAAATTATCTCTTCTCTTATTGTGTTGAGAAAAATTAAATTCATTTGTTTCGTTGAAAAGATAGCAGCATAGTTTTGAAATGCGTAAACCGACAAAGATGTACATATTACCATAGATTTCATTGAAATGGCGATGCTTGATTTCATCAGGGATACTGTGGTTAATTTGAAACATGATAACATCTTAACCATGCAGTCGAATTTCGCAATAAAACTTTGAAACCAATGGATCAAGCAGACAAATTTTAATATAGGTTTTCTCACATGCAGTAATCCCGCGATCGAGCAACCTAAGAATTTATCCTGCTACAAGTTTATAGTATAGTAAATCTGCATCAAAGTGAGAAATAAAATGCATGTTCCTTGCTTGTAGCGAGAGCACGGCTATTATGGTCATGTGCACTTACTACTTTATAAATCAGATTGTAGATTTTCAAGAATTTCGTTACGCTAGAGTTTGTAAATGTTAAAAATGGTTTTAATAAATAAAGCGTCTTCTGTCGAAGTTTTAACGCAGAAAAGGTTAAAGAGAAGTAATTAAGTGTTTTTGTACACATATTTCATTGTAGTATGCATTGAGTTGACCGATCCTTTTGGAAAAAAATACCTGGGGCACAAAAACATGACAACATCCGGTACAACGTGTCAGCGCTGGGATTCACAGACACCGCATAACCACTCCTACCCAAACAATCCGGTATGGTCTACATGCTGCTTTTAAACACTGTATTACTTATAAATGGATGAAATACCTGTTAAATGCTCGAATTTGTTTTTTTATGAACCAATTACCGGTATTGTTGATGAATAAATGATTCGATCCTTGCATCAAAGTCCGTTAATACATTTCTACCAGAAAGTTTTCATAACAAGATACCCCTTCTTTTAAACAAATTCTAATGAAAATATTTTTTTGTCTTTATATTGTTATGTAAGATAGCATATTCTACTGAGATCTTTTAATCATACGCCGATCCGTAGTTTCAGACTGTAGTGTATCAGCTCATGGGCTTTCATTGTATATCAGTAACTTCTGGTTAAAAGTATTTAGAAAAGTGTTTAGATTTTTATTCTAGGCTCAGTAATTTACGTTGATTTCTCTATACGTAGGTGTTCATGATCATGAGGTTTGATATTGAACTTGTCAAAGAAAACAAAAAGTGTTTCAATTGGTAAACACTGCATGGTAATTGCAGGCTTAATGTTTACATTTTGAAAATCAATCATGATGATAGAGTAATAAATATTGTTCAAAGGAAAGTACCAATGGCTTGATTGAGTCGATTGACAAGTGGTTGATCTGGCACTAATAAAAAGTCCCTGTTCAATTTAAATTCATGGAGTGTGTCGAAACTATGGATATCATCTACATCTACAAATATATCAGTTGTTCAATAATTCAAGTCAATCGGTTTATTACCATTGTTTATTACAATCTTGAGTTTGGCTCTACGTAGGCTGGATGGCCAACAAGTTAACAACCCTTGTTAGATTTACCTTGAAAATTATATAAGATTTTGTATGGTTTCAGTAATATTAATGGGAATCAATTATGTGAGTATATTGAAAATCACAATTTCTAGTATACACGGTAATTTGTGGTCAATGATCCTAAAAATACAATGTATATTGGGTGCTGCACTTAAATGAACATTTTTAAAATTCGTTGATCAACTGAAAAACGAAATGCGAAATTTGAGATTATATCAAAACATCTTTTTTTTAAAAATAATACATTGACTGCAGGTTTATCACGAACGAATTGCTAGTTTGATTTCCACAATTTAATTTATTTACACATGCATGTCTTTATTTTTTTTATGTCCAGGAAAACTACTGTAGAAATCCTAGCAGGCATCTTTGGCCGTGGTGCTATACAACAGACCCGAACCAACGATGGGAAAACTGTCTCATTCCGACCTGTTGATTCATTTTAAGATAGAAAAAATGTCCTATTATAGATGATACCAATTGGTGTCTTACGTCCATTTGTTCGCTAAATAACTTCAAATCTCTCTCTCTCTCTCTCTCTCTCTCTCTCTCATATATATAGCATATCATAGTTGTTGCTGTTGCTCTTGTACAGATGGTAGAACAATGACTTCGTCAGGTTCGTACTATTTCTAAGATAACGGAACACGAACTTCTCAATAATTGTATATGTACATTGAAATGTAGATTATAATCTTTTTCAATGATTCATTTCTAATTTTAAGCAAGTAAAATATTTTTTTGTGAACTGCCTGTCAATTTTTATAATCATGATGTGCTACAAAGCACCCAGATAAAGTATATGAAATAAACATATGAATGTTGATTTTAGTTGGTTTAATAAATAATCTTTGGTGTGTGTACCTTTATAAGGCACTCTTGAATAAAACAAGAGGGCTTATACAAGGAGGCATAAGTAATGAAAAATTAAAATATCAACAAAACTAATTAATATTTTGTAAAGAAACATCCAAAACGATGTATATTTTAAATAACATCGATGTGTAACCCTTTAATGTGTTAAATGTTGGAATTTGTCGATTTAAACTGACGTATGCATATGAAAAAATCCAAATAGTGTCATTTTTTGGAGCTTGAACGCCTTTTCTCTTATGGGTTGGGATTATGTTCCATATTTTCGTCATACTCTAAGGTTCAATGGAAAACAAACCGATTTCAATCAACAATGTGTAGAGATACATGTACGACCCACTATACATTAATTCTATTTATTTTGTATCCACCAGTAAAACGTTTCATAAAAATAATACAGGTCCGTAAATTCGTGACCAAAGTCACATTTGTAGGTCGTGGGTACCATCAAAACCCAATGCAACATTTTTTTCTTATCGTTTGACGCATGACGATCGCATGAATCATCAAAAAAAGTATTTTATTGTTTGTAACTACTTTTTCTTTAAACAAATTAATGAATTGGTCTAAAAAGTAAGTAAAGGTAACTAAGTTATTCCTATGTACATTAGTGCGTTAGATAACAGATCTAGAATATACTTGTCAGGTTGTATATTTTGAATTTACCGGGTGGCAGTAAATACAAAAATTTTGTTGTCATGTTGTAAATTTTGTATGTTTACGCTATATAAATCCTTTGTATACTATGCTAAAATAGATGAATAGTGACAATAGAGAGACAATCTCACAGGAGGCATTATAAGTAGTGGATATGAATGCATTTTTATGTCATGTATATTCGAACCGTACCTACGACCCAAATTCCAACATAGGAATATGTATCCTGTCTAACTCTCGGGTGATGTACATATATTTGTACATTGTTGGCATAATTCGATCAAGCACAATTCGGGGGAGGGGGGGGGGGTAGAGAAGGCCGGGGACCCACCCTGGAAAATTAAAACTCCAGTATGTCCCAAATTTTTGCTTCCATTACTTTTTGATTATTTTTAATAAAAATACACATACCTGTGAAAGAAGTACAGTTGAAATCGATGAAATGGAAAATATCCAAGATATCTTCATTGAAAAATTATCCCTTTTCAATCATTAATGTTTACAGGAACGAAAACAAATTTCTTACGGAGATCTATAATGGTAAATGTTT
Source organism: Magallana gigas (assembly GCF_902806645.1). Taxonomy (NCBI): domain Eukaryota; kingdom Metazoa; phylum Mollusca; class Bivalvia; order Ostreida; family Ostreidae; genus Magallana; species Magallana gigas. Next base: position 24,020,121 of record NC_047561.1, read on the forward strand.
ACATCTTTTCTCCATTCGGAAGTACTCGGGACACCTCGCGCAATTTTCAACGTTATCATCATATTAATGGCTGATGTAATGCAAAATCCCCGTAGACTTTCTATTTTGGTATGTGTATTGAAACCTGAAGCGGTAAAGGAGGTGTTTCAAAACAGATGATCTGGACAGTTTTCATATTAGTGGATGAACGTAGTTTGAGTACAAAGGTATTTGTTATTATCGAAATATCAAGCGAAAAGTGATGGAAGCAAAAACTCGGGACAGAGTATAATTAAATACACATAAAATAACCAATGATAGGCCTCGGATCCTCCGGAAAACCAAAGTATCGATATCACTCCGACGTAATTTTCTTTTCTAGCTGGATCCACGTACTGTTACTATGTACAAGCAAGTTAATCTAACGTAGGTTTATAATTTTAAAAAGTTCAAGGGAAGGATGAAAGGCCAATTACAATAGGAATTAGGAATAAAACTTACAATACATGTGATGTTAGAATGACATTGATTAAAAGATTTTTTTAAACTGTAACCCCCCTCCCCGTGTCAGCGACCCAAAAAAGGTGCATATGTATACAGCAATTGATAAGCTCTTAGTTTTTTTTTATTTATATGCATGCAGTGATGTACTAAACTTTTTCTTTATGTAAATAAAAAATCATATGTGGGTAGTTTCAATCTTGTAATAAATATTAACACGTCTTTAACTTGTTCATATTTTAAAAAAAGAACAACTTCAAATTATTACAAAAATCCAGTCTATACTTAGAATTCCTGTGTGTATGGAGGCACATTGACGTTAAATTTTCATAGAAAAGATTATATGTCAAGTCACAACACTCTGTGGGGAATGTGACATACATCTCTATAGCAGCTTCATTGTACAGGTATACAGTGTATCTCTTGCCGACTGATACACATAGAATATCACGCAGTTGTTCTGATCTTGGCCCTGGTATCAGACCGAGCGGTTGCTATCGGCTATTTTAAGAATAGGGTTCCCTGTTTTGAGACAAAGCTACAACAGTAAAACTTAAATTTGCAAGGTTCAACATTGTGCAACGAATGGTTGTAAAATTGACACTAATGTCATGTCCTTTTATATTTTAAATATTTTTTAAAATATTTTATTTTAAATCTGCAGCGGCGCAGTTCTAAATTATCTGTGCCTGTATGCGCAATTGCAATATGCATTTACAGTACCGATCAGACCTAACCTAACAGAAAGTAAAACCAAACTAAACCCAGGGTTTACTTTCTGGGTTTATTCTGGGTTTACTCCAAGTTTACTAGAGTGGACCCAGAGTAAATCCAGAGTAAACCCAAAATAAACCCAGAGTGGACACAGAGAGTATACCCGGATCATATGCATATAAATTTTATTTAAAAAAAAAACAACATACATTTATTGCTTTTGTATCTTTTGACAACTGTTTTGATCAGTTTATGGCATGAATATTATTAATATTATTATTATTATTTTTTTTTTTTTACATTTTTGGCCCACATATGTGACTTGATTGGTGAATAAAGATTGTGTATAAGACTCCCTCAACAAGTGGAGTCAGACATATATACAAGCTTTAGCAAAGTAAGAGTTTAGTAAACACCCCCTTACTGGAGTGAACTAACGAGGAAATAAAAATGAAAGAGTGCATTAGAAAATAACTACAGTAGTAAAATGTGTCATTGTACCTAACATGAAGAATATCAAAGCTCTTTCACAAATAGCATAAATAGCACGTCTTGCGAGAAGTGACAGAATTACTGCCCTTTGAAAATTCTTTTTGATTGAAAAGCACTTGTTGACTTTTGTTGACGACGAGAAAACTTTCTCAGGTTCATAACAATTTTGTGTTCTTTTAAAGGAAGAAACGTGACAAATACGTGCAATTTATTTAGATTTAGGGTAATGTCTGCTCATGTAGAAAATACCGGCGTTAAGCACGCCGTGGAAAGACTTTCGGTGGGTTTTTTTCTTTTCAAGTCCAGCACAATCATTAGATTTAGCTATGCATGTATTTTGGTTTACTTACATAGCTTCATTAACCTACCTGAAGCTTTTCAAATATAATTTTGTCCTAAACAGGTGCAGCAACAATATTCAATTTTGAAGTGAATCGTAGAACAATTCATGCAAAAATCACACTTGAAAATGTTGCTCTGCTTGCTCAAATTCAGTAAATTTTAGAAGTTTTGGGGCTCTGTAAAACTGTTTATATGTTACAAAACAGCTACTTCCAATATGGATTAATGATGATGAACAGTTCTGGTTAACATGATCATTGAATGGTGATAATTCAGCACAATGTAAAGTAATCTATGACACGCCAAATTCACAAAAATGAGTGAATAATAGTTTCACAGTCGATAAACTAGGTTAAACTGTTGTAAACTATAGTTACGGACAAAAAACTGTATATTTTACATTTGTGAACCATAGTTAACGCTATCATCTATGTGTCGGAGGTGTAAAACACTAAAAACACTGAAAATAGCCTTTGCGATTGCAAAACATAGTTTTTTCTGATAAATATTGTTTCACGAGGATGAAACTATGATTAACAACTCTTAACTATAGTTAACGAATGCAAATTATAGTTTACAGCTGTGAATCTATATTTATCGGTATAATAGATCGTTAACGTTATTTGCAGACAGATAAACTTTTGATTAACATTCGTAAACTATAGTTTACAGCCGTTAAATAATATGGTATTGAAGATGAAAATTATAGCTAACGGATCGTAAATTATAATTTAAAGTCGACAAACCTAGTTTATCATCAGTGAAACCCTATTTGACGCCATCTATAATCTATATTTCACATCTGTGAACCATAGTTCATGCGATCATCTATGCACCAGAAGTGTAAAACTATAATTATCACTGAAAACTACTATTTGCAATTGCAAAACATAATTTATCTGATTAATATATTTTCACGATTGTGCAAGTATGATTAACAACTCTTAACTATAGTTATTTGATGTTAAACCGCATGTCTTTGACTTTTAATATTTTTTAATGATATAATAATACAATGTCATTATTTTCTTTTTCATTTTAAAAAAAGTTCTCTTACAACCTGTGTATTTTTTTTCAATTTACATAATACACTGTATAAAAGGGGCATGGTCACGATTTTGGTCAAAAATTATATTTCCAGATTTAAACATTTACAATGTTTCAGAAAGTCATTTTTAATAGGCAACCTAAATTTGATTGTCATTTGTTGAGTTATAATGGAGTTACAGAGCTTGAAATTCTTCGCTATGGAAACAAAGCGTTTGTTTACATTTTGAACGTTGAAGTAAAAATTTCAGTTTAAAATCTAAATCAAATGTGTTTAACGTTAGGAACTGTTTATAAATGCTTAAGATAAATAAAAAAAAAATAGACAACTAAGCCGGGAAAAGATTTTTTACTGGTATATTGAACCTATGTAAACAAAAATCAGGACACGAGCCTTGTTTACATGATAAAGAATTGTGAGCTCTGTATCTTGCTTATAATTCTACGAATGACTCTCAAATTCTATTTGATCATTAGAAATGCATTTCTAAAGCGTTGTAAATGATAAAAACATAAAAATAGAATTTGACCAAAATCGTGACCGTGCCCCTTTACTGGAATGCAGTTGTGTAGATTTTTACATGTACCTACAAACAATGTGGATTTTATATTCACCAGATACATGTGGCAGCCTACTTTTGATTATGTGCTTCTTTTATGCATTTTCATGCCTTTTACTCATTGTTATATATATTATTTATAATTAAAATAATTCCAAAACATTTCTCAATCTATTTATCTTTATTAATAAGACTAAGAAACGAACTATAATCAATTCACGTTTTTAAGAATTGCCCTCTTGCGGACAAAAATGAATGCTCCCCAGGGTTCATGAACCTAAATATCGAGTGGGCTGTGAGGTGTGCATGAAAAAACGGTCCTTATGGCATTTTTTTAGCACGTTTTGATATTTTTACAGAATTCATTAAAAGACGTAAAAGTTGTCAAATCTGAAATTGTATGGTTATTAACCAGCTCTAAGTTGAGTTTTTCTTCATTTTTAGTCAAGCTATTTCAAAATTTATTGTGCAATGATGTCCATAATAGTTGTATTATTTAATCATCCGATTTGACAGCCATATTTAAAATTACTAGTAAATGTAGTACATTAGCTATTCTCAGACATTCAGATTCCCTGAGCTCTTTGTGTAATTATTCAATGCAGAATAATTGTTTTATGTAAGTTAGTAAAGTAAAAATGTGTTTTAATAGTACATATAGTGCAGAGCTTAAGTAACTTGATCAATGCTGTAACAATAGCTGACTCATACAGTACTGTATAGAGTATGTTAATAAATTATATAATATTAATTAACTAAAAATACATATACAATGTTTGATGAAATGTCAGTTTCAGTTATAAAGCTTATAAATGGTCACCGAGTATCCGTTTACGAACTTTGAATTTTTTTTTTCAAAGTGCGTTGATATCGTCGATATTTACACATTTAAAAAAAAAATTCTTCAGGTTTGAGTCAAAATAATACATAACTTTAGATACAATTAATACTTGTTTTAACCTTGTGTCGCTTAATGGGATATACTTTAGAAAGAACCACTGCCTTCTCAGCTAACTTGAAAAACAGTTTGTATCTCGATAAGAATTTTTTTTCCTTTTCCTTTTCTAATACGCTTACGAAGTTTAACAATTTACATAAAAAACAACTCGGGAGATTTGAATTATCGACATATGACATAAACTGCATCGCTTAGCAGCTGCACTTTCCTTTTTTTGTATGCAGCAAACTTACTAGTACATTGTGCTGTGTGCCAGAAACGAAAATTATTTAATTCATTTATTGATAATGGAGATAATGCATAACATATCTCAACTGTCTTCAATTGCATGTGCTTATAAACAATCATGATGTGAAAAAAGGATACGTTAGTTATGGTTATCAAAAACAATATGATCTTTTAAAGGAACAGTGCGGGGAAAAAACTCACACCCTAATGCTTATTTTTAAGTTTATAATAATTTAATGTTTGTCAATGTACATGTAATTATTTTTAAAATGAAGTGATTAATTTGATGAGAATTTGAAATGAGGGACTATGTTGAAACAATTATAGATTCTTTAACATACCATTGGAGAAATCATTGATTGACCAGCTCGTTTTTTTTTCTCAATATCTCTGTACTTAATTTACAACAAAGCGTATTTTCCCCGATTTTATACATTTACTCTAAGTTGCTGAATATCATATATGTTTTGGAAGGATATAAGAGGGGTAGGGGACCTTCTTCTTGTATTCAATGAAATGAAGTACATTGTAATGGTAATTGACCTGTATCTTTGGTTAACCCCCACCCCTATCCCCGTTTTTAAAGACGGTAAATTAGATTCATAAGTGTTAGTGTTAACAAAACACCAAACTATCAACAAATTAGGAATTTAATTCTAGAATTTGTGATTTATCATATTTTTTTTCAAAGTGCGTTAAGTGTCACAATACTAAAAAATGTTGATGTACTTTCATAACGCACTCTGGAAAAAAAAATTCAAAGTGGGTTAACTTGGTAGAAAATTTAACGCACTTTGAAAAAAAAATCAAAGTGCGTTGATTTTGTCCAACATTCAATGCACTTTGAAAAACATTTTCAAAAAGCGTAATTTTTTTCAAAGTGCGTTGCCACAATGGTGCTAGAAAAAGTACAAAATCCTCCATGATTAGTAAAATATTATAACTCGATAGAAAGAGGTGATATAAGGAAGCAAACATTAAAAATGGGTCTAATTTTGGCATCCATCATAAAATATACTGGTACAATCCCAGTATCGGTAAGGTCTTGATTACTTGTGAATTATTCATTGTTATCATGATACAATTTGGCAGGTGTTTAGCAATCATCAGGAATGATTATATTCTGTGTTATCATATTTATTTTAACAACGCAAAATGTAACATTGCAAAATGTTATAAATATGTATCGAGGAATGTACATATATTCGTTCTTCGTGGAATTTAAAGCACATACATTTGCAATATTAAAATTTCAAAACGAAATTTTTTTATCCAAAATTATCGTCATTCCTTTTTTTCCGGTTCATTCTTTTCCGGTTCGTTTTGGTTAATGTGATTATGCTAATTATAAATGTTACTAAAACTCAAGCCATGATGACAAGATGAGCCTATGAAATCCATCCAACTGAATGATAACTGAAATAATGTTAGGGGTGACTAATTTGCACAGCTACGTTTGATTGAACGCATAAATTACTTAACAACATGTATGTAAAACATTAGTTTGAAAATCTACCAGTTCGTGAAAATTAGTCAAAATAAACCATAATTGATGAAAGACAATTTCAACGGAAGAAGCCGTTTAAAATATTCATACCTTAATGTACCATTCCGTTTTCATCAATCAAATTAAAATCAATTTCAAATTATGTTTTCTTTATAAGATAATTATTTCATACGGCACCGGCGTACCATTCCATGTAAATCAAAAAGATGCAAAGAATTGCAATGAGTATTTTTTTTCAAAACTTTTACCTTTGTGTCTTTCCATGAAACCATCACAGTAAAATAAAATAAGATTTTTGTATAAAATATTAATTTCAAATGTACCAGTCCGTGTAAATCAATCAAAATTAATCCCAAAAGATGTAGATGACTGTGATGAAAAATTCTCGGAATTTTAGATATCAGAGAGTTTCTAAATTTTTAGTAAAAATAGATATATTTTTTGTATAAAATATTAATTTCAAATGTATCAGTCCGTGTAAATCAATCAAAATAAATCCCAAATGATGAAGATGACTGTAATGAAAAATTCTCGGAATTTTAGATAAAACAGCAATCTTTTCCTGCATATTGGAAACAGCATGATTTAGATTAAAAAGATTTCCAGAAGTTGACCATTTTACATGTTTTCTTTAGATTTTGTGATTTCCTACTTAAAATGAAAGCTTGATAATAAAGCAATATAAAAGCAGTGATTACTGCTGCATTTTAATACAGCATAGACTTTACAGTTAGAACAAAGTCAAATTCAGTTGTCAAATTTGTACGTACAAAATACCAACGACTAATAGCGTTTTGCTAAGGACAGTAAAGATATGATTGAAAATATTGAAATTGTACCAATTACGATACATTTCATATGATTGAGATATTTCAATTACTTCTTTACTCAAATGAATTTGTACGTGACATCATGCAGCATAACATAATCTTAAAAGGTCTTTCAGCTTAAAGTTCATTGCTAGGCCAAGAAGTTAATTTGTTCTCACTTAATATGGGCAGAATCATCATCGTTTCCTTAGCAGGGGTTAAATTATCCTAAAACATAGCAAGCCACGGAAATTTGCCCGCACAGAACTAAATATAGTACTGTATAGTTACGTATAATGATACTTTGTAGTCAGTATATTTTTGTGTGGTTCAAAATTTCAGGAATTTACAATATTTGGATTTTCTGACTACTGAACCTTTTGAATTTATTTAATTGATAATAACAGATTCAAACTATCAACCGAGGAACTTTTGAACCTTCGGATAACTGGACCATCAGGATAATAAACCTTCAGACTTAAGCTACGTTTTATGGACCATGATCGCTTCAATGACCACAAGTACACGAGAACATTGAAGCTCAGATTAATTACACCGTGTACACCCTCTGCCAAAAAAGAGATTGTTGCACTTTTTTCAGAATAAAAACAAATCTTAAACATTGTATTTCTAAACATACAATGTAAGTCGTTCTAATCAACACTTAGATTTTATCCAAGATTCTCTTTTATTTTTATAAAGAGATAAATATGAGTGAAGACTGTGTGCTTCTGAGCTCGTTCAATCGGGTATTTTTCATATAAATATGAAACAAAACAGAAAAATCTTCAATGCAAGACATATCAACAATGAAAGGGATTATCAATTTTTCACGTAATTGTCTATCATCAACTGTGAAAATTACATTTATGACAGCATAAATACTAGGCATATTGTTCCGTGTACAAATGTATGTAGCTCACATATGAACCTAATGATTGTTGTGGTAAAAACAGTTGCTATATCTATTTAGACACGAATCAGGCATAGGTCTTTGAAAACAGGAATAAACAAAAATTAAATTCTTTGGTCTCTTTAACTTTTAAAAATAAAAGTAACGACATAAATGTCTTCTATCCTTTGAACTTCTCTGTAAACTAAAATGCTACTTTAAACTACTATAAAATGCATCGGGTGAACATTTGCACATTTTCGTAGCAATGAGGTCTTGAATTGCGCGTTTTTCTTCCAAATGTTCTATATTCATATTACTAATAAAACACAACCCACTTTTTAGAATCATGCAATCAGGATATGAATGACTTATCAAAATCACATCATTTTCCCTTGTAACATGCGCATGCGCATGCCTTTATTTAGTATTGATGATAAGGAAAGAAACTCAAAATCTAAGTGCATTTCTTACTTTCACTGATCAAGATGTTTGGAATAAGTTTACATAATATGTTTTTACTATACGCGGTGATTAATTCAGTTAAAGCAGGAAGAAAGCTCATTGGTTTTAATTTTAAAGATGTCAGTCCAACAGGATACAAGCAATGTTTGAAGTTGTGTATCGGTTATGCGGATTGTCTCTCGGTCAATTTTAGCAGAAATCGACTGTTGTGTGAGCTGAACTCACAACAGGAGACAGAAACTGTCCAAGTCACGGAAAATACCAAAGAGACGGAAGATTTCATCTATATCTCCAGAACATTTTTCCCAAACGTGAGTTTTAAAGAAAATTTTCTTGTACCTTCATAAATGATTTCTATAGAGATATCTAAATGTAGTTAGCTATTACAAATTGATATATATACACTAGTATATAAATTATCATAAGACGAAAAAGACGTCAGTGTTTTGTTGTTGTTGCTAGAAATGTTATGGGGAATAAAATCTACTATAGTATACTTTTTAAAACGTGTTATTATATTTGTAGTTGGACCAGTCTTTGGTTATAGCATTGTACGTTGAAGATCTGGCTCTATTTGCTTTTTCGTTACACTTTAAATTTAACCAAAACAAATAAAAATTTTGATGTCGAATTTTGACAAAACGTTTATAGTCATGATGCAGTTTACAAGTTCAGAGGTAGAAGAATATGATTGTTTACAGTTTTTGGTTATTGTGTTGGGTAGTCTGTGGATTATAAATATATATTCTAATCCATATCACCTGTATCAGATAAATCACTTCAACTTGTTTCAGTCAATATTATTGCATCTTTTAATAGCAAATACAAATTTCTCCTTCTGAAAAAGTGTCGTTCCTCATTCTAGGATTTAGCCCCACACCTCATGAATTCGGCGTGCCCCAAAGGACAAATGCACGTCTCACGTTCAACAAATGAGGCTACCTGTGTCATATCACGTAAGATAAAAAAAAACTGTCCTTATATGCCTTTTACTAAGTATCTCTTGTAATAGTATCCATACATGATGTAAGATACACAATATTGCGATGAATACTTTAAATAACTACACAGTATATTTTTTCTGGTTATTTATTTTTAAGCAAAAATACTATATTATACGATATCATTTGTTAAATCTAAAATTGAAGTATATAGAGCTGATGTAGAATTATCAAAAGAATTTCTTTAGTAGTATTGTATGGTATAAAGTTAAGTCGGATTAAAAATATCGACATAATTATAAAAATGTCGTTATGACGAGATAAAACTGGTTTTTACGACATATAGAAGTCGTTGTTCTCAGATTTTAAAAAAATCGAAATTACAAAAATTGAAAGACGAAAGCTGTTTTTGTTATATCACACATTAACTGAATTTTTTGTAGTGGAATTGTATTTTTTGTTAAGAGTTATCTCTCTTGGTTCTTGGACGAAGTGCACGGTTATCATTTTTGACAATCGGTGCTATCGTATTGGAACCGGGCGTTTCCTCTCCGCTCCCAGGAGCATTCGGTTGTTTGTCTTCTTTCTTAAAACAGACGTCTTTAGGAGTTTGTCTCTTTTTTATTTATTTATATTCTCCCAGAGATCCTAATTATTAACATTATAAAGTCAGCATCGTCGAATCTGTCCTAGGTAAATATATTTATTATCCACTACATTTCCCTTGCATTTTGTTGCTTATTTAAATTATTTCTGTTATTTGTTTTAATTCACTAAATATAATAAGATTAATCCAAGTCATTTTAACATCTGAAATATTGTTGCTGTTCGTTATTGATAATGATCTCTAGTATCTCGTGATAATCCGGGATAATTAGAGGGCCGAAATAACGACCACTTTTACATTAAAATCACGCATTGTTGTAGTGGAACAATGAGTCGTAAGTTTGCAATTTTATATGAATATCAACAGGATGTGTTGGGAAGGTACCTCCACCTTACATCGAATACAGTACCGGTATCATATATCCAACTGTTTCCATGGACACCGCAGACGAAACACACGGTAACGTTGGAGAGAGCAGAAACTTCACCTGCCCCCAAGGAACAGTTGCAGTGGGCAAACAGAATGTAACGTGCCTTGCAAACGGACAGTGGGAAACTCCGAGATGCGAAGGTTAATCTATTCTTAATATTTTTCTTGGGTCAAGGAGTAAACTTAGACAGATCTATCACCAATTATATTTCTTCTTTTCTAGATACATGTAGATTTGGTTACATTGCGCGTGTTTTTGTGCATTCTTGTAAAACACCGTGTATTTACAGATTTTTTTTATACTATTCATGAAATTGAACACAATTAACAAATTAGTATTAGAATTTTTTTTGGATCTTCATTATAATTTTATGTTTTCGACAATATTCCTGATGTTCGAGAGGTAACGTCGCATTTTGATTTATATAATAAAATAATATATTTCGAAAAGCCTACTAGTATATACAAATTTGATTATCGAGTGCTAAAAATTTTACGACGTGACAAATATGGACACGTTTTGTGAATTATGAGTGTCCGTTGGAACTGTTCTATTTAAAATTTATATCATTTATTCACTAATAAAGTCACGAAGAATTAAAATCACTTCACCATAAGCGTAAATTCAAAATCGTATTCGTTATAACCGTGTTTTGCTCTATGTCATTATTTTATCAAAAACATTTCTTTAAATTATGGCGTTGCGCTTACGTATCATGTAACGTCATAACAAAAAATTTAATGTTTCAGCGTAAAAAGTATTTTTTATTGATTCTTTTCAATACCAGGTACAAATATTGATTATTTTTATGAATTTATTCTAAATTATCTCTTCTCTTATTGTGTTGAGAAAGATTGAATTCGTTTGTTTCGTTGAAAAGATAGCAGCATAGTTTTGAAATGCGTAAACCGACAAAGATGTACATGTTACCATAGATTTTATTGAAATGGCGATGCTTGATTTCATCAGGGATACTGTGTTTAATTTGAAACAAGATAACATCTTAACCATGCAGTCGAATTTCGAAATAAAACTTTGAAACCAATGGATCAAGCAGAATAAATTTTAATATAGGTTTTCTCACATGCAGTAATCCCGCGATCGAGCAACCTAAGGATTTATCCTGCTACAAGTTTATCGTATAGTAACTTTTAATCTGCTTCAAAGTGAGATGTATGCACGTTCCTTGCTTGTAGCGAGTGCACGGCTGTTATGTTCATGTGCACTTACTACTTAATAAGTCAGATTGTAGATTTTCAAGAATTTCGTTACGCTAGAGTTTGTAAATGTTAAAAATGGTTTAAATAAATAAAGCGTTTTCTGTCGAAGTTTTAACGCAAATTAAAAAGTTAAAGAGAAGTAATTATGTGTTTTTGTTCACATATCGCATTGTAGTATGCATTGAGTCAACCGATCCCAAAGGATTGAATTACTTGGGAAGCAAAAACGTGACATTTTCTGGTAAAACATGTCAACGCTGGGACTCACAGACACCGCATAGCCACACCTACCCAAACAATCCGGTATGGTCTACATGTTGCTTTAAAACACTGTATTACTAATAAATGGATGAAATATCTGTTAAATGCTCGAATTTTGGAATTTTTCTGAACCAATGACTGGTATTGTTAATGAATGAATGATTCAGACTGTACTGTATCAGCTCATGTTTTTCAGTAACTTCTGGTTATAAGTCTTTAGAAAATTGTTTAGATTTTTATTCTGGGCTCAGTGATTTACGTTGATTTCTCTATACGTAGGTATTCATGTGGTCATATATTAAACTTGTCAAAGAAATTGAAAAGTGTTTTACAAACGATTCAGTTGGTAAGCACTGTCTGGAAATTGCTTAATGTTTACATTTTGAAAATCAATCATGATGATAGATTAATTGATATTGTTCAAAGGAAAGTGCCAATGGCTTGATTGAGTCGATTGACAAGTGATCTGGTTGATCTGGCCCTAATAAAAAGTCTCTGTCTTATTTAAATTCATGGAGTCTGGCTGAAATATGAATATCATCTATGAATTAATATATCAGGTGTTCAATAATTCAATTTATGTCAATCGGTTTTTTCCCGTTGTTTTTTTTTCAACCTTGATTTTGGCATTTAAAAGGAGGCTGGATGGTCACAAGTTACCCATGTTAGATTCACCTTAAGGTGGTATGGGACACCTCCATGTTGTGACGTATTATTAATCGGAATAAGCATTGAAATCAAGTGTGATTTTATAAACAGCCCCCCCCCCCCCAAAAAAAAATATTGACTTCTAACAACGTAGCGCATTGAGTTATAGGGTTCTCTACGGATCTATACGTTATGAGTTACAATGTCATAGCATATGTTGCACCTAAATGAACATTTTTAAAATTTATTGATCTTAGATCTGAGTTTTAGAATTATATCAAAAAATCATCTTTTCTTTTTCATAAAAAGAATTATACATTGATCGCAGATTTATCACGACCGAATTGCTAGTTTAATTTCTACAATGTAATTTATTTACACATGCATAGCTTTTGTTTTATCTCCAGGAAAACTACTGTAGAAATGCTAACGAGGTTGATTGGCCGTGGTGCCATACAACAGACCCGAAACAACGATGGGAATACTGTCTGATTCCGACCTGTTGATTCATTTCAATATAGAAGTAGAAAAAAATGTCCTATTATGCATGATACCAATTGGTGTATATATACGTTGATTTGTTGGCTGAATAACTTCAAGTCTCTCTCTCTCTCTCTCTCTCTCTCTCTCTCTCTCTCTCTCTCTCTCTCTCTCTCTCTCTCTCTGATATGGCAATATCATAGTTGTCGCTACTCTTGTGTCATGTGCGTACTAATTCTAAGATAATGGAACACGAACTACTCAATTGTTATATACAATGTATATGTATATTAAGTATATATTATAATCTTTATCAAAGATTTATTTCTAACATTAAGCAAGTAAAATATTTTTCGTAAACTGCCTGTCAATTTTTTTAATCATGATGCACTACACAGCACCCAGAGAAAGTATATGAAATAAACATATGAATGTTGATTTTGGTTTGGTTAATCTTTGGTGGGTGCACCTTTACAAGACACTTCTTTTATAAAAGAAGAGGGTGGATAAGGTGTGTAAATTGCTTTGATAAGGACGAATAAAATACGAAAAACTCAAAATATAAACAAATTTGATAATTTTGCAAAAACCATTCGAAACAAGGTATATTTTATATAACATCGATTTTTAACCCTTAAATATGTTTAATGTTTGAATATGTCAATGCATCAAATATGTGGAAAGATAACCCACCATACATTATTTTTTTTAAATTTCATAAAAATAATACAAGTCCGTAAATTCGTGGCCAAAGTCTAAGTCGTGGGTACCATCAAAATTTTTGTTCTTATCGTTAAAGCCCGACACTTTATCCACTCGGTTATGATGTAAGTTATATGTTGCGGTCGATAAAATCCTTTTACATGTAATATAAGAAAATGTCGTTTCGATCAGAGGTCAGCCATTTTATGACGATGTGCTATTCAACCTTAAAAATAAGTGTTTACATAATGAGTACCAGCAAACATTGTATTGAGTGGACTTGTTTTGTATTTTACCCATCCATCTAACATATGTTTATGCTTCTTTATGCCCTCTTCGAAGAAGGAAGGGCATACTGCTTTGCTTCTGTCTGTCTCTCGGTGGGTCGGTTGGTCGGTCCAGCAATAGTTTCCGTTCATTTTCTTCGCAGAGGTTGCACGTATTGAAGTGGGATTTAGGATACTGATTAATCATAATAATATCTAGCTCAAATTAGATTTTGATTACAATCGAGCAATTTCGACAGAGTTATGCCCCTTGGACTTAGAAAGATTCTAATTATTTTCCGTTCATTATCTTCTTGGATGTTTCCAAGGGAGAGGGGCATAAATGTTTCACAAACATCTCTTGTTTCATATAACATATCTATATACATGTAACATTTTATGAAACAGTTATCTTAATTTAATTGAAATTTAGCACTACTATTTTATACAAGTTTTTAAATATACTCTTGTATACAAACAAAACAAAAATACTCAGTTACAATGGGAAACTGTTCATACGAAGAGCATGCCCTTGCGTATCGAATCAACTGAGACTAAAACACCATATGCAGCTGATGAAGGTATATTGATACATAAGTAAGGAAAGTTGACCATAGAAAAATTGAAGTCAGAGCGTTTATTATAAAGTTTTGTTGTTAGGTTACCATCAATGTCCATTTCCAGTAAAATATCCAAATATGAGACTGATGACGCAGACTCTGTGGTATCCACTGGGATATATCGAGTCGACGTAAGTATTGAAATAACACTTGTTAACTGATAATACGTCGTCGATATACCTTAATGTTGAGTTGAAGGCCACAGCTAGGGATTTTTTTTCACGTACAAGTTTTTGAATAAATTCTGCTTCATAAGAATACAAAAATAAATCTGTTAACAATTGGGCACAATTGGTATCCATGGGAATGTCAACAGATTGTTGGAAGACTTGATTTCCAAAAACTACATAGATGTTGTCTATCAGAAACTTAACATCTTTTTAATGTCAACTTCAGAGTACTTGTGTGTGCAATCAGAATGGTTTTTTTTTTTTACAAAATAAAGTTTTAGATTTCCAATCCATTGAATTTTTTTTAACGTTTATACATGTATCTAAAAATGCTTTACAGTATAATGATCCTATCGATCCCTGTTATATATCACTTTAATTTTCTTGAACAGCATGTCTGTTAGGTTTTTTTTCTCAGAATGATGTATGTAGGGTCATTAATTTATTTTCATTATATTAAACTAGATACAAAGAGGCCCTCTGCAACCTTTTCATTGTTTAAATGGTATGGGGTTTTTGAAACGTGTGTAGTGATCTTTATTTTAATTACCTTTCATATGAAAAATGACATTCATTTATATCCTAAATTGCTGTGCAGTATATTCCATCCCTTTAATATATTAATTGATGTTGAACTGCATGATTATAATTTAATACTTTTTAATGATATATGCAATGTCATTATTTTCTTTTTCATTTAAAAAAAAAGATCTCTTAAAACCTGTGTATTTTTTTTTAATTTACATAATACAATGTATTAATGGTATGTAGATGTGTAGATTTTTACATGTACCTACAAACAATATGCATGTAATATTCACCAGATACATGTACTAGACTTCTAAATGATTATGTACTTCTTTCATGCATTTTCATGCCTTTTACTCATTGTTATATATATATTATGTATAATTAAACTAATTTCAAAACTTTTCTCAATATATTTATCTTTATTACGAACAAACTAATAACGAACTATAATCAATGCACGTTTTCAAGAGTCGTCTCTCTTGCGGACAAAAATGAATGTTCCCTATGGTTCATGAACCTAAATATTGAGTAGACTGTGAGGTGTGCATGAAAAAACGGTCCTTATGGCATTTTTTGCACATTTTGATATCTTTACTTAATTAAATAAATCACATTTAAAAGTTGTCAAATCTGAAATTTTATGGTTATTAACCAGCTCTAAGTTGACTTTTTCTCTATTTTTAGTCAAGCTATTTCAAAAGAAAAAAAATTGTGACGTCGTGTTATGCACATGCAACGTCAAAACAATTTTTATGTAAAAGAGACCGTGTCTTTGAACCGTAATAAATGTAAACCAAAGCACTCTGTAATTTCATTCATTTATGAACTTCTTTGTATGTTGACATGTGGTTATAAAGACCCATATGAAGTAAAAATGGCTAAAGCGATATAGACTTAGCTTGCAAGGTCAAAATCACTTTCCTGTGTCTTCGGTCGATATCACTTGACATGGGTCCTTATAACCACATATTTATTGTACAATGATGTCCATAATAGTTATATCATATAATCATCCGATTTGACAGTCATATTTAAATTTACTAGCAAATGTAGTACATTGGCTATTCTCAGACATTCAGATTTCCTGAGCTCTTTGTGTAATTATTCAAGACAGAATAATTGTTTTATATAAGTTAGTAACGTACTAATGTTTTAACAGTACATACAGTGCAGAGCTTAAGTAACTTGATCAATGCTGTAACAATAGCTGACTCATACAGTACTGTATAGAGTACGTTAATAAATTATATAATGTTTATTAATTAAAAATACATATACAATGTATGATGAAACGTCAGTTTCAGTTATATAGCTTATAAATGGTCATCGAGTATCTGTTTACGCAATTTGAAAATTTTTCAAAGTGCGTTAATTTTGGGACTTTGATTTTTTTTTCAAAGTGCGTTGGTATCGTCGATATTAACACAGTTTGAAAAAAAAATCATCAGGTTTAAGTCAAAATAATATATAACTTTAGATACAATAAAAACTTGTTTTAACTTTGTGTTCCTTAATGATATATATTTTAGAAAAAAAATTTCAAAGTGCGTAATTTTTTCAAAGTGCGTTGCCACAATGGTGCAAAGTGAAATATTATAACTCGATAGAGAGAGGTGATATAAGGAAGCAAACATTAAAACTGGGTTTAATTTGGTATCCATCATAAAAAATACTGGAACAGTCCCAGTATCGGTAAGGTCTTGATTACTTGTGTATTATCCATTGTTATCATGACACAATTTGGTAGGTTTTGAGCGATCATCAGTAATGGTTATATTTGTGTAATAATATTTGTTTTAGTTGAGATCACCGCAAAATGTAACATTGCAAAATGTTATAAATATGTATCGGGGGATGTACATGTATTCATATTTCGTGGAATCTAAAGCACATACATTTGCAATATTAAAATTTCAAAACGAAATTGTTAGATCTAAAATTGTCGTCATTCGTTTCCTTTTCCGGTTCATTCTTTTCCGGTTTGTCTTGGTTAATGTGATTATGCTAAATTTTATTTTATAAGATTCAACAGGATGAGCCTCTGAAATCCATCAAACTGAATGATAACTGAAATATCGGACAATGTTAGGGGTTACTAATTGGCACAGCTACGTTTGATTGCACGCATAAATTGCTTGTCAACATCTATTTAAAACATTTGTTTGAAAATCTACCAGTTCGTGAAAATTAACCAAAATAAACCATAATTGATGAAAGACAATTTCAACGAAAGAAGTCCTTTAAAATATTTATACCCTAATGTACCATTTCGTATTCATCAATCAAAATCAATTTCAAATTATGTTTTCTTTATTAAATAATAATTTCATACGGCACCGGCGTACCATTCCATGTAAATCAAAAAGATGCAGAGAATTGCAATGTGTATTTTTTTCAAATGTTTACCGTTGTACCTTTCCATGAACTCATCACAGTTGTTGCAGGAGATTGCAATTAAGAATCATCGAAATTTTAAGCAAAACACAATGTTTTTCTCTATAAAATATTCATTCTATAATGTACATGTACCATTCCGTGTCAATTAATCTAAATTGGTGCAGAGAGTAGGAATATAAGAATTGTCTGAATTTTTGGTGAAATAAAATAAGATTCTGTATAAAATATTAATTTCAAATGTACCAGTCCGTGTAAATCAATCAAAATTAATCACAAATGATGTAGATGACTGTAATGAAAAATTCTCGGAATTTTAGATATCAAAGAGTTTTCTAAATTTTTAGTATAATAAAATATGTTTTCTGTATAAAATATTAATATCAAATGTATCAGTCCGTGTAAATCAATCAAAATAAATCCCAAATGATGTAGATCACTGTAATGAAAACTTCTCGGAATTTTAGATAAAACAGCAATCTTTTCCTGCATATTGGAAACAGCATGATTTAGATTAAAAAGATTTCCAGAAGTTGACCATTTTACATGTTTTCTTTTGATTTTGTCATTTCCTACTTAAAACGAAAGCTTGATAATAAAGCAATATAAAAGCAGTGATTACTGCTGCATTTTAACAGCATAGAATTTACAGTTAGAACAAAGTCAAATTCAATTGTCAAATTTGTACGTACAAAATACCAACGACTAATAACGTTGTTGCTGAGGAAAGTAAAGATATGACACCAATCACGATACATTTCATATGATTGAGATATTTCAATTACTTCTTTACTCAAATGAATTTGTACGTGACATCATGCAGCATAACATAATCTTAGAAGGTCTATCAACTTAAAGTTCATTGCTAGGCCAAGAAGTTAATATGTTCTCACTTAATATGGGCAGAATCATCATCGTTTCCTTAGCAGGGGTTAAACTATCCTACAACTTAGCAAGCCACGGAAATTTGCCTGCACAGAACTAAAGATAGTACTGTATAGTTACGTAGAATGATACTTTGTAGTCAGTATATTTTTGTGTGGTTCAAAATGTCAGGAATTTACACTATTTGGATTTTCTGACTACCGAACCTTTTGAATTTATTTAATTAATAATAATAGATTCAAACTATGAATCGGGGTACTTTTGAACCTTCGGATAACTTGGCCATCAGGATAATCAACCTTCAGACTTTAGCTACGTTTAATAGAGCATGAACGTTTCGATACCATAAGTACGCGAGAACATTGAAGGTCAGATTAATTACACTGTGTACACACTCTGCCACAAAAAAGAGTGTTGCACTTTTTCAGGATAAAAACAAATCTTAAACATTGTATTTCTAAACATACATCGTTCTAATCAACTCTTAGATTGTATCCAATGTTCTCTTTCATTTTCATAAAGAGGGAAAAATGAGTGAAGACTGTGTGCTTCTGAGCTTGATCAATCAGGTATTTTTCAGGTACCATCTATTGTTCAGTAATCCATCAAATACTGATTCAAAACATTAGTGAATTTATAATGTGTGCAACATACCTTGGAGTTTATGCATAGTTGAAAACAGTAACATCAACAGTCGTTGCTAAAGAATGATAATATTTGTTAGGTCCCGCATTTCCTTTTTTCTTAAATCAGGCAATATCAGATGCTCTGAATAATTCAGCCATATGCATTGCTGTTTATGAATATCGATATGATGTAACTGAAAGAATCACTTATACATGTACACGTACACCAAAATTAATAACAACACATTTCCACAACTATTACTCATAGCCAATATTTGAACCAGCACATTTAGATAAATCTAACATAAAATGAGAGAAAAATAAAGAGTAAACCCCAAATAACGTGTGGAATTAATAAAATTCAAGTCAAATATACTACACTTTATAAAAGTAACGCGCTTTATATATGCTTTCCGCTTTTCAGACAACGTTATGAAATATCATTAGACTATATCAATTTTTACAATTATAGAAAATAAATATGAAACAAAACAGAAAAATCTTCAATGCAAGACATATCAACAATGAAAGAGATTATAAATTTTTCACGTAATCGTCTATCATCAACTTAGAAAATTACATTCATGATAGCATATATACTAGGCATATTGTTCCGTGTATGTAGATCACATATAGACCTAATGATTGTTGTGGTAAAAACTGTTGATATATCTATTTAGACACGTTTCAGGCATCTTTGAAAACAGGAATTAACAAAAATTAAATTCTTTGGTCTCTTTAACAATATAATGATATAACAATGTCTTTAACGACATAAATGTCTTCTATCCTTTGAACTTCTCTGTAAACTAAAATGTTACTTTAAACCACTATAAAATGCATCGGGTGAACATTTGCACATTTTCGTAGCAATGAGGTCTTGAATTGCATGTTTTTCTTCGAAATGTTCTATATTCATATTTCTTATAAAACACAACCCACTTTTTAGAATCATGCAATCAGGATATGAATGACTTATTAAAATCACATCATTTTCCCTTGTAACATGCGCATGCCTTTATTTAGTATTGATGATAAGGAAAGAAACTCAAAATCTGAGTGCATTTCTTACTTTCACTGATCAAGATGTTTGGAATAAGTTTACATAATATGTTTTTACTATACGCGGTGATTAATTCAGTAAAAGCAGGAAGAAAGCTCATTGGTTTTAATTTTAAAGATGTCAGTCCAACAGGATACAAGCAATGTTTAAAGTTGTGTATTGGTTATGCAGATTGTCTCTCGGTCAATTTTAGCAGAAATCGACTGTTGTGTGAGCTGAACTCACAACAGGAGACCGAAACTGTCCCAGTCACGGAGAATACCGAAGAGACGGAAGATTTCATCTATATCTCCAGAACATATTTTCATAAACGTGAGTTTTTTAAAGAAAATGTTCTTGTACCTTCATAAATGATTTCTATAGAGATATCTAAATGAAGTTAGCTATTACAAACTGATATAAATATACTAGTAGATAAATTATCATAAGACAAAAAAGATGTCAGTGTTTTGCTGTTGTTGCTAGAAATGTTTAAGGGAATAAAAACTACTATAGTATACTTTTTAAAACATGTTATTATAATTATAATTGGCCCAGTCTTTGGTAATACCATTGCACGTATAAGATCTGGCTCTGTTTATTATTTCGTTACACTTTAAATTTAAACAAACAAACAAAATTCTCATATCTGATGTCGAATTTTGACAAAACGTTTATAGTTGAGATGCAGTTTACAACTTCAGAGGTTGAAGAATATGATTGTTTGCAGTTTTTAGTAATTGTGATGGGTCGCCTGTGGATAAAATATATTCTAATCCATAACACCTGTATCTAATAATTCACTTCAACTTGTTTCGGAAAATATTATTGCATCTTTTACTAGCAAATACAAATTTCTCATTCTGAAAAAGTGTCGTTCCTCATTCTAGGATTTAGCCCCACCCGAAGGAGAACTCAAGAATTCGGCGTGCCCCAAAGGACAAATGCACGTCTCTCGTTCAACAAATGAGGCTACCTGTGTCATATCACGTGAGATAAAAAACCTGTCCTTATATGATTTTTACTAAGTATCTCTTGTAATAGTATCCATACATGATCTGAGGTACACAATATTGTGATGAATACTTTAAATAACTGCAAAGTGTAATTTTTCTCACTGGTTAATTATTTTTTAGCAAAAATATTATACAATATTATTCGTTAAATCTAAAATTTGAAGTATATAGAGCTGATTTGGATTTATCAAAAGAATTTCTTTAGTAGTATTGTATGGTATAAAAATTAAATATATCGACAAAATTATAAAATTGTTATGACGAGATAAAACTGGTTTTTACGACATATAGAAGTCGTTATCCTGAGATAAAAAAAAATCGAAATTATTAAAATTGAAATACGAAAGCTGTTTTAGTTATATCACACATTAACTGAATTTAATATAGTGGAATTGTATTTTTTGTTTAGAGTTATCTCTATTGGTTCTTGGACGAAGTGCGCGGTTGTCATTTTTGACAATCGGTGCTATCGTATGGGAACCGGGCGTTTCCTCTCCGCTCCCTGGAGCATTCGGTTGTTTGTCCTCTTTCTTAACGGACGTCTTTAGGAGTTTGTCTCTTTTTTATCTATTTATTTAATCTAATTATTAACATTATAAAGTCAGCATCGTCGAATCTATGCTAGGTAAATATATTTATAATCCACTACATTTCCCTTGCATTTTGTTGCTTACTTAAATTATTTTTGTTATTTGTTTTAATTCATTAAATATAATAAGATTAATCCAAGTCATTTTAACATCTGGAATATTGTTGCTGTTCGTTAATGATAATGATCTCTAGTATCTCGTGATAATCTGGGGTAATTAGAGGGCCGAAATAACGACCACTGTTACATTAAAATCACGCATTGTAGTAGTGGAACAATGAGTCGTAAGTTTGCAAGTTTATATGAATATCAACAGGATGTGTTGGCGAGGTACCTCCACCTTACATCGATTACAGTACCGATGTCATATATCCAACTGTTTCCATGGACACCGCAGACGAAACACACGGTAACGTTGGAGAGAGCAGAAACTTCACCTGCCCCCCAGGAACAGTTGCAGTGGGCAAAAAGAATGTAACGTGCCTTGCAAACGGACAGTGGGAAACTCCGAGATGCCAAGGTTTATCTATTCTTAATTTTTTTTTTCTTGGGTAAAGGAGTAAACTTAGACAGATCTATCACCAATTACATTTCTTGTTTTCTAAATATACATGAAGACTTTGGTTAATAATTAAGCTGTGTGTGTTTTTACGCATTATTGTAAAATACCGTGTATTTTAAAATTTAAAAAAAATTAATGTTTTCGCGTAAAAAAAAAATTAGGTTTTTTTAATAGCAGGTACAAATACTGATTATTTTTATGAATTTATTCTAAATTATCCCTTCTTGTGTTGAGAAAAATTAAATTCGTTTGTTTCGTTGAAAAGATAGCAGGCTGGCATAGTTTTAAAATGCGTAAACCGACAAATTAAAGATGTGCATGTCACCATAGATTTCATTGAAATGGCGTTGCTTTATTTCATCAGGGATACTGTGTTTAATTTGAAACATGATAACATCTTAACCATGCAGTCGAATTTCGAAATAAAACTTTGAAACCAATGGATCAAGCAGACAAATGTTAATGTAGGTTTTCTCACATGCAGTAATCCCGCGATCGAGCAACTTAAGAATTTATCCTGCTACAAGTTTATTGTATAGTAATTTTTAATCTGCTTCAAAGTGAAAAATAAAATGCATGTTCCTTGCTTGTAGCGAGTGCACGGTTATAATGGTCATGTGCACTTACTATTTAATAAGTCAGATTGTAGATTTTCAAGAATTGCGTTACGCTTGAGCTTGTGAATGTTAAAAATGGTTTAAATAAATAAAGCGTTTTCTGTCGAAGTTTTAACGCCAAAAAAGTTAAAGAGAAGTAATTATGTGTTTTTGTAACACATATCTCATTGTAGTATGCATTGAGTCGACCGATCCCAAAGGATTGAATTACTTGGGAAGCAAAAACGTGACATTTTCCGGTAAAACGTGTCAGCGCTGGGACTCACAGACACCGCATAGCCACCCCTACAACAATACGGTATGGTCTACATCTTGCTTTAAAACACTGTATTACTTATACATGGATGAAATACCTGTTAAATGCTCGAATTTGGGAATTTTTTAAACCAATAACTGGTATTGTTAATGAATGAAAGGCCCGAGAAGTTGCGATTGTCACCTTAAGGTGATATGGGCCACCTCCATGTTGTGACGTATAATTTATTGGAATAAGTATTGAAATCAAGTGTGATTTAATAAACAGCCCCCCCCAAAAAAAAATTTGTCTTCTAACAACATAGCGCAGTGAGTTATAGGGTTCTCTGCTGATCTGTACGTCATGAGTTTGAATCCCTCTGGAGATTTTAAACTTTTCCAAATTTTTTTAGAACGTGTGTTTGGTTAAATTTTGTAAAAATTGAAAATTCTAAACCGTTTAGTATTTCAATTATGATGTACTTTAATCCACATTAATATCGACAGATGTCCCATTCCACTATAAAATCAAATAAGATATTTCTACGGTTTCATTAATATTCGTTGGAATCATATTTTATTAATATGGTGAAAATCCCAATTTCGAGTATACATTCGTGGTCAATGATTCTTTTAATACAATGTCTTAGATCTTAGATCTGAGTTTTAGAATTATATATAAAAAAACAGAATTATACATTGATCGCAGGTTTATCATGACAGAACTGCTAGTTTAATTTCCACAATGTAATTTATTTCTACATGCATGACTTTTGTTTTATCTCCAGGAAAACTACTGTAGAAATCCTGACGAGGATAGTCGGCCGTGGTGCTTTACAACAGACCCGAACCAATGGTGGGAAAACTGTCTCATTCCGACCTGTTGATTCATTTCAAGATAGAATTGGAGAAAAATGTCCTATTATGCATGATACCAATTGGTGTATATACGTCCATTTGTTGGCTGAATAACTTCAAATAGATATCTCTCTCTCTCTCTCTCTCTCTCTCTCTCTCTCTCTCTCTCTCTCTCTCTCTCTCTCTCTCAATGATTTGGGAATATCATAGTTGTCGTTGCTCTCGTGTCATGTGCGTACTAATTCTAAGATAATGGAACACGAACTACTCACTTGTTATATACAATGTATGTATATTAAGTATAGATTATAATCTTTATCAATGATTCATTTCTAACATTAAGCAAGTGAACTGCCTGTCAATCCTTTTAATCATGAGGTGCTACACAGCACCCAGAGAAAGTATATGAAATAAACATATGAATGTTGATTTTGGTTTGGTTAATCTTTGGTGGGTGTACGTTATAAGACACTTCTTTTTTAAAAGAAGAGGGTGGATAAGGTGTGTAAATGACCTAGATAAGGACGAATAAAATACGAAAAAATCAAAATATTATCAAATCTGATAATTTTTCAAAAACCATTCAAAATAAGGTATATTTTATATAACATCGATTTGTAACCCTTAAATATGTTCAATGTTGGAATTTGTCATAGCAACAAATATGTGGAGAGATGACCCACCATACATTAATTTTTTATTTTTATTTTGTATTCAACAGTTGGACGTTTCCTAAAAATGATATAAGTCCGTAAATTCATGGCCAAAGTCACATTTCTAGGTCGTGGGTAACATCAAAACTCAGTGCAACATTTTTGTTCTTATCGTTTGTCAAAATCCTCAAAACTGAATAAACAGGTGTAGTTAAAAATTGTGCTTTTGCAAAACTGTATTATAACATTATCAAACAGATTTAATTGGATAATATAATATGAAATTGCATTTTACAATTATCCCTCCATCTTCTTTTTAAAAAAAAAAAAACACATATAGGAGACACCCTGTCTTAAAAAATACATGAAAAAATTAATGAATTGACAATTTCTTCTCAAGAAGATCTAGGCTAGAAAAGATGCATAGACTGAAATCATATCAAAGCTTTATTACAAAGTGAAAATATTGCTTTTTATACAAATACATAATTATGTGTATTGGTACCGGATGATCGCTACCTTCATAACCCGCATGAATAATGAACAAAAAGTATTTTATTGTTTATACATAATTTACATAATTGATAAAAATAAGTAAAAGTTTCTAATGAAACATCCGTATGCTTTATTGGGTGATTCATTCGGGATCTGTAGGTAGCGACATTGCAAAAAACAAAAATACATAATCTGCATGAATAATCGAAGAAAGTAGTCTATTGTTTATATTTACATCTTATTTAAACAAATTAATGAATTGGTCTAAAAAGTAAGTAAAAGTAATTAAAAAAGAAAAGCCAATACTCTTACGTAATATGGAAATTTTAGCTTTGACATCATCATGATTATATCATGCAGTCCGTGATTTTTCTGACATCTGTACATGTATGTTGCTGAAGGATTCGACCGATCGATAAAGAGTTTAGAACTTGATCTTGCAGAGTTCAGTCCTATCAGTTTCTATACAGCAATTAATTACAATATCAATTTTCGTAAGAAATAGAGGGAATGATACTTAGTGGATATAAATACATATATTAAAACAATAAAATGCTATCTTTGGTGTTTCATGCCGGTTATGAAGGTAGCGACATTGCAGAAAAACTACATAACCCGCGTTAGCGTTACCTTGATTGAAGGTAGGGACATTGCAGAAAAAATACATAACCCGCGTTAGCAGGTTATGTAAATTTTTTCTGCAATGATCGCTATCTTCATAACCCGCATGAATCACCAAAGAAAGCATTTTATTGTTTATATTAACATCTTTTTTAAACTAATTTATAAATTGAATACGAAAAGTACGTAAAACTCACTAAATTACTGTTAAAATACTGTTTCGACCAATCGATAAACAGGGCGTGTCAATTCCAGTCCTGTCACTTTCTTGTCAGTTTCAGTCGCTGTAAATTTCGACCAATCGATAAACGGGGCGTGTATATTTCAGTCTGGCTAATTGTTCTTATTTCGTGTATATATTCAAACCTTACTTACGACTCAAATTCCAACATAGGAATATATTAGGTGATATACTTGTACATATGTTGGCATAATTCGATCAAGCGCGAATCTGGGGAGAGGGTGGAGAAGGGGTTCTGTTCCCATCCTGGAAAATTCAAACTGATTAATTACACCTAAAATAACCAATGGTAGGCCTCGGATCCCCCGGCAGACATAAGTATCGATTTCATTCCGACGTACCACCCCCTGACTCGGAATTTTCTTTTCTGGATCCACGTACTGTTATATTATGTACAATTAAGAAAACTTTTGATTAAAAGGTTTTTTAAACTGTAATCCCCCCCTACCCGTTTCAGTATTGGTGATCCAGAAAATCTAAGGTGCGGGTATACACCTTGATTGATAAGCTCTTAAATTTTAAAATTTATGAACATGCAGTGATGTACTAAACTAAATTAAAAATCATAAATAGATAGCTCAGTTCGATCTTGTGATCAATTTTCTGATATCAGAAAATTGACCGTTTTTTCTGATATCAAGAAATCGAATTTCTGTTATAATTTTTTTTTTATATCAGAAAATACTTTAAAAATATTTTTAAATACGGCGCCCCATATATAGTTCTGTGCCTGTACATGTATGTGCAATATATACCGTGCATACATACAAAAATGCATTTATTGCTTTTGTATCTGTAGACAACTGTTTCAGTTAGTTTTTGGCATGCTTAAGTCAGTTAAATAATGCTTACATTTGTGGTCAACACATGTGACTTGATTCGTGAATAAACATATATATTACAGATATATGTTATGTAAAGACTCCCATAACAAATGAAGGCAGATATACTTGTAACAAAGTACTTATAGTGTTAATAGTGAACTTACGAAGTAATAAAAATGAAAGAGTGACTTAGAAAATAACTACAGTAATAAGATATGTCATTGTACCAAACATGAAAATATTGAATACTTATTCTTTCACTCCACAAATATAGCATGAATAGCGCGCACTTGCAAGGAGTGAGAGAGAGTTACTGGCCTTTGAAAGCTCTTTTTGATTGAAAAGCACAAATATTATTGTTGACGACGAGAAAGCTTTCTCGGGTTCATAACAATTTTGAGTTCTTTTAAAGGAAAGAAATGTAAGAAATACGCGCAACTTATTTACATTGAAGGGAAATGTCGGCTCAGGTAGAAAATACCGGCGTTAAGCACGCCGTAGAAAGACTTTTGGAGCTTGGTAAGTGATTGTCTATGCTCTCCATGCGGACAGGCGCAGGCGAGCGCACTTTATATATACTTTATATAATATAGGCTTACTTTAAACAGTTAAACAATGTTAAATTTATGCAAATTTGAAATATAACAAATATCAGTGCTGTGTGTTTCGCGTATGCATGACGCATAAATTGAAAGGGATGAACATTTAATTTTGGTGCACAATTGACTAGCTGTCCCAAGATATTTATGTAGCACATTTGGACGATTTTTAATAAAAATACACACACCTGTGAGAGAAGTGCAATTGAAATGGTTGAAAGGGATATTTTCCAAATAATTTCATTGACACATTATCATCTTTCACTCGGAAAAATTCACAGGAACGAAAACAGATTCCTTAAGGAGATTTATAATGGGGAATGTTTACATCTTTTCTCCATTCGGAATACATCGCGCAATTTTTCTACGTTATCATCCGGGCTTGCTGCAATATAAAATCTCCGTAGACATAACATTTTTTAGCATTGTATTGAAACCTGATAATAAAGCTAACAGCGGCGTTTCGACTGAGAAATCTTGGAAATTTTTCATACTTTTGAATGAACATCGTTTGAATCCTGAGGTATTTATAAATATCAAGCAATGAAGCCAAATGTGAATCCAGAATATCTTGGGACAGAGTTTTTTTTTTTTTTTTTTTTATAATTTATAATGATTGTTGAAGCACTGCTGCATTGGTTCAGAAACGTATATACTAAGTATATACGTCCCTGACTGGTTTTAACAAAAATTCTTGTATTAATGTTAGTGTACTGTTTTCTTCAGCTGACCGAATGAGGCTAATTGATTTTGGTTTTAATGATAAAGACATCAACAACATAGATAGAATCATTGAAGCTATTCATGAACTGGTAAGTATATACATATTCACAAACTATTTGTACATTCTAGGATACAAATCAAGTATTTAACAATGTAAGTGATTGATATTCAGACTAACAGGTAGGCTAGACTATTTTTGTTAATGTATAGTAACATACCCAATTTTAAGAAATGGGTGACCTTATATTTTTAGCTCTATCACACTCTAGTTTCTTTAAATTTTCTATACATATATTTGAAACATATATTTTGCAAATTCGGAGATTCATTCTCTTTGATTAATCATGATATTAATGAAATTTAAATAGGATGAAGCTAGGCGGAAAATGCATGACAGACTGGAAACGGAGACCATACATGCCAGCATCTTACGTCACAAGCTACAATTCCTGCCAGCCCAAATACGTGAAGAAATCAAAGCAGCAGTCTTGTCGGCAAGACAGTTGAATGCTTCAGCCCAGAATGAAATGCAAGACAAGCTGGATTCTATTCAGCGAAGTATGACAGATCTTGCTGATCACCAACATGAACTGGAAAGAGAGAATGCCAAACTGCAGTAAGTAATAGTATAATGTATATTTAGGCTTTTCGGTTTATTTATACAACAAAGTTTGCAAATTGAAATTATATATTTAGAATAGAAAAGTCAATAAAAGTTATAAAAATGATAATTGATTTTTTTTTTTTTTTTATTATCTTTGAAAATATGACTTAATTAGTAAGCAAATTTATCAACAAAGTCCATTAATATTATTTTCTTCCTTGATTTTTTAAAGCCCTGAACGAGAACTTATTCGACAGAAGCATGAGGAGATCATTTCACAACTAAATGAGAGAATGGCTGAAAAGGCCAAGTAAGTTGCAGTGTTAATTGTATTTCATTTTTTTAGTTTTTATGTGTGTGTTTTGAAAATTGGCTCAAAACTTAATTCATCCATTTGACCATTCTGATGATTTTTTTGCTGCATCTTTGTAGTAATACAATTTGAAATGTTAATTACAGTATGCAAATTATCTTGAATGAGACAAGGGACAAAGTCAGACAGACAAATCAAAGTGTAAGTGGATGTTCATTTTATTTGTGCTTACCCTTGTCATAATTAAGGAGAATCTGCTTGAAATAGTATTTATACTTCAGTCTCACTTCATTTTCATAAACTCAGTTAAAAAAAAACTTTGAGATATTGAGATTTTAAGATATCATGTAGGTTTAAAAGCATTAAAAAACTCAATGGTTTGGACTTAAAATTTCTTTCACAATATCCATGGTATTTGAGGTATCCATGTTTGAGATAATGAAGTTTAATGACTGCAGTACTTTATAAAGGACTATATATGGTATGGGCCTAAAAGGGCCCCCTAAAGGGAATATCATTATTTTACTGTAATTCTTTGTTTTCTTTGTACAGATATATATGTGATGTTTTTACTTAATGTTCATTTTGATTCAAGTGCCTACAATTTAGAAATACGGCATTGTAAAGACAACCTTTTCCCGCCATTTTTGCATTTTAGCATAAAACAGCTTGTTTTCAAGCAGTTTTTCTTTCAGGAAACATAGAGCGCATGCTTGAACCAACAAAATATTTTAATCAGAGATGTATCTAGTTATGTCTAATAAGTGACAAAAAATTTGTCCTGGTTCAAGCATGCGCTCTATATTTCCCATTCGTAAAAAGATGTTTAAAATGTCAATTTTCGTCTGATTTTGATTGAATTATAGAAATAGCGTCACTTCTGACGTCATATACAGCAAGTGAGTGCAAATAAATCAAACAAATATGTGAAAAATATATTTTATATCAACTCTTCTAAATTATAACATAACATTTTATTGTATCCGAAACACTTTAAAAAATGGTGAATTATGGGGGCCAAATTTAACTCTTATCATATATAGTTCTTTGTTTTAATGCGTCACTTTCATTCTCACACCAAGATTGTTTATTTAAAAATAAAATTATTATCGTCATCTACAGATTGTTGACCTAGAGGATGGAATTCTCCAATTAAAAGAAGATCTGATACAGGAGAGGACAGAGGCCAGACAGGAGAAAAAGAAGCTTAAACGAGCAGTGGTAAGAGATTTCGTAAATTTACATGTACGCATAGAGTTGGTGGAGCACATTGGTTCAGTGGTCAAAGGTGCTGGACCAGTAACCCAAAAGTCACCAGCTGCTGTGGCCATAGGTATAAGCTATAATCTGGTCTGTCATCCTGGATGAGTCAGTGACTTTCGTCTGCCTATAGCACCACAGAAACCGGGGATAGTTAACACCAGCCCTATTTGCTCTCCTGGCTCAGAAATTAATGATTTAATTTAATCATGCTAAAAGAAATTGTGTCTTAATTTATGTTTTTTTCCTGCTATAAGTAATTAGAAACAGGTGTCATGATAGAGTCAAGTTTACGTAGTTGAATAAGTAAAAATAGTTGCTAGTGATGATATAATTTACATGACGGTTGTGTGAAAATGTTTTCAAGGGATTAAGATTAATATATGAACAAAGTTTAAAGTGTTTATTTTATTGATGTTCATGTACCATACTCATTTTAATTGTTTATTTTTCATTGTAGACCGACACTTCAGATATGACAAAGGAACAGAAACAGATCAATGTGGATAAGAAAAAGTACTAATGATTGAACCGTTTTAATAATGAAAACTACGGTAAATGATATACATGTAAATTGAAATCTCATGTGCATGTAATCTGGATTAAATTTTATTTCAGAGAATTAGATGTAATCCATGAGAGAATGATGGAGAGTGAAGGAAAGCTCGAGGCTCTTAGAAAGGTACGCTAATATGTACTCCACCAGCATTTTAATTGATGAAATTGTTTATGATATATATGCTTTTCTATCTTTTTAATCTTGATTGAATATCGGTTAGAAACAGTTGAACAGGAGTTGTTCCCCTTGATGGGAAATTATGCTTCAGACTGCACTTTGCATATCTATAGCTTTACTGAAATAGGAAATTTCTGGACAGCATAAGTTAAAACATGATAATATCGAAATTTAAGATTTTTAGTTGGATTAATTGACAGTTGCATGTTTATATTTTTAGTGGTTTGCATTCATTGAAATCATTATATTATAATATGCATTAATAAACTGTTCATTAAATTCAACAATGAACTTATGTAAATAATTTATCAGCGCACATATTGCAGCCTGTGGTCATTCTGATTAAATTATATTTCTTTCCAGAGTTTACGAAGGTATGAAACCTCAAAAGCCAAGTTGGAAGGTCAGGAAAGACAGCTCAATGCCCAGTTAGCAAAGCAACTCAAAATGAATGAGGAAATGAGAAGGAAGGGGTAAGTGAAGTCAGGCAAAGAGAACCTTCTAATTTTATCCCTGGAGAATCTGTTATAATAAGAACAAGCCTTAGGGCTTCCATAACTTCAAGATTTCCATTATTGTAATGTCGACGACAGACTGTTTGATTATTCATAAGCCTTAATATGAAAGGTAAATATACTTTAACATGTATTCTGATGGTTGTTTTTCTTGTGTTTATGTTTTAGAACTGCCATTATCAATGAAGACATGAAATTACAGAAGGAATTTGAAGACAATGAAAAACAACTTTTAAAGAAATTGAAAAGGGTAAATTCTTTCAAAATTTTGATGAGTGATGCTAAAAGTGAGATCCTAAAATTAACAACATTTTTGAATTTATGCAAATAATTTATTGTACAGGCCATAGTTACAATTTTCATGATGTACATGTATAACCTTAGCTATAAGTATAAACCTAGAGTAAATCATCTTTTTAAGATGTTTATTATATATACTGTATATTAATACTGTATTATATTCCTAGTATGTAATTTTCTGTAATTTGCAATATTTTTTACAGCTTGAGACTGAAACCTCAAAGGAAAATGCAAAAAATGCAGAGTTAGAAGGGAGAAAACTTGAACTCAGAATTGGTGAGAAAACAAAGTTATAACTGCATGTGCCAATGTTTTTGCATCATAATGTCTTAATTAATATATGAACACTTTTTTTATATAAATAATTTTTTGGCTTCCTTTCATAAATTTAAAGTTTTCAAAAAGTTTGTAAACACACATGATACTATAGTAGCATTGAGAGAAAATATATGGAATTTCTTTTCCAATCTTTTTGGCAGATTTGGAAGAGAAGCAAAGAGTGAGAGAAGATGATGCCATTCGAGTTAAGGAATATGATGATGAGTAAGATATGATATCTGATATTAAAATATTCATTATTTTCCACAAAAAGCAAAGTAGAGTGACTCCAGTATATTAATGCATATGGTTGACAGTTAGTTGTACACATATATTATATATTCATATAAGTATATAAATGTAGTCTTGTATAGACAATATCCCTGGATACTTTGATGAATTCTAATTGCTAAATATGCAAGCCTGATCTATTCTGTTTGAACCTTAAACTAGGTTCCTTGAATTTTAAAAAAAAAAAAATGAAATAAAAAAAAATATATATATTAACTGTCTCGAATCATGTTTTTAGGTTACAAGGAGAAAAGAAAGCCTTGGCCTTGAAGGCAGAAGAGATGGGGCGAATGCAGTCGGAGAATGTCGAGATGTCTGATCAAATACAGTCGCTAGAGGAGTCCCACAAGTAATGACAACAATAAGACTATTAAACAGTCATACAAATATAAACCTTTTTCCTCTGTATGAAAGTGGCAGACCCAAAATGACAATACTTTACACAGGGTTATTTTTGTCTCAGTTATATTGCAAACAGTTTTGAATTTACCCAGACATAGTTGTGTTTGAAGAGAGATATACATGTAATTTGGGCCATTGAAATCAGCCAAGTCTTAAATTTGCCCACTGACCGTGAGGGTGAAAAGGGCAAAAATAAAACGGGGGCAAATATTTCCCTGTGTACAGTATATTATCTAATTATAAACTAAGTCTTGATTTGGACAAGGAGTTGTGAGTTATAAGCCAATGGTGGTATACACGTTTTTAAATCGAAAACTCCATGGCCCTTTTTAAGAATGATAGACATTTGACTTTAAGTGCAGAAACCCATATAATTTTTAAGTATCAAATTTTTCTGATAGGAAAAATATCAATTTTAATCGAATTGTTAAAGACTCTTTGAAAGTAGGTCATATTTAGTTCTTTGAATTTTTTTTTATATTCATTCATTCATTCATACTTTATTTCCTCATGACTGAGATAATTTCAAATGAATACAATTAATTTAACCAATACAAATCAGCAATTACAGAGAAAGTGAAGAAAGACAGAGAAAAAAAAGAAACAAGGACAAACACACAAAATGAAAGTTAACGAATGTTATATACATGTTTATCAGGTCACGACACAGGGTTTACTAATTGACCCTATTCGTTACATCATGATGTCGACGCATGAGCTGATTATACTGGGCTGAAGTATCTTGTATCAGCTTAAAGTTCTTGATACGGAAAGTCTCGGTGGCATAAGCGTCCAGTTCCGTGTTTGGTTGCCGACCCAAGAGGATGAGGAGCAAGTCGTCGTCAGGGAGGGCACACAGTTCTGCAGACAGATAGATGGTAAAGTTATTTATAATATCAGTCCACCAATTGTTTCGAGTGCCGAGGGTTATTGCACAAGAACATGCAACATGTGCTGCTAGGTTAAAGAAAGGTGCACCACACAGATGACAAACATTCAGAGAACTCTGAGGACGATCGGTCACAAGTTTACAGATAAGTTTCCACAACCGGATCTCGTAGCAGTTCTTCGGTGCTCGCCAGAAGTTAGAAGGATCCTGTTCACTAAAGACTGCCAGAAATCGAGAAAAGTCTATGTCATTAGACATCCGGTACTGTCGCAGGTCTTTGTGAACTCTGATGGTTGTAGATCTTACAATGTTTTTCCAGGATAGTTTGGATGGAAAGGAACCGCTCTCAACCCACTGATACAGGTAAGTCAGGAGATCGTAAGTGTTCATTAAATTTATGACATCTGGAATAAATCCGCGTTGGCTCTTCCCCAATCCCTCAAAGTAGGAAAACAGTCTTACGAGAAAAATTTGCTTTGGAAGAGTTTGGTAGGACATCCGGCACAGTCGTCCAAAAAACAGAAGTTTACGTGTGTCTATTTCTGTAGAAATAGGAAGGATATTGAGAAGGCTTTCACACATGTCGGATCTTGTTCGACTTGGGAGATTCTGCGCCGATTTACAGATAGAGTGCTGGAAAACTTGAAGGCGTTGGCAATCAGCGGCGGTAGGATTGTTCCAGAGTTCACAGCCGTACAAAACAGATGGAAGGACTACGGATTTGTATAGGTTGGCTAACGTTAAAGGATTAAGGTACGGGGATCCAATATCTGTGAGGGCATAGAATGAGTTTCTACCCTTCCTGCAGGCGGATTTTATCCGTTCTGACAGAGAACATTTACTGTTGATGATTATGCCTAGATGGGTGCAGGAGTCTGAACATGGTACAGGAGTGTCGCCTAGAGTCCATATGCTACCTTCTTTAAGCTGATTTCCTTTCGAACGGAACTGCAGAATACTGGATTTGTTGGCATTAAATTTAAATCGCCATCTTCTGGAATAAGTATTTGCTACATCCAACATATTCTGTAGAGAGTTTGGTGTTAAAGCAATCAATGATATGTCATCAGCCAGAGAAGGACAGTTACATATAATGTTTAGTAACTTTGTACATGTGTAAAGTTGCTCTATGCTATTGACTAAATCATTAATAAATACTAAATACAAAAATGTGGATAACACCCCACCTTGTCGTACGCTTTGCAAAACATTAAACCATCTTGACTGAGTTTGGTTAACAACAATAGAACTAGATGTATTACTGTGACAGTCATTAATAATTGTCCAAAGCTTGCCAGTAACACCTAAGTTGTACAGCTTGAAGAGGAGACCATGTCTCCAGACAGTGTCAAATGCCTTTGAGCTATCTAAAAAACCTACAAAAACATTACTCCCCTGCTCTAGATTATAGTAAACAGTCTCTTGCAAGTTGAACGATGCGGTTAAACAACCTAATTTTTCTTGGAAACCTTGTTGTTGTTTGTTTGGAAAGTATTGACTATCTAGAACATACTTTGATATTCTACTATTAAGAACATTTTCAAAAATTTTAAGAAAACAAGAGAGCAGTGAAACTGGTCTGTAGCTATTTGTAGAAGTCTTTTGTTTGTCACCCCCCTTATACAAAGGAACTATGAGCCCTTGTTTCCATATTGGGGGTATTTTCCCATGTAGAATAATTGCATTAAAAAGTTTAACAATGCATCTAAGTACTTTCTTCCCCCCAAAGATAATATGTTCGTATGTTATCCTATCCGGGCCTGGGGATTTTCTTCTCTTCAGGTTGTTAACAACTGGCGAGAGATCATCTGTAGTTATTGGTCCGCCGGGGATATTTCCAGAAACTTTAGTACACTCTTCCTCTATGTGTCTGTACTTGCTTTCGATGAACTGGCGGAAGTGTTCATCAAAGCAAATATTTCCCTGTGTACAGTATATTATCTAATTATAAACTAAGTCTTGATTTGGACAAGGAGTTGTGAGTTATAAGCCAATGGTGGTATACACGTTTTTAAATCGAAAACTCCATGGCCCTTTTTAAGAATGATAGACATTTGACTTTAAGTGCAGAAACCCATATAATTTTTAAGTATCAAATTTTTCTGATAGGAAAAATATCAATTTTAATCGAATTGTTAAAGACTCTTTGAAAGTAGGTCATATTTAGTTCTTTGAATTTTTTTTTATATGATTATTATTCTCTTATTTTAGAGCAGTTCTGGCACAACTGAATAAACAGATTGAGGGTTTCAGGGAACAGTTGGCAAAGGAAAGAAAAGATAGGTATGTTATATTTGTGTTTTTATCGTGTGTCACAAAATTTGCAAAAATGGGGAAAATATGTAGCATTTTTCATTTGCGTAAGTCATTTTTGCGATTTTAAAAGTTTCTTTTAGAAAATAATATAGGATATAATTTCTATGTTTTCAATATTTTGCGACTTGAAAGAGATTGTGAAAATAGATCATCGTGAAAATTACCGGATATGCGGTATGTTATATATTCACTTGAAATGTGTTAATTAAACTAAATTTGTCAAATCTAAAAATGTAGGTCTAAATTGTTTTTTTTAGTTTTATTTTCCCTTTAATTTTATTGAAGTATTTGATATATCAAATAGAATAAAATTTAAATTTAACAACTGTTTTTTTTTCTCCAATGCATATCATACAAATCGTCTGTCATGCTTTAATACTTTTATATACAGTGCCTTTAGAATGCAAGCTGTTTCTTTATTGGCAAAAAATATTATCTAATAACATGTCACTAGATTTTAATTTTATGCTTCATATAGAATACTTGTTTGTTTTTCAATAGTGATGCTAGAATGTAAGTGCTCTGAAGATCTGAATGTACTATGAATTTGTCAGATCTATTTTATCAAAAGTGTGATGCATACAATCTCTCATTTTCAGAATCTTTTTTTATATTTGTCTCCTTGTAAGCATCTTAAACATTTCCTTCAATAATTTTTCAGTTCGTTTAACACAGATTTGTATATTTTCCTTTTTACATTACATCATCCAGTTTCTTTTGATCAACAAGATAAAAAATTGATATGAAAATTAAGGTGCATTTTAAAATTCATATAAGAAGAAATTTTGAATGTGGATCATTATAATGTCGTCCTTTATAACTCTGCATGGGCTCAATAGTTCTGAGGAAGGCTCGAGAGCGAGTTCAAACATGAGTCGTCCAACTGATTCTGACTCGCAGAGCCTGATTGAGTTCAATCCCCGCCCACCAAGCCAGAGACATAACTTGTTCAAGAAGAAGGCACCCACGTCTGCAAGCTCTACAGCATCGTCGTCCGAAATCTCGGACTCGCCCGAGCCTGAGGGGTACAGGAGTGGTTCATTGCCGTGGCTTTTTCATTAACTAGATTCCTTGTTGGAATCGTCATAATAGCCATTATAACTCAT
Source organism: Magallana gigas (assembly GCF_902806645.1). Taxonomy (NCBI): domain Eukaryota; kingdom Metazoa; phylum Mollusca; class Bivalvia; order Ostreida; family Ostreidae; genus Magallana; species Magallana gigas. The sequence goes on from NC_047561.1 coordinate 24,057,520, forward strand.
ATCTAGAATGGGATTCATAATGAAAATTAAAATTAAAAAACTTACCAACTTATTTTGATGATTTTAATTCTTGATGTGTGGATGACAATGCAAAAAAAAGAATGCATGCATGTATGTTGTATATATGGATATTTTGACAGTATTCATTGTGTATTTATATAATTATGTGTTTGTGTAAATTTTTTTATAATACTTATATATATGAAATGCTTATTAACTTTGCAGTACTATAAAGACTAATTAATTAAGCTTATTTGATATGCTTTTTTAAAGATATTTTTTAGCTCTGAGAAATGCAATAGCAACAGACTTTTTAATGCATTGGTGATTGCTTTTAACGCTTTCTAATTTTACTATACGTACTACATTGAATCATCTAGGTTAAAGGTAATTTCAGACAATTGATTGTTTGGTATTATAAACAATTATTTTTCAGATAAACCTTTGATTAGCAGCTAGAAACATTTTTTATTAGAAATTTTTACCATATGATAAAAAAGATCTTAGTTTTAAACTGGTGGAAAAGTTAAATCTGGTGCTGTGGCCTTAAATCAATTTTAATTATAATTTGTCTATTTGGAAAATTTTCAGAATGGAAGTTCAGGAGAGAAAAAATTCTGTGCAGAAAGATGTTGAAGATTATAAACTGGAAACTCAAAGATTTTTGAACGAAATGAATCAGAAAATCAGAGAAGGAAAAGCAGCACATATGGAACTGACAAATGAGGTTTGATTATTTGTGAAAAGTGTAACTTTGAAAATGTAACTTAAGTGAATATTTAGTGACTATTGTTTACATGAGAATCATACACATATCATTTAATTGATATTTTTCATGATAGCGTGAATAATGGGAAATATGCATGATAGGAATTGGGGGGGGGGGGGGGGGGGGGGGGGAGAGAACTAGAGGAACTTAGGATGATGAAGATACAAATAAACAAGTGAACAGTTTTCTGAATCTTTTGAACAAGGAAGTAACTGTTTTTGATTAATGAGGTACTATTCTATTTTTTTGATTAGGGAACCAAGTTACAGAAGGAGCTTAAAGAGGAAGAGGAAGTGATCAAAAACCTGGACACGAATCTGAAGAAAGCTCAGTCTCGGTACACCATGATGTATGAGAGCATGCAGGGAAAAGTGGACAAAACAGAGGTACAGATATTAAGGTGGCCCTAGGCCTGGATATTGCAGTGTAATTTACATGTACCTCCCAACAAAGTAGAGTTTGTTGAAATTTACATGTACAGTCCCTGAAATGTTCTATTTTCCCATTTTTCTGTGCCTTCACCATGTACTCACCATGCGCTAACAGTGCGCTCATTAGTGTGTTCACTTTGCGTTTTCTGCTCCATTTGCACTCACCATTCACAAATGCAATTGCATTGCAATTTTCAAGCACTCACTGTGTGTTCACAAAGTGTTCACCTTGTACTCACCGTTCATTCAGTGTTTACTTATTGTTCAATTGTAAGAATAACTCCCAAGGCTCTCCGAATAAATCGTTCATCTTGCGTTCACATATGGTTCACCGTGCGTTCACCATTCACTTTGCGCTCGAGTTTGCTCTCCGTTTGCGCTCTGTGTTCACTCATCATTCATGGTTCATAAGCGCTCACCAAATTCTGTTTAGCGTATACTCACCGTTCGCTCAACGTTTGCTCAGCATGCGCTCGCTGTTCAAATGGAAAAATAGAGCATTTCAGGGACTGTAATTGAAAATAATGCAGTATTAAAACAGATATATAAAAGAATACAAATGACTATTCCTATGCCAATATGCACTCAAGTTTTTTAAGTAAATCTAAGTGGTTTGATTAGTATGTCTTGCTCTAACCAGCCTTCTAATTGCAGACCATGCTCTTTTGAAATAAACTAACCTTTTCAAAGATAAAATCCCTGATTAAGAAAGAATCCATAGCTGCAATTAACCTTGAAGTTCTTTTATTACTGTCTTTTAGAAAGAAATCAACACCTTTGAAACACAGATAGAGGAGAAGAAGAAGTTGATAGAGGAGAGAACACCCATCTTTGAGGAACTGGAGAAAGTGTTTGAAGAGAGAACTAATGCTTATAATGCAATGAAAAAGAACATAGCTAGTATGTGGTACTGTGGTCATTCAAAAGGCAGTTATTCACTGTCCCAGATTATTTTTTTTTCTATCGCCAGGAGAACTTTTTACAAGCACAGCAACTGATGGTTTAGATAATCTTTGACAATATAGATAATCTTAATCCAGTGTAAAATTAAAGGGGCATAACTCTTGATATCAACCAGTTATATACAGACTATTCATGAAATTGAAAATATTTGCAAAAGAACTAGAAGCTAACCCTAATTTCCTATTTTATGACACTTAACTTTTGAGAAAGAATTATAGAAATCATTATATATGTAGATTTTATCTCAGAGCCCCCTCCCCCATCATAGTCTGTTGCTGAGTTTTTGAAGTTCTTCTGTTGACTCAGAGGGTTTTATGCAGAGTGATCTACCCTTAATCAACACACTTCCAAAGTTGTGGTGTATATATACATGTAATATCTTTTATATGCATATATATAACATGACAGTTTTGGAATTGACTAGCTAGTGTAAATGCTAGATTCAAAAGAGCATAGAAAAATGCTTTTAACGATTAATTTTTGTAACTTATTTTAATGGAAGTTGATTAATACTAGATGCTTAAACCAATCATTTGTTTTATCCAGATTGATCATGCAGAGAAATATTTAATAGAGCACAGAATGTTGTGATATCTTTAGATCATTTGCTGCTGTAGTTGATTTAACCCTTAATCCAACAGTGAAATGCAAACAGGAATACACTTAGTTTAACAACACTATAGATAATTGAAATAACCTTAATATAGCTAAATCAGAGCAGATTCCCTGTGTGTTTACCCAGATTTTGACACTGTGTGTGTGTGTTTGCTTGACCAGTTTGTTGCCATCAATGTTAGAGTAATTTTTAACTACCAACTCTCTGAGTCGGTCGAGATCAACAGTGTTCAGTACTGCATAAGGCTGAGAACACTGTATGGAAGAATGTCCATAGTACACGTATCAGATATGTTGTCACATGCATATCAGCTGCCACAAGACTAAGTAGTATTAATTTCAAAGCTAGAGCTGGCAAAACAGCTAACAAGCCCACTCTTTGACAGGGGGTTAACTTAATCAGTGGTGATGGGCGTGTGTGAAGGTTGATTATTTCAGGGCCTCTTAGACAAAGAGGTATCAGGTGCTTTGAAAGATTTGTCCTTTGCGTTTTGTCTTGAATTTAAAATTTCTTGCCATGAATTGTCTTTTTAGTGATGAGGCAAAAGAAGTCCCAACTTGACGAGAACATCAGGAAAACTAGAGAAGAGAAACAAAAAATGGAAATTCCAAAGGTAAAATATTACATGGTATCTTGCATTAAAGTACTTGCATTACTTAGATCAACAAAAAGAAGCATTTAAAGCAGTTTCATCAACAGTTTTTCTTTACCAACATATGGGGATTGCAGGAGCATTTACAATACAGGAAAAAGGAGATTCCAAATTTTCACTTGTGTATAACATGCATACTAGTAATTTACATGGAATCATAAAGCATATTATATAAATAGTGCCTGTTTGGGAGGGTAACAGTTGAAATTGACACCCTGAGGGAATCATTGTCAACCGACGCGAAGCAGAGGTTGACAATGGTTTTCGAGGGGTGTCAATTTCAACTGTTATCCTCCCAAACAGGCACTATTTATTTCATTATACTGAATGTTTTAATTTTAGAGATTTTTTTTTCCTGCTTTTATATACATGTAGAAATGACGTGAATTCCACGACGAACCATACGCACATAATTTACGCACATGTAACAATTCGTTGTGTTACCCATCGCTAAGTGTGTTGCTAACGCTGAGGGTAATTGAACGGATTATCAACTGTGTCTAAACCAATCAGATTTCAGTATTTAACATGAAAGTATAATAAAATATTATACATTATGTACTTTGATCCACCCTCTGGGAAAAATAGAAAAAAATGACTGACATTATTTACCTTCCCTCTTAAGAGAACATGAAATATAGAATGTCTCTTTGAATTCTCCTTATGACATTTATTTCATTTGGGTATATATATAAATTGTCAGAAACAACTGAAGGAAGATCTTAAACGCAAGAGGGAAGAGACAATGTATCAACTGAAGAGACAAGGGGATGATCGCCAGAAACTGGAGCAGGAAATCTTTACAGCTGGATGTAAACTGAGGACCATCATGGAAGAGAATCAGAAACTGGAAGATGTATGTAAACTCAGTGATGTGAAAAAGGGGGAGCTAACCTTGTACTACAGTGCAGTTCAAGAACTGGTTTTGGGTGGGGGAGGAAATTCAAACAAACAAAACTATAATTTATTACTTCATTCTATGATACATGCATGATTAGACTGATTTGGTATAATTAAGGGTTGTCAAAAGCTGGCAGAAGAAATACTGGATTTGAGAAAACAGATGGAAGAGGATGCTGGTTTAAAACAAAAACTGGATGAAGAGTTGGAGGCAGTCAAAGGTAAGTTTGTTTTCTCCCATAGTAACAAGTACACATTTGTTCAACAAACAAATGTTTGTTTGCTTGTTTGTTTGTTTAAAATACAAGTATTGAAAACCTTATGCTTTTTCAGTCATTATCTTAATTGTGAAAACTGTTGGCCTTTTTAATATTGCTTAACATCAGGGTACATTTTTTTTCTTTAAAAATTTCTGGTTGGAATGAACTTGGACATAAATGATGTACATGTATCCTTCTATTTTTAATTTCTAAATTTCTTGTATTTTTTTTTTAGTTGGTCTTGTCAAAAGCTGGCAGACTGATCAGGAGCTTAATGAAGTATGTTCAATAATTTATACTAGTATGATGCATGCAGATATGATAATCTACAAAATACATCTATGTTAAAAAGAATTTTTTTTTGAAATACATGCAATTGTCATAAATAAGTTAATATTTAAAAAATAATGAAATCTTCTATACTTTAAAGGACCATGCAATTTCATTGTAAATAATTTAAATGAAATGTAAATCTTTATTTGCGCAAAATCTTGGGCTCATGAAGTCATGGTGAAGAAGTTGTGAGATATAACCTGAAAAAAATTACCCGTACTATATATCGGTACTTTCATCAGCTTACATATTGTCTATTATCGATTACCATTTCTTTCCCATTTTACAGCTCTTTACAGCCAAAGACCAGATTGTAGTGGAGGGATTTTCGGAACTTCTCCACCAGACGGAGGAGAGGGAGGTCCGAATTAACAAAATCACCAAGCGTCTGAACGAGGAACTCATGTACCTGTCTAAGTTCCTGGAGAACCTTGCCACCAGGCGGCCCCAGCGTAAGTCTCCCCCCCCCCCAAACACAGGCATCATCCATGCTATTACAGAAGATGGTTTTCTCCCTCAACCCTTAATAACTGATTTTAATTTTTATATCTTAATGATTCATTTGTATCTTGGTTTAGTAGATCTTTCTTTTTTTGAAATCCCTGATTCACATTTAATACATGTACTTTTTTTTTCAATTTAAACCTTTTTTTTTAATACATACCCTGGTAATTGTGCAATTTTTAATACATGTACAATTTTGTTAACTCTAATCTTTTCCATAACAAAAGTTAACAATGACTTATATAATTTCTCAAACACATTGCTACCTTTTTTTCTTGGGATCATAATTAGAGGGAGTATATTGTAGCCACATTGTTGAAATACTAGTAAAACAGATTATTAATTTCATCTTAATCCTTATCTTAAAGCTTACTTGTGATAATGTGTGAACCTGTGAATTTTATTTTAATTCATTAGGAATATTCAAGCAAACCTGTGAGCACACATACAGTATTTTGCTATTAATTTTAAAGTTTTTGTTTGAATTCAGTATATCTTAAAAGTGTGGGACTCGGTCCAAATATCTAAATCAGATTTTGCCAGTCTATGCAAGACAGATATAGTAATACATGTATTTTGCATAGTGATGTATACAATTTCATGGTTATATTTTAGCCTGGTTTTGATATCAATTTTTTTCTTTCTATCTTCTATCAGGTGAATAATTGAACCAATTAACAAAAAAGGTGTAATTTTTAAGTTTACTAGATAGAAACATAAAAATGTAGCAGAGTTATTAAAGATAGCTGTATTTTAATTTTTATTTCAGAAGAATTGTTAACAATGATTTAACTTGTTTGCTGTGTGTGGCTAATATACATTTTAAATGTTTTAATTAGTTTAACCTTTTGATTACAAATATTTGTGTCTTAATCATTATGTTAGGTGGTAAAAAAGTTGCAAAGAAAGACAGGTAATGTATGCACCCCATTTCCTCTTGAAAGGCATGTTGTTGTGTTGTGCATGTAAAGTGATGTTGCAAAGCGCATGGACCAAAGAGAGTTTTTAAAGTTTTGATCCTTTCAAGAGGGAAATGAGATGCCAGGAATAGATAGATTCCACCCTTAAATTGCATGCCTTTGCCATTTGTAATGAGAAGTTTTCTTTCAGTGTTGTTTGGGTATTTTTATATCATGTATATTATGAAGCTCACCTGAACTATGTTATAGGTTAGAGCTCTGAGGAAGATTTTATTTCATGTCTGTCGTCTTTCTGTTTGCTAATTTATGATAAATAAGATAGCCCAAAATAATTTACGAAAAATTAAAAAGGATACATCTCAAGCACACATATATATGTGCATGTCACAGGCACTTGTTTCTGAGAAAAAAAATTTACCCTATAGTATAATAATAACAACACCTTGTGTTATTATTATACTATAGGGTGAATTTTTTCTCAGAAACAAGTGCCTGTGGTGCATGTAATATACATATAAGAGTCCATCATAAATTCAAAGTTATATATAGGTCCACTGAGAATTTAAGCAAAACTTATATCCCAATATTGATTTATTACATCATAATAAAATATATGAAATTCCTCTTATTTTTCTATTTGTATGAAATGTGTTATGCGATGCACTTTTTGATATCAAATTTGTAAAACCACCTATTAGAAAAAAATTAAAATGTCTAGAAATGACAATATATTTTGAATGTTGCATGAATTTAATTTTTAAAATCTTTATACATTACATATTGTATTTTAAATTCTGTTGATGCATGCTGCATCTTCGTTCAGTTATTTGATGGAGACGTTGTACAATATGTGTATTCATGCAGGCAAATTTATATTTTTCAAGTGAATGTTTTTAAAAGTTATGAATGCTTTAAAACCAGGTACCCATCAATTATGTATTAAATTCTAGCCAATATTATTGAAGCATTGTGATTAAAATTTATTTACCATGTCGAAAAAAAAAGGAACTTTCATATTCAGCATTGGTATAAAAATTGCTAAATGAAATTACAAATTATGAGTATTATTACCATAAACAATGTACCGGTAGATGGTATTGAAAATGATTACACTTAGCATTTAGTGAGAGGTACCAAATATAAAGCGGAGAGAAATTATTGAGAGATAAATCACGAACTGCACCTAACCATAAACAAGAGAGCTTATGTAGTTTATGTTTGACACCCATGCACAATTAATGGCCAGAATGTAGATGCTTTATTACAGAAAAAATGGAATGTTTTAACAAAAGAAGATACTAGTAGCAGAATAAGTCTTGTATTTTTTAAGTAATGCCCCATGCAGTTTTATCCTGAGAATTTAATACCATTATTTATATACAAAATGTAATTTGAGAATTTTTTAGCACAGAAAATTGCAAAAATATATTTTTCCCCAACATGTTTGTTTACCAGATTTTTGTGATTTCTAGACAGCTGCAGAAACAAAAATGCCCTAGATAAAGATGTTTGTATGCATGGAAATAGAATTTGAAAATATTTATATAAATACATGTATCGGTATTTATAACATTTTAAAGCTTATAATTACTGATCTGTTCATCTATTTCTGAAGGAAATCAATTAGGTTGTAGCATAATTTTTTCTGGATGTGGAAATTTATTCATAAACTCAATTGTTACCCAGTACACTGTATATACAATTTAATACAAATATGATATGATGCTTAAAGTTTCAAAGTTTTATCATAGATTATTTCTATACCATATATTTTTTTTTATACATGTAACAACATTGATTTGATTTATGCACGTTTACAGACACACCACCACCAAGTCGAAAATCAGGAAGCCGCGCCTCCAGTAGGCGGACCGAGGATGGGCGTGCCAGTAGAATTAGCCAATCAGCTCTTCACAGTAAACTACAGGATGTAGACATTACCAGCGCTCCTCCTAGTCGTATAAATACCAGACCTCCGACTCGGGCCGATTCCAAAATGGCCAAGACTGTAACGATTGTTGATGAACCAGAAGTGAAAGAATCTTAACATATGTGGAGATATCACAGATTAATTGTTGTTAAAGTGAGAATGATACTTATTTTTCAATTGAAGCAGATACTGTAATTATATTACATGCTGCCCAGAGGATTTAACTTTCTGCTCAACTATTCTTGTATTTCTGGAGTAATTTGACAATTTTCTCTATAAACCATGCAGCTTAAAACATATTCCAGCCCAAGACTCTTTGTTCTTATAGTTAAACCATTCTTAACTGCTCAACCAGCAGCTTAATTCGCATGGCAGAGATTAATATCTTGTTTGGATATTAGATGTACAGGGACAAGATTAAGCATAGAGCACAAATAACATGATTTTTTTCATTTGCAGAGGAAGTAAATTATAAATAACAATTTCTCATCAAGAATAATCTAAGCTTAGATATCCCTTTACAAAATGTAAATAAATATTATAACATGTTGTTTACAGTGTATATTTTACTTGTTTGATATTTTTGTTTGTAATATAAACATTTGATGCATAATGTTTTGCTTTATTTATTTCGAAGTTACTCTAATTAAGGGAGCAAACTCAATCAGTTGAACTTACTACAAATTGGCATCAATTTTCGTATCTTTAATGCTTTTATTTAAATAATCCAGGCAGAAAATTTTAATTATCACCAAAAGATGTTACATCTGCACACTGTATCAGTGGTTATTTATGTGTGGGGGAAATTTACACCCGTTACGCAGTAAGCTTAAATCCATGTATTAAAAATACATGTACTCCTGCACATATGGTAAAAATTTAAAACTTTAGTGTGGTAAATTGCACATCTGCATTTTTTATACCCACATGTGTTGTTTGACTATAGAAAATGCATACAGTACTTAACAACCAGCGTAAATAACCACTTTTATAGTACCCACTTTTGCTATGCAACATAAATGTTAAAGTAGTCTGCTGTCATTTAAAAGAAATGACACCAATGAGGCAAAAAAATATTTTGGCATAAAATACTGTTAAGAGCAATCTTGCATTTAAATAATATTAAATAAAACTACCAAAAAAAATGGATAAAAAAGATTCTGTCTCTATAAATATAATTTATTATCCCAATCAATGTTTAACCAACACAGATTCTTCATATTAAACTCGATAAAATTGTCACCTACGTGTATATCTTTACAGGCTTATACATTCCAACATGTAGCAACATGTATGTCCGTACAAAAGAAAACACATATATTTTCCAATGAATTTACTTTTATTCTTGCCTTGCTGTATCCAACCATTCCAAACACTCATCACATTATTACAAAAGACACTATTAAATGTACAATTTAAAAGAAATTTGTAACATTGGAACAAGGCAGCACAGTCTTTTTTCTTCAAAATAAAGTAATGATCACCATTTAAACAAAATATAGAAAGTATTTTTTGTTGTCCTTGTACTGTTAAAAGTTAACGAAAAAAGTGTAATGCAAAATATTTGAAATCACATTGCAATTGACCTATAGCTATAGAGTAAAAATACGAAAATATTACGCATAATGTGTGCATGTATGGTATATTCAATATTCATTTGCATGTATGTACAAGTAATATATATGATAGGAAATTCAGACAGCACTTGTATACACATCACAATTTAGCAGACTAGTAATGTCCCCTTAATTTATCACATATACTTAGCAAACATGCAATATTATTTTTAGCACTCCCAGTAATGGGACATTTTCAAAGCCAGCTGGAATAAAAATAAAGGTTTTGTTCATATGTACATGAATTACAAATTCTTGTCATCTGACTAACATGGAAACAGAGAATTTAATTTCATTTTCAAATACATAAAACCACAGACATGATTGTTTATGTATAAAAACAAAATCACAAATACATCTTGCCAAAAATAAGGAGGATAGAGAATATATGTTTTAAAATGTACATACAGCCACAGAAAATCGAGTATTAGCGATTAAATTACCAGACAAAAAAACTTTTACTACAATACCTGCACATGTAAATACAAACAAAGTAAATATATAAAAAAAAACAAGTAATTTTCATCATTGTTTAAACTGCAATTCTATACTAATAAGCCAATATGGAATGCTACTTCGTTTGTATTCAAATGTATGAATTTCAGAAATTGATATATTCATACATTTTATGAAAAATGGGCTAAAATGACGTGTAATACAAAAATTCCAATTTAAACATTCGTGAAAAACTGCTCAAAATACCGGTAACCTTGCAGAGCTTTGCACCAGTTTTTCTTAAAGATAATTGGTCAGGAAAATTGGTTAAATGGGCGGTGTTGAGTAAAAATTGTGGAAACAACGGGTCTAGATAAAAGATATTTTAATGCAGTCACATTATTTCTCTCTTTTTTTGGTTGTTATTTAAATTTTTCTTGGTTTTTCAACAATTGGATTTTAATTTCATTTTTTGCATATTGAAAATTAAGAAAGCAAGCCTTTCAACAGCTCATACTAAAATTTAATACATGTACCAAATAGTAGCTTGAATTTCATCTCAATACAAAGATTTTATGCTAAATGACGTACCATTTTGCTTCAAATGGCAAATTTATATAAGAGAATAAAAAAAATTTATAAGATTTTTTAATCCATTGAATGCACTAATGAAAAATAAATGCACCAAAACCACACAAATAAGATATTAAATTTGTTCCATGAGTACTTTCACAATATGCAAATGATAAAAGAAAAACAGATAACATTAACATCTTCATACTTTACCTTTGTTTTTTAACTATTCATAAACAGTCGAAGACGAAAAAATATAAGAAAGAAATTACAGGATACATAATCATACTTATAAATATGCATGTTTTATTATGATGAAATGTGTTTGACCTGTAAATAGTATATACAAAACAACGTACCCCGAAACTAAACCAATTGATAATAAAAATAATCAAACGATAATACATCCACCCTGAAAATGTCTCCTAGGTGATTTCACTTCCTCTTTCTGATTTGTTGCTGACTGCAGGATATACAACCCTTGGTATGTTGGCCCGTGATTTGTTTGTGATTGTTAAATGGAAATATCACAGATTACAAATGGAATCATGCATCGTCTCGAAGAGCATTTATACAGTTAGTTAGTAATTGGGTCTGCGCCTTCACAAACAAAAAAAATAATTTTTAAAAAAAAAATACATTATATCATACACAAGTGCAAGAAAACATCTAGGTCTATGAATGAGAAAGTATTCTTTTAGTACAACTCATATGATCAAAAACTTTTTTCAATGGAGTCCTTACCCTGGCATGTTTTAATTCTAGTTCTACTAAATCCACCAGGTTTTTCTTGAAGTATGCTATTCTCCTTGTTTTAAACTCTGTTAATTCTGTGAAAGAAAACAAAAAACATATATGTATAATTTATGGACATATATAGCCTGCAAATAATTATTAAAACATTTTTATTGTTTATGATACATGTACCTTCTTGTCCATTTCTTACCCTTTTTTGCTACTTCAGATATTTTTTCAAATTTTTCACATGCAGTTTGCTGGGTTTTCTCGGCCTGAAACATTAATGTATTGCATTAGTTTGAACTTAACTTCCAGTGGTAAATATAAATACTTTCAAATAAATATTCCTTTTATTCAATTACAGTGCATGCTAGGGGTGTCACAATAAGGTAACAGATCTCAACATTTCATTTTTAGTTACCACAATAGGGGTCATACATGTTTATCACCAATGCAGTATAATAAAGCTTTTAAAATATTTCCTTATCAACCTGAATCATTCTGCATATGATTAAACCTTCATAAACATGTACATTGTAAATTACAGTAAAAGTGTATAACAAAGCCAAATGTCATGGCATTCAAGTCATATTTGTTCATAGATGTAGTTATTGTTTTGCCGCTAATCAGAACTTCTACAAAAGTCCATTGATCTACAGGATACATGTCACATTGACTGACAGTTTTCTTGTACATACCTGATATTGCAAGGTATTTCTTGATACTCAGTCACAGTACACGTTATAAAATCATTCAACTGTTTGTAGCCCCAATTTTCGCATTTTGATTTGTTTTTTTCCTTAAAGCTTAACACCGCTCGTAAATAATCACTGTCCACCATATTTCTCTCTCACCACCGTTATCCCTACAACCCCTATATAAGCTGCAGACCTCTTAGCAGTTTATTAAAGTATTTTGCTGTAGAGGTCTCACCTGTGTGGACGTACATCTTGCCTCGCCGTGTTACTCGGTTGCGATGAAATTATCAAGTTTTACGCACTTTTTACTAGCCAGTAGAATACTAACATCAAATAAACTGGTCAAAATATAATTTAAAAACAAAATATGCACATAAAATAAGAAATAAATGCATAAAATCCAAAGAACCACGAAAGGAATACTACACGTGGCCACGAGTTTAACATAATTGAAGGGTTTATATACCAGGCACCTGTTTGATGGTGCCTATTTACGAGCAGTGTTCAGCTTTAATGACTTTGTGACATCAAGAAGAAAAATCCTGTACCTGTGCGACTTCTTTGTTCTTTAGGCGGGCTTTCTCTAAGGCTTTGTTGGCGTTCTCGTAGTCGGCAAGCGCCCTCGCCCTCCTGTAAAGTAGGTCCTTGGCTGCCGACGAATCCTTCATGTAGTACCGTAACGTATCGCTCAATTTTAGGTCCTCGTCTGTTGCTACCCTCCCCTCCAATTTCTGTCAATTCAAATGACAAACTCTTGAATATTCTCATTCAATAATTTAGTGGAATTTGTTATAGTTGCATACATGCAGTGTTCCGGTAATAACAAATTAGTCAATTCAGATGACATAATGTAAACATTTGTCATTCAATAATTGAGAGGATCCCATGGTACTTATATAAATTAAACAATTTAGTCCTAGTAATAATATAAACTCACCCTGGTTTTTTCAAGTGCTTCAGCAACCTTTGTAAATATTCTGAAAAACAACAGGAAGTGGCCAATTTATATCGCAAGTATATCCACACTAAAACTGAAGTTAAAATGGAATTAAATATGCTTCAATATTCATTCAACAGAGTTTCAATAAGTGAATTGTCACAGTAATTTCATAATGAACATACTTATCTAATTCTGTATTTTCAACTGTTGCCAACTGAACGAAACCTGAAGATATCTGGATATAACTATCTGCCACTTCTGCAAAATAAAAATAAAAATTAGAAGGAATGGTGTATAAATGGCAACACATGTTTAAATAAATGGAATTCATTTCACAAATAGCCTATAAACATTTCCTCCACTATTATCTTTTCAATTGATCTAATCAAAATTTTTTAAAACACAATCCAAAAGTGCATGCACTTTTGGAATAGTTGTAATTTAACAAGGAAGTATGTGTTAAACTAATATTGAGGCAAGAACAGCATTTATAAATATATTTTATCATATAAGACACACAAATTATTGTTTACACCTAAACATGTATGTTTGCTTACATACAACCTTGAATTGTGTTCATAACTCCATAAATGCAATTGTTCCAATCAGAAGGTAAATGTTACAAAATATTCAAATTCAAATACTAGTACCAGTAATGAAGAACATTTTCCAAAGAACATGGCATTTTTGAACTGCAAATTTAAAGCTCTCCTGACATATTGACCAACTTGAAATATGCCAGCAGATCAATTGCAGATCATACTGTGATCTGAACTGAAAAAAAAACATAGTTGACAGCTTAGACAAATCAATCTTTAAAATGTTCACCTCCATGACACTTTGTCATTCTGTCTGACTTTTGTGTAGCATCCTTGATTTTGTTATGATATTCCATTAGGAAGCTCTTCTCATTCTCAAAGAATTCATCAACATCCTGTTTCAAAAAAGAAAATAACAATACTGTCAGGCTAATCACACACTGTTGCTAATAATACTTAAACAATATCAGGTTTATCATTAATTGGTACTCTAAATATCTGTAATTAACATCATCTCAAATGTCATACCTTAAGATTTGCAAGAAGAACTTCATCTGCAGTTTTTGTAATGCTTTTGAAAAATCCTCCGATCTTTTCTTTCTTGTTTTTACCTCTTACACTCAACTAAAATATGGATATTAAAAAAACCTACATTAAGTTGTTTACAACATGTTTCTATAAAAAAACCTGAACTTTATTTATTCTAAAACGTTTGATAAACAAGTTCTACAACTTATATTAATATCTTTGGCACGGATGTTAGTGTGAGGGGGTCATTGATGTGGGAGAAAGCCTGAGTGCCCAGAGAAAACCCACATGTCCAAGCGGGTGACCACCATACCCTTTCACATACAACCAGTCGATCACGGGGATCAAACTCGGGTCGCAGTGGTGATAAGCGAGTGCATTGTCCACTGCGCTACTTGGTCACATACATTGCCCCAAAAAATTGTATTGTTAAAGAGAAAAGGATTGAAAAAAAAAAGCATTCAAAGATATACATGTTAAATTTCCTTGATAGCACGTTCTGACAAGTGTGATTAAAATGTGTGTTTTACTTACATCTTGATCATAAGCAAGGAACACTTCAAAATTCACATCATTTTTGAGCTGAGGATGAGCAGCAATTCTTTGTAAGAACACTTCATGCATAGCTACAGTCTTTTTAAAAGTAGCTAAATACTCTCTGTAAAGAAACAAATAAAATCTCAAAAGTTAAAAATGAGAAAGAAAAAAGAAAATGGATGCAAGTGTGTGGCAAGATATTTAAATGATTTACTTAAGGAGGCCGGGCTGTCAACAAATTAACCATCAGATCTTCCTTAGATTTTCATGATAAGATTTGTACATTAGCTAAAAACTATCAATTAGTAAAGAAAAAATTCCAAATATTTTAGCTTTGCTATATCTATGAACAAAGCTCTTCTTTAAAGACATTAATATATAGTATAAAGATGGCCCTGATTGTTCAGCCCTCGTAACTTACGCTTCTAATTCTTGTTTCATTTTTGTAAACTCTTCTTTCGTCATTGTTCCCTCTCCTTCTCCGAGCTTTTGAAGCTTTTCTCTTGAAGCCTCAAAATCAGGTTTAGGTGGTGCTGGTGGTATCTACAATTTGAATTAAATAATTCTCTGGATTACCCTCAAGTCTGAGAATATGAACCTAAGTGATAATTCTAGTTCGACCTTTCTTGTCAATTAGCTTTAGATTTCTGTGAACATTTAAACACAAAAAATAGAATAAAGCAAATGCAACGTAAATCTGATGTAGTTTTAATATAAAAAGAATCCTGATATTTTCAACAAGAACTAATACCTACCCCTACCCTCAAATTTTGTAAAATCAGACCACTCAAAAACTGACAACAATCAGTTTACCAAAAAATGCCCCAAAACACTATACACTTGTAAAAATGTACATATTTCTATAAGAATACTTTATAACTTACAATTACACCTGCATATTCTTCATTTTCAACAAATCTATCATGTAGCCACACAAATTCTTCATGTTGTCTCACAACTGAGAAATCTGACTCCTTGAATCTGGACTGTGTTGTCTAAAAATTTGCACATAGGAATACAAGCATAAGATTGAAATTTATTGAAAATAGTCTGTCTAAATATGATATGTATATAACGCAGAGTGAAATTAAATATAGATATTGATAACTTTAACATTGCTTATCAAACTTCGCACTGCATGTATAAAAATGTTCCTGCATTTTACCTTTGTATGTACTGTGAACTTAATTTTGTCTCTTTCACTTAACGCATCTGATATGTCAACAAGTAATGATGTATCTGTTGACAGGTCAACGCTCTCTGCCCTGTGCTATAAAAATGAAACATAACAAATTTCAATGGATTACTCATGTATAAAAGATGTGTAATCGATACTTTACAACAATATTTCGTTCTCCATGAAAATTCTATGATTTTGAAACTTAATATTTCACGACACTCTTATTCAGTGATAGTACAAAATCAAAGATTCGGCGATTTAAAGACTCATATATGCTAAAAATTTCTACAAATAAAATTACTTATCCACAACAATAAATAAGAAATTATTTAATGCAACCTAGTCATTTATGACGCGTTATCCCCATTTTAACACACGAAAATCTTGTTATTGCTAGTTGACAAGGGGGAGTGACACTTCACGAAGTGGTGCATATTTGCTTACTTTGTCTCCTCCATCGCCCGCCAAAAGGTCGGGGCTGTCATCAATTCCGTCCTAAAGTATAAAGAAGATCATTTTAAAAAGTTGACAACGTAAAAGAACACAAAATACTAATTTCAGGAAGCGATAAAACAAAACTTGTGGACACCCACCATCATGGCTGCAGTTTTATCACGTGATTATGAAAGGTGAATGCCGAGCCCGATTTCAAAACAACTTTTATTGACGTCACTCATTGAAGTAACCTGAACGTTACGTCACATAAATGGTCAAGTTTTTACAAAGATGAGGATGAAATGTTTATATTTTCTACTGCTCTTGTTTTTAAAGTGGAATGAAATACAGTCTGGTAAGATTCTAATGATTTTCCCAGTGTAAACAAGAGAAGATGGTGCAAACGTAAAAGTAGGTCATAAAGTTCACTCATTCAGATTATCCCTCTTCTTGATGTTAGGCTACTTTCAGTGTAGGTAAATATTGTGGTGTAAATCCAACAGAATGAAAATATTAAGATTTAATATTGTGGTATTAAAGGGACATCTTATTCATATTGACCCTTCTCCGCTTTACTTAGCAACCGCAATGAAATAATTATAGGCCTATTTTATACACAGGGGCTTGGTTGTTGGATAGTGAATTTCCTAATTATTTGTTCCCGAAGAAAAAATTGATTAAAATTGGTAATCTTATGTGTATTTCTGTGTATTGCAATAAATAAATACACTGAAACCCCCCGTTTCAGTCATGTTAAAAAAGTGTATTCAATGTACATTAAAAAAGTACTTTTTTTAAAGTACATTGAATACACTTTTTGAACATGACTGAAACGGGGGGTTTCATTGTATTTATTCAATGCAATGTATACACAGAAATACATCTAAGATTACCAATCTTAATCAATTTTTTCTTCGGGAACAAATAATTAAGAACTTCACTATCCAACAACCAAGCCCCGGTGATTTTATAGACCTGTTTTTGAAGTTTTTTTTATTACTGATCACGGATTACATTGGAAGACAAGACCTGAACTGGCATATCCGTTGAAGGCGTGTCAATTTTCTATATACTATTATAAAATAAAAATAAAATATTGTATTAGTTATCTTGCAACAACTAATTTACGATTTTTAGATCGTAGTAGAATTTTTCTTTGAAATCTTAAGGGACTTAGACACAATTATATATATATATATATATATATATATATATATATATATATATATATATATATATATATATATATATATATTATGGTTTATTTGCGCATATTGAATGATTGACCAAATATTGAGCGTTAGAAGTCAAGTTATAACAGAGGTACGGAGATAAAAATTCGTTGTTTTGTAAACAAAAATCGAGTCTTATAAATCATTATATACTTGTTTACAAATAAAGTAAGTAATATATGTAATTACCATTTCTTTGACAAAATAACTCGTGACAAGCAAGGTCAATGTGTTCATAAATTAAATAATCAACAGGAAAGCAACATTTATTTGAATCTTATACTAATAAAGTAAATAAACCAAAAATATATGTAAAACAATATCAAGGCTCGAGGTTTGTTTACAAAAACAAAAAAGTCAAACTCTCTATCTTTCTATTAACTCAATATTTAATGAACTATTCCAAACAATAAAAATGGAAAAATAAAATTTAAATTTTTAGCTCAAATCATGTCTAGAAGTGATCCCTTTAAGAAAATGAACGTCGTATATATTTATAGGAACGCCTTTACAAATCAACAAAGCAAAAGTAAAGTCAATAACCAGAACTGGAGTCCCAAGTTTGAAACTGTGCATCCACATCTGTATCAAGGAGATGAAGATTAAATGCCAGTACCTGAAATACCAGAAGGAGACGCAGCGATGTTTGATTTCTGAGAGCAAATATTCCAATTTGGCGGGATGGCTAACGGTGCGACCAGAACATGGGAAAAGTCTGATCAAATTCACTCGACTCTTTGGGGCCAAAAAGTCCTCGCCAAAATTTAGTAAGTATAATAGATTACAGAGTAAAGGGATTTGAAATAAAGATATATGTAAATGATGTGTAAAATGGTATTAAACGATGCATACATATGTAGGCCTTATTAAAACTGAAATTGCTTGCCTCTCCTTAGACGCTACTTCATTGGACGTAGTAAAAATGTTGGTCCAGATGAACAGGATAATGCGCTTACAGCAAAGAAGCATTGAGTTTCAGGTAATTAGGAATCATCGGTGTCCGTTTTCATATAAAATCAATTTTGTCACTATTGCAAACAATTATGAGAAAATAAATACATGTATGTACAATTGAATATCCAAAGAATGTCTCAAGGAAAAACCAAAACAACAACAACAAAAAACAGCAAAATTACAAACAATTAAGACCCCCGCCTCCCCCTAGACAACAGAATAAGCAATTTATGCATTCATTTTCCACACATACTATTTACATACTTGAAGAAAAAAACCGTGATCAAGAAAGGCATTTTTAAAATACGTTGATATTTACAGAAATTATTATCTGGAACAGAAGAATTCTTGCTACTCAAGGCTGATCGAGGTCTGCTGTCTCCGAAATTGGTTTCCATGGCAAAGAGAAACTTACAGATTCTCAAAATGAGGCTGACAGGTCACCAGAGACAGGTCATGGAGTCATCCGTGAAGCTTTTACGATCCAGTTTCATGATGTTAAACTCCACCAAAACAGACGACAAAATAAAGACTGTCTTCGATGCCAATTTCGACCGTGTAATAGGAATGCTCCGACTTAGCCAGAGACGTTTAGCAAGGGACATTTTGCTGGATCTGTTAAAGATACTACAAATTTACCAACAGCTGCAAAGCTACGACCGTTTTGTAAGTAAATAATTGTAAAAACTATCAATGCATTTAAAAAAATCTTAATTTTTCTTATTTTCCTCAAAATCATACCAACTCATGTAAAATAGTATAATTTCGTTGAAAATTGATACTGTTTGTTGACTATATTTTGCCCATCCACTTGTCTGTAGTTTACTTACAGTTTTCTGTTCTTTTTTTCCTCAAAACAGCTCCGTGGAATCAGACGACCTCTTCGCCGGATGTTGACAGTTGCAACAGTGTGTCAAGATTTTCCGGCATTTTGCTCGTTTTTTCGTAAAAGCATTTTCTCGTAAATAAATTCATATACATGACACTTTGTAAAAAAAATGTGACCTATTGAAAAGTATAATATATTTAATTGATAAATAAAAGCTAGTGAAAGACATTTTTTAAAATGTCATTACACCGGTCAGTATTTAATGTTACATGTAACTCTCTGAAATGCTGACAGCAGTATTGAACATAAACAAAACGTACTCTCTCTCTCTCTCTCTCTCTCTCTCTCTCTCTCTCTCTCTCTCTCTCTCTCTCTCTCTCTTACCGTTTTTAATACATTTGAACAATCATTTATTCCGTTATTTTTTAGTTGTGTGTGTAATTTGATTTTTTTTATTTGGTCATGGGATTCAAGGTTGGGTGAAAATCATATCCGATTATTACTTTCAGTAAAACCTGGTGTGCATCATGTGGTTGTACGTACATGTATTCACATAACGTTACATAATAAAATTACCCAAAAAAATTTATATTAGACAATGTAAATTATAGCATGTTGTCTGCAATATAGTAGAAAAAAAATAAGTAACAGTTTTAGGTAATAGTGAAACAGTTCGTGATCATGTATGGTCGAGTGAACTCCAATTGATATAAACTTCTTTCAGCGAGTGAAATCTAATCACGAATATTGTTCCTATTCAAGTAGCATTTTAAGAAAACCAAGCTCCAAAAATGGTATTTTTGTCGTGAAAAAAAATTAAGTGAAAATATGGAAAACGAAGGATACAAGCAGCGTAGAAATCGGTCAAAAGCAGAGAAGGTAAAATTTGTAAAAAGGTTTTATTATTAACATTTTTTTAAAGGTTTGAAGGTAATCTCTGTCAAAATGTGAACGGCAAGGCATTTTGTAGTCATCATCGCATCCCAGATATGGGTGTTTTACTTGATAAGAAAATGGGTGGATAAGCTGTGTAAAATGCCCGGCTACATGTACATGTATATATATAAAGACGGATAGTATAGTGTGACAAATAAAACCAACAAATCTGATAAATTTTTTTAAATCATTAAGAGTAATGTATACATATGTATTTGAACATATCATCGATTTGTAATTAATTTTAAAATAGCCTATTCTATTTTAGGCCTACAAGTGCATGCGCAAATTCATGGACTAAGTCGATTTTAGCATTTTAACATTGTTTTGACTGGAATGGCTCAATGATTATACGTACATTATGTAATTAAAAATGATTGTACATGTACCAGACCTGTTTATACAGAAGTGAAATATAAAAACAAAATGTTTTATATCTGAAATAATGGAAGCAAATGGTATTGGACATATCGTTGGGATTAAAATTGATATACTTTTGGCACCTGTGAGAAAATATACTAGAACCGGGAAAACTAGTTTAGTTTGGACCTAAATCATTACTCGGAACACTGTTCAACACTGGTTGAGTCATGCAGACTCAATCCCCTCCTCTATCCCCCCCCCCCCCCTTTTACAAAAAAATAATCCTGAAATACGATAAT
This sequence comes from Magallana gigas, assembly GCF_902806645.1. NCBI lineage: Eukaryota > Metazoa > Mollusca > Bivalvia > Ostreida > Ostreidae > Magallana > Magallana gigas. The sequence continues at coordinate 24,078,630 of NC_047561.1, forward strand.
CAGCTCCTTATGAATATTCACATGATATCACTGGCAGATTGAAACTCACAGAATATTTGTAAATTGATTTTATAAAACATTTAACAACATAAGTTTACGTGTGTCGTATGTTTCACTAAAAAGTACCTTCTTCAGCATATTTGCAGAGTTGTCGTTCGTTTTTCTCTGCAGTGCACTAAATGATGACGTCATAGATCATGCATGAAACGTCATTTTATTGACAAAAATTAATGGCAGACTGTTAGTGTCACAGAATGTAGCAAAAGAACACAAGAAAGAAATTAACAATGTTAAAACTGACATTGTTATGTACATTGTTTTTAGTGTGCTCACAGAATGAAACTACAGGTAAGAAGTTTTGTTTGTACTTGAATCGCCAAAATACTACACTGTCTATCATAACGAAATTTAGGTTTTAGTTTTGCAGCATTTTGATAGATTCGGCGCATTAATATCGTCGGACAGATTTTTTTTATCACTGCATTTATAAGTCAAAAAATCTTTTGACTAAAGTTTTGATATTTTTTTTAAAATATTTATGAATCGTATGTTAATGTATCACATAGTCAACGAGACAACAAGGACACGTATTTATTCGTGAAGGCGTGTGAATCCCCCCCCCCAAACCAAACCCAACCCAACCCATGACACGTCTTGCATACGCATACTGCCAATACTGAATCGATAATAAGTTATACTTAGGAAACTAGGAATCATTCTTATAGTTTGAGTATTATGAGGTGATAATTTTGGTCGGGGCGTGGTCAAATCCAAGAAGGGCTTTATGATAGATTTAACCACGCTCCGATCGAAATTATCAGCTCATAATATTCAAAGAATGATAATAAAAGGTTTGACATCAGTCAGCGCCTATGTAAGTCCTCTCCCCAAGGAACAAATGATATTCAATTATATTTATTGTTAAATATTATTATTATTATATTATATGATATTCAATTGCACTTACGTGCCAAAAGTTTCAACTTTTCTTTTTTCCTATATATTTTATTAAAAGCAAGACTAAACTGATTAAAACATTTCAAACACAACACGGAAATATTTTTAAGTGCTCTACTACAAGTATGTATCATTTAAATATTATTTAAAAGGGTTTTTGTTGTTATTTTTTTCGTCAGATTTTGAAGAAATTTTTATTGTATAAAGAAGATTCAATTTGCACTTTTTGACAAACGTTGAAATAGTTTTTTGACAACTCATTTGTAATATTTGATATTTCAAACACAACACGAAAATATTTTTTAAGTGCTCTGCTACTAGAATGTATCTTTTGAAATATTCGAGCCAAAAAATCTTACTTTGGATAGTGAATACTAGTATAAAAAATATATTTGAAAAAAAATCATATATGCCTAAATGCGAGAGAAATATTCTTAATTTATCAATCTAAGTCTTTTCAAGATCGGTCAAGGGGTTTAATTTTAACGATTCTCTAAAAATGTTTGTTTTCAATGAAATATTTAGTGAAAAGGGAAAAACTGACTTACTTTTAGCACCTGAGTGTATATTTAAGTTATATAAGTACATTATATAAAAATAATTACATAATATGATATGAAACAGTGTAATACAATATTTATTATACTTATTTGAATTAAAGTTATCAAACCAGTTAAATTTTGCATTTAAAGCAGTTTTTTTAAAGTAAAGGAAGCGTATAATCAGACACGAACATTGTTTAAATAACTGGAGCTGGATCCAGTAGATTTGAACCTTTTCAGTTTAGTTTAAACAATATTTTATTGATAATTTACAATAGCAGGTACATGTATTTGGCATAAAGTACAATAAGATTGGGAAACAAGCCAACAGGCTTATACAAATCCCTCTCTTAGATAAGAAAAAATATGAGAGGTGCAAATTACATGTATGTATGATTAAATAAAGAATATGAGAGGTTATATAAAAGAGGAGATAAAGACATCCAATATATGTATCAATCAAGACTAGACATTTTGACATATGCATGAGTTTGAAAGTTGGAATTACAAATGCATTTATTTTTAAACTAGTGAGCTAATCGACCCACGAACGTATAACTTAGTTTTTAGTTTAGATTTAGTTTTCAGTTTAGAGCTGTATAAATTACATGTGTAATCGATTGTATATAGTAAGTAAAAGAGAGAAAATACTGTGGATGTAAATATACAAGTACTATCAGCACCTATATGTGTCGTTCGTTGATGTCAGTTCGTATTATATATATATATTTATTACCTAATCAACGGGATTTTGTTGTTTTATTACAAATTAACTATTTTCGTATATTTTGCATGTGTATTCAGATTTGAAAGTGACCTATTGAACTGCCGGTCAATAGACTGCGATCTAATAGACCGCCGGTAAATAAACTGCGATATATTGGACCGGCAACGTATATTAGAAAAAGTGAAATTGCTACAAGATTCAAAAATAACTTTATTTATATGTTGATTTTACTATTGTTCTTAAAATTTATCCTCATGGTATGAAAACCTTCTGTAATTTATAACTGTAAACACAAAATACTAAACACGGAATTAGGTAATAAACAATTATTTAATGCCTGATCAGTCAATAGACCCGAATATTTTCCCTTGGTGCAGGGAACAGCTCAGTATGATCTATTGCCCTCGGCCGTTGGCCTCGGGCAATAGATCATACTGAGCTGTTCCCTGCACCAAGGGAAAATATTCGGGTCTATCGACTGCTCAAGCATTGAATAATTGTATAATATACTGTTTTGTACACGTACATTGAGAGTTCAAAGTACACGGACTTGCAAGGGCTGACCTTTAAGGGTTGTGGTCACAATTTTGGTTAAAAAAATTGTATTTCTGTTTTTAATGTTTTTAATGTTTACAATGTTTCAGCATTTCTAATTGTCAACCACAATTTGAGTGTCATTCGTCGTGTTTTAAGCGAGACACAGAGCTCACAATTCTCTGTCATGTAAACAAAGCTTTTGTTTACGTTTTGAAAGTTCAAGTAAAAATTTCAGTTGTAGACCTAAAGTGAATGCGATGAACTGTTAATCCAGTATGCTTAAAACGAATTAAGAGAGAGAGAGAAATCAGCTTGATAAAGGACTTTTTTCCCGGTTTATTGAACCAATGGAAACATAAACAGGACAAGAGCCTTGTTTCCAAAAAAAAAAGAATTGTGAGCTCTGTTGCTTGCTTTTAACTGTACGACTTATCCTAAAATTTTGGTTGATCATTAGAAATTCATTTTTAAAGCATTAAAAATAAAAGAAAAAATAGTGGACCTAAATCGTGAGCATGCCCAATGCCCCTTTTAACATCGAAATAATTGATAAAGTTATGATAATCTTCTCTTTCCGTGAAGAAAAAATAAAAGTAAAAATTGTTAAATTTTATCAAGGTACATATCAATAATATTACGCAAATTGTTTTAAAGTAAATTGTACATTGAGTTATATCTAAATGAGAGCAAATATGTCATCCTGGTAATTACTGTAAATTCCTATTTTTTTTTTATAATATATTACGCAAGTACTTCATTCCGCGATCCCGCTGTTATGTATATACAAGGTGTGCAATTATTGAGGCGGTTAATTGACTTGACTTTGAGATAACGCATGTCTTTTAGTGACTGGGACCGCAAATTTACTTCGAGATAAGCAGGATATTCGAGATTTTCGTGTTCGACGTATCGAGGTTTTTTATAATCACGTATACTGTAAAAATGGCCAGGACCACAGACATACCTCGAGATATCCGTGGTATTCGAGATACCGAAGTTTAACTGTATATCAAATCGCGAGAATATTAAACCACGAACGCGGAACTTTTCTTCTTATTTCTTATAATTCTCAACTCTCAGAAAAAATGGCGAGATTTTAAAATCCGCGAATGGTGTTTCTTGCAATTAAACGCAGATATATTAATTCCTCGCGTTTAATCCACAGTATTCCACAAGATAGCATACCCGGCCGGTAAGGTACACTGTCTTTATATTTTACCTCACTCTTTGTAGTAAACATGTCGGAATGACGTTAAATAATAACATAGAAAACCATGTATTATATTACGAATTTTTCTTTTTTCGCAAATAAACGATTAAAAACAGAATTTTTAATCTTCAAAGGTTATTTTTGTGATCGGCTTCGGCCGATCACTGTTGTGTCCATATGAGGCATCCGGCAAATGCTTCCACGTGCGCACACATTCCGGTTGCATAAGTAGTTCTTATAAAAACTTGAAGTTTGGTTGAGTATATATATAACATTTTATTCAATTTTATTTCAATTCATTTACCTTAAGAGATGCAAACATACAAAAAATACAGTTCGACCTGTTAATTCAAGAATGCACATTTTGTCTCACGCGTAAGAATTTCAATCGGAAGATTCATTCAGTAATGCAGTTGACCTCGATAAACTGACCTCAATCACAAGGCGATGCTCCATGAACTGACCTCGATCTATTGATGTTGCATAATAGTAGCTAGGAAGACGGCTCGATTTATTGCCTGGCGTCATGACGTCAGGCATATCTATACTCTGTCCCAAGATATTTTGGATTCACGTTTGGCTTAATTGTTTAATATTTATAAATACCTCAGGATCCAAACGATGTTCATTCAAAAGTATGAAAAATTTCCAAGATTTCTCAGTAAAAACGCCCCTGTTAGCTTATCAGGTTTCAATACAATGCTAAAAAATGTGATGTCTACGGAGATTTTGCATTGCAGTAAGCCCGGATGATAACGTTGAAATATTGCGCGATGTATTCCGAGTGTATTCCGAATGGAGAAAAGATGTAAACATTCCCCATTATAAATCTCCGTAAGGAATCTGTTTTCGTTCCTGTGAATTTTTCCGAGTGAAAGATGATAATGTGTCAATGAAATTATCTTGGAAAATATCCCTTTCAACTATTTCAATTGCACTTCTTTCACAGGTAAGTGTGTTTTTATTAAAAATCGTCCAAACGTGAATCCAAAATATCTTGGGACAGAGTATAAGGTTTAAAAGTGGCAATCTCCGAAACAGTGCAGACAATGGAACAAGCAATATCATGATATTTCACAAAAAAGATTTACCGATGCTTGTTTAAGATGTCAGCATTTACGTTCATAATTGATGAAAATGTTATATGGCATGTAATAACAACAGCGAGCAAGAGTTTTCAAGTAAAAGGGACGGTCACCATGCAGAGCACGTGTGTAATCCTGATTTAAAAATAGATCAGCATTCCACCATATTTGAACGGTGAAAAAGGGGGAGGGGGTCATCGCAACAAGTTGTAACATATTGTCTAATACGGTACAATGTAAGTAATAATTGGTGTTGGATTATCATTATAACAAGAGAGTCATCAGTTTGAATTAAAACAAATACATATTTATACAGCTGGAATGTTTACTGGACACTGGCGTCGGAAGCAAATTGAAAGTGGGGGTGGGGGGGGGGGGGGGGGGGGGGGGGGGCCAGACTAATCCTCAGTAATATTGAGAAAAAAGTAATTCCCAAAATCATGGAAATCCTAATCCGGGGGAGGGGGGGGGGGGGGGGGGGGCTAGTATGCTTCTGAATTCAACTCCTCAATCTTTCAAGGTAAATTTATTAACAATAATCTTTCCTGCGAGAAAAAGTGGGGGGGGGGGGGGGGGGGGGGGCTGAACACTCTATCATGCTATGTTTCTAATGGTTAGGTATAACTTTCCAAAAAAAGGGGGGGGGCTAAGCCCCCCTAGCCCCCCCCTCCCCCCCCCCCCGGTTCCGACACCTTTGCTGGAGGAACTAAATCGCCAAAGCGGGGTGTGACCCGATTTTCGTTCAGTTGATCTTGAAAAGGGAACATAACTCGCGTGTCTTACTAAATGTACATTACTATATTTAACAATTACTGATCAAGTGTGTTTCTTAATTCGATAGATTTCTTCCAAAACATCCGATCAAAAGTATATTATACATGTATGTAGCTTTTACAAAACAAATGTCAAAAAATTCATCTACCCCCCGCCCCGCCATGGATCTCTGCCAATGGATGAGTTCATTCGTTCCGTGAACGGTAAAGCAGGATTTCGCGCCTAAATGTCTCAATGTCTCATTCATAGTTTTTGCGCGCCGATTAGTTGACGAGTCCGTTGGGATCATGCAAATACCCCAGAGCACACCATGTGTTTACATCACAGGCACGTAGCATCGGGGGTTGGGGTGAGGGAGGCTGTTTCACCCTCCCCTCTTTTTTGGCAGCTGGCACTTTTTTCAACTTTATAGGATAAATGGAAATATCATGGATTTGCCCCCCCCCCTCCCCCCCCCCTCCACTTCTGTAGGAGCATGCAATAATGAAACTGCAAATAAGGAGTTCTAATTGAATTAAAGTTACAGTTAGGGTTTTTTCATGAATTTGAGAATTCACCCTTTTTTAATTGGTTGTCAAGATGATTTTGATGAAGCTGCCCACACACATTCAAAACCCTCTCATTTCATAAGGTTGGAAGTTTTAAAAATGCCTTTCAGTTGATTTTGCAATTAATATAAGAAATAAAATTTGAAAAAACGACTATTTACTCTCCAGCTTACATGCACTTATATGATATGTGTGCATTCCTAAATAATTAAATTAATAAAATAAATGAATTTCAAGTGATATATATGTACATGTTCTAGATCGAAGAAAAGACTAACATTTCGTCTTAAATTTGCACGTTCCATTTATGAATTTATGATCAGCAGCGAAAATTAAAATTCATTTCTGATAAGATAGCCTAATTGATACATGCACCCTTCCATTGAATAATTTTGTTTAGTCAGGCAAGCTTTTTGGAAAGCTATTACTTGTAAACAAGGTTACGTTACAATGCGACCCCAATAGCAAGTTATGATGGCATTCAATGTTTTTCAGTCGCATTAAATAATTTTAATACAACTCTTTCTTTGTATACGTGTTAATGCTCTTTGAAGAGCACTACTCAGTATTCTGAAGAAGAAGAAGAAGAAGATACATTAACATTTAATAATTACGTTAAAAATATAAAACTAGACAAGGAGTTTTGTTTACGAACGGCTTTCCCCAAATTTATTTCAAAATTAAATTTGTTGACGGTTTATAATGATGAACTTATGGTGTACAGATTCAAAATATTCTATATTTTGTAAAAATACAGTACTTTTTAAATTATTTTACGTCAAACTGATCATGTTGATTGCTTCTAGCTATAAATATATCATTCTTGCCGATCATTCCTTTAAAAGGAATACTTGTCCGCGAGTAATTTCTGACTTTGTTCATTTCCCTTTAATATCTATAAAAATCCGTGAACAGAAGTTGCCAGCGAATATGGCGGTAATTATTGCACGCCTATAAAACCAGGTTTACGGCAATTTCTTTTGTGTTTCGAACTTGAGAAAAAAAAAGTTTGATTGTTACTTATCTGTGTCCTTCAATCAAACTTATCCTTTATTTCAGACATCTCAAATTCACGCCTCAGACGACAGGTTCCGCAGACGACACCGACTAACAACAACTCTACCGCCGCACCAGGCACTGTGATCAGGCACAGCAATGTACCGACACACGAAGCATGCGAAAAACTCTGCAAAGAAGAAAAGAGGATAAAATGTCTGTTTATCAAATACATTAGCGAAAAGAAAATGTGCTATCTCACTGACAAAGATATTACGAACATGGCCGCCACAGAAGGTACGGCCAAACCGCCTGATTCAGATGAAAAGCAAGCACTTAAACTTCAGGAGATTTCAAGACTGTTGGCCATGCTTGGGAAATCAACCACAAACGAAAAGCCAAGTGCTAAAAAGCAGAGGGTAATGCAAATATCCACGATAAAAGGGAAAAGTGTCATCAAACAAGCTGCAAAAGTGATACCAAAGTCAAAAGAACCATCAGAGATTACGTTAAAATTAAAGCATAAGAAGAAGAAAAATCCTGTGCCAAAACCAAACCCATTGGAAAACACAGTACTAGAATTGAGAGCAGACCTTGAAGACGCAAAGAAAAAGGGTATTTTCTAAAATTAGTAATAAAAATTTGAGAATACAAAACATCTAATTTAATACACTTTTTTATGTCCATGGACTTAAATTATGATGCCTAAAAATAAGAAACAGCATTTGGCAATTGGCAATTATTTTGAATTTTTTTTGTTCGTCGAAGAATATAGGTACATTTGTAAGGGTGCAGATTTTTTTATTTGATGATTATTTCTATTTAGACATGTTTTATTTTTTTCAGGACAATTTAATTCAAATAAAATGAAAGAAAAATTGAAAGATCTAGAAGATTTTCTAAACAAAGTTCGAGTAAGTACTATTTCTTTTCTGTTTATTATTGCTCTATTTTCAATATACATTTTTTTCTTTTTTGATAAATCTCTCAGCTGGAAGGGACGACGATGATATTCTTACATTCACTAAACTCATATTTCTGTTTTGTTGCTACATTCTTTTTTATTTTTAAAATATCATGCCACAAATAAAGCCAATTTTTAGCTCACCGAGACGAAGTCGGGGGAAGCTTATGCAATACCCCGGCGTCGGCGTCCGTACCTGGTTAAATGTTTTGGTGCAGGTCCTGTATCTAAGTTACTACTTTTCCTATTTTCACTAAATTGCATGGGTGATGCATGTTCACCTATTTATGAACTTGATAGACTTGGTAGCTGAATTTTGGCCATGAATTTCAAATGATAAGGAGGTTAAGCTTTTTGGATTAGGTTAAAGTTTTTGGAGCAGGTGCCCTTTGAGAACCATTTTTAAGTTACGATTGGTCCGAACGTCACCAAACTTACATGGGTGGTGCGTCTTATGATACTTATCTACTTGACGGGCTGAAATGCTGAACCTGAGCCATAGGTTTTGGATGCTGGATGAGGTTAAGGTTTTGGGGTAGGTTAAACATTTTTGGAGAAGGTGCCTTCTGATGATTATATCTTAGTTATGACTGGTTCTAACTCAACTAAACTTGCATGGATGGTGTGTCTTACAATACTTATGAATTGGCAGGCTTGAATGCTGAATCTGAGCCCTGGGTTACCGGTGATGAACGAGTTTTACGGTTTTTTTTTAGTAAGGTTTCGGAGCAGGTGCCCTATGATAGACAAATCTTGATTATTTTGCTTCAATCAAGCTTCAAATTTGAATAGATGATGCATCTTGTGATTCTGATGCTCTTCACAGGCGTGGATGCTGAATCTGAGCCATAGGTTACAGATGCTTGAGGAGTTTTAGTTTTTTGGAACAGGTCACATGTTTATATCGACAATAGTACTATTTCAAACTTGAATGGTTGATTTAACTATAAAAATGAATCGCATGGGTAGCTTCAAATACAGAAAGTGAATTTGATTATCTAGATGCTTGGACAGATTTAAGATTTTGGAACAACTTAAATTGTTTTAGGCTCTTGGAGTTGGTTATAAAATGAAGTAAATTCTGCTCATACTCAATACCACTTGGGAAGTGTAAATAGAGATAGCCCAAGATACAGAGTTTGATCATATCAGATTTATCTTGATGCTGGAGCAGTTTTAAGTTTTTAAAGTAGATGGAATGTTATTAAAAAACCTGTTATTAAAAAAAGCTGTCCTTACTTACTTTAATGAATTATGTAACTTTAAAACTTCAAACAACACTATTGTATCCAATGTCCAAGATCATTAAGTAAGATTTTCATGTAATATGATAAAGGTGTTCTCATTAAGGTGATGCCTTGTCTGGGTGAGCTTTGTTATCTGATATATTTATGTTTTCTTCTAACTTTCAGGAGCTTAAACAGAAGATTAATGTCCTTGCCAGCACCATAGCTGGAAATTTTACAAGGCTACGGGAGGTTCAAATCCGCTCCTTACTGCACTTTAACAAACGTCTGCACAACATATACAGAGATTTGATGAGGACCAGGCAAGATATGGACAAAATGACAGCCATGATGAAAGGCTTGAAAGGCAACGACACAGCCAACAAGGAATATGTACGGGATAGCATTGCCGACTTGAAAAGTGCCAAGGCCAGATTTGGCGCCCATATTAGATCACTTCAACAGCGGATAGCTAAACTGCACCTCGATATGTCCTCGTTTCACCAACTAATACGTGTCATTATGTCCAACTTGAAATCCTTGAAAAGACAGGTATTGACAATTTTTCAGGCAATCAATCTCGGTTTTCTGTTGTATTTTTTTTTTTCGAAAGAATTGAAACATTTATTAGAAAGTTTACCATTTGTGATATCAATTTGGATTACCAATTACGATAAGTAAATTTATCAACACGTATCCAGAAGTTGTAAACATGATATTTAAAATAAAGTAATATTAGTATGATTTACAATCATATATCAGAATGTAGAAAAAATAACGATTATCCTAATAATAATCATAATAATAATAATAACGAAAAGACAATTAATTTAATGAGTTTTTTATTATCCTCAAAAACTTTAAAAAGTTATGTTATTAAGACTAAACATTAGAACATGCGTCCTTTCAAAAGTTTTAAGACCAATCAATCTTGGTAAAAATCTTGTATGTTTCTTGTTTTTTACAGCAAGTAAGTAGGTTGGAAATGCAACGCTTTCAAGAGTTATCCCTCAGATCTCTGGCAAATATGCACCACCACGACAAAAGGGTTTGGAGAAGGATCAAGAGACTGGAACAGAACATTCGACTTGTGGCTCACGCGGTTGTACTGTCCCAAATCGAAGAATCTAAAAGTAGAGTCTTGATTAAGAAGATCAACCAGGAATTGCAGGCTCTTAAAGGCGCAGTTAAGAACAGCTACATATGGCATGTATGTAAAATGAAAAAAAAAGATGTTTTCTGGTTTCAATTTAAAAATAACAACTCACCAGTGCAAGGTGTTTTTTTCTGTCGACTCAAAAATGTTTTCATCGATATGACTGGAACCAGTGAAATGTATTCTTCGTTTGTTTTGGAAAAACAAGAAAAATATCATTTATTATGCATTTAGACTCTAAATTTTGATACTATAGATGTGTTAAATCAATTACAAATTTGTTTTTTTTAAAGAATGTACAACTACTAGGGGGTTTTCATGGAAGTGGATACAATTTGACCACTGATAAGGATCACATGCACAAAACGCTTATAACAAACATCAGAGAACTGAATGAAGCAAACATCGATAGGTATCGAAAGATGAGCCAGAGAATGAACAAGTTCCTTCTAAAGGTAAAAGCGACTTGCTATACATTTTCAAGACTTATTAAAAATATAATAAAAATCGCAATTTGAGCATGATTAACATTATATAAATAGTGCCTGTTTGGGAGGGTAACTGTTATCCTCCCAAACAGGCACTATTTATTTTATTAAGCTGAATGTCTTAATTTTAGAAAAATTATTATTGCTGTTATATAGAAATGACGTGAATTCTACGGCGAACCGTACGCGCATAATTTACCCGCATGTAACAATTCGTTGTGTTACCCGTTGCCAAGTGTGTTGCTAACGCTGAGGGTAATAGAACGGATTATCAACTGAGTATAAACCAATGAGATTTCAGTATTTAACATGAATGTATAATAATAGTGTTTGTTTCTCTATAGACACTACAAGGCGTTTCAAAAATAGAGAAGAGGAGAAAATGGCTTGCACGGAACAGGATAGGGTCGATGAAACAAGTCCTGAAGAGTTCCCTCATGTCTCTGTCCGTGTGGACTCGTCATGTGAAGGAGGTGGTCAAAAGCTTGAACGAAAGAATAGACAGCTTGACACAGAAAGTGAGTTAGAGACCATCCATGCAATGCCTCCTCTCTGTCTTAAGTATATTGACTCTGATGACAAGCCTACTTAAATTTCCTTCTGAAAAGTTATTTAACTCTCATTGGAATATTTTGCAGTTATTTCTAATGCAACAGTTAATTTCAATATAATTCTGTCAAACGTACGTTTAGTTCTAACCACTGTATAATGAAATGATAATAGTGAATTTTTGCCCTTTTTTAGACCCAAAAACTGTCAGAGGGAAGCAAATTAGCGAAACTGGATAGCCATCATTTGAAGGAAAAGATACACGAGGTGAACAAGAAAGAGGAGAAATTGGCTGGATCGCTGAAAAATTTAGAGGAAACAAACATCAAGAGTGCTGTTCAATTACAAAAAGATTTACACAATCAACTGAAAAAGGTGTTAAAATGTTTCTATTTTCCGGAATTCATTTTCTTTGCATTGAAATTTCCATATTTTTGCCAAGTATAAAATCTGTGCAGTTTTTACTGCTGACATTGTAATGAAAATTGTCAATGCTTCCTTTAGAATTTGATCACACTTTCATTTTCAATTCTTTATCCAAACAAAAGACCATAGGCAGACAAAGTAACAAATTACAGAGGAAGACGGAAAAGAAGATACAAAATGCCATTACTTCAGCCCAAGAGGTTGACAAAAAATTGGAAAAAATGAAGCAAACTGAGGCAAAGAAATTAAAAGAAACTAGAACGAAGATAGAAAACAAAGTGAAAGCGGTAAGAAACGAAATTCGAAATTAGAATTTTTTTGTACAATCTTTCTTAATTACATATATAAAGTATTACATGTAAATTCATTATTTGAGACTTTAACTAAAATACTAGAGGTAGATTTACATGTACATGTAGAATGCAAAGTTGAAATTCACAAAGAGCTTCAAACATTATAGGCAGTGAAAAAAGTATCACAAAATGTAGCCAGGGACCAATTATTGGCCGCTAAAAATGCAAAAGAAATGCAACTCCAGAAAAAGAAAATCAGGGAAGCACTGAAAAACTCACATCTCTAGGAAATGTACAGTTTTCGAAACTGAAAGAAAACGTTGAGGCTATAATGAATGAGGTAGGCATATATCTATTCAAAAAAAGCTAACAAAATTACCAGTCATTTTGAATAAGTTTGATAATTTTTTATTTTAATTTGTCGCCACTTTTTGCTAAAATGTTATATATACATATATAAATAGAAAAAAATGATATTGTAATTTTTTTAAAACAGAAAACTGGCAATGTAGACAAAGATTTGACGAGAAAACTCACCAAGATTAAAGATGCGGTGAGGAAAACGTTACATTCCGTGTCTTCAACAAAAAAGAAAGACCATAAACAGTTAAGGAAACTAAGAACGCAGTTCAGCGAATTTCTGAATGGAGTAAGAATTTTGAAAATTTTACGATTAATTGAACAGTCATTGTTGTTTCTCTAATTCTCTATACATGAACATCTCAGATTTTCAAAAACTGGATTTAGTTCTAATTTACTGTTTTGAAACGTATTTAAATTTGAATTAGGTAAAAGATATAGAAGAGCAAAGAAAAGTGGAAGACAAGAACAACGCAAAAGAAGCAAAAAGAAAGGTATAATTTAATCACCTTGAAAAAGGATAATCTTATTATTACATTAATAAGTTTCTCTGTTCTAAAACCATATAAATCGTGTTTATGTGTTATGTATTGCGTGCGTGAAGCCTAATGTCTACTTATAAAAAATTTGCACTTTTTTTTCAAAAGAAAAAGCAGGAAGTAAGAAGAGTATTGGCAGCAACAACAAGAAAGGTTGAAAAAATGCAACAACGTTTGAACAAAGAGAATCAACGGAAAATCGGCAGATTGGAGAAAAAGGTACAATCATTTTTTAAATTTAATGAAAGCTCATAACTACCTAATTATGAATGTTTAAATATTTAAGCTCTGCATTAGTATTTATGATAAACAATGTCCACAGCTTTTCATTTTTTTAATGAAATTGTTTCCTTGATTCATGTATTAACGTAAACATTCACCATTAATTTTTAAGTTTAATTTAATGGTACCGATTCGAAGATATATTGGTAAAACTTTCAGCTAGAAAAAGCGGAAGATAAGATAAAGAAGGGCATTTCTGCTACAAAAAGTAAAGAAAAAATGGTTAGTATTTTCACTGTTTTTGTTATTTGTTATGGATACATTTAATAGTTTAAAAACTTTTATTTTTCCTTTCTTTCATGTCTGTCAGTTTGAGTTTAGCTCAGCGTTAGCCAAGTTTCAAAAAAGCTGTTTTTCATCGACCTTCAAAAAGTGATACATACATATATGGATGAAGAAAATTTACTTTTATCATAATTTCTTTTTGCGTCAAACTTCCCTTTAACTTTCACTTTCCCCGTATCCTTGGTTTCAATATTTATTCGTTTGCGCTAAGATTAGTTTATAATTCAGTATGTACGTTTCCATACTTCAAAGACAACGGTCATCATTTTATCAAATTTTAAACAAAGATACATATGGCTGAAAGCATTTAAGCAGCTGACCATGACATTCTCGGTGACTTTAACTTTTCAATTCAATTTTCCCCTTAAATTCATTAACTGATACAAATTATGGAAGACGTATTTGCTCTATTGCAATATTTTATTATTGACTCAAACATGTGCAAAGACACATGCTGTTTTCATGTTGTAATATATTTGTACCATAAGGAGGAACGCGTGTGCCTAATGGGGTTGTTCTTAGTATTTTTTTTGTGTCTACTCATTGTTTCAGTTTAGAAGACTGAATTAAACCTACTCTATGATGTTACAAATATGTGATACATGTAATAACGATTGGATACCAAGTAAATTAAAAATAAAAGGTAATGTATTTTTTAGGCTTTAAAGAAATTATCAAAAAATGATGCAAAGAACCAGATATTGGCAGTCCAAAATGAAGAACTGCAACGCCAGAAGAAAAAAATCAGAGAAGCACTGAAAAAACTCACAGCTCTAGGAAATGTACAGTTTTCAAAGTTGAAAGAAAATGTAGAAGCTATTATGAATGAAGTATGTGCTAGATCTTTCTTGCTTTTGAAAATTTCATTTTAGTTGAAATTTAGAATAAAGGATTCATCTTGAAATAATAGACGATGATTTCGATGACTACAATAACCTTTTTTACAAATAGAAATCTGGCGACGTAGAACAAGTTTTGACTGGAAAATTCTCAAAAATTAAAGATGCAGTGAGGAAGACTTTAGATTCCGTGTCTTCAACCAAGAAGAAAGACCATAAACAGATAAAGAAACTTAGGATGCAGTTCGGTGAATTTCTGAATGGGGTAGGGCAGCTTTATCCGTTTAAGATTTATTGCAGATATTGTGCAATATTAGTGTGTGTATATATATATATATATATATATATATATATATATATATATATATATATATATTTATGTAACGTATAATTCATTTTAAGGTCACCTGAGTAAACTCAGGTGACCTATTGCTATCCGTTTTCGTCCGTCGTGCGTTAACAAATTGACATTTTTAACTTCTTAAAAACTACAAAGCTGATTGTTACCATTTTTGGTGTGAGGCATTTCTATGGTAAGAGGAATCTTAATTGTGAAATTCTATTACCCCCGGGGCGCCACACATGGGGCCACATATGCAAAAAAAGCTAAATTTTCAAAAATCTTCTTCTCTACTCCCACACATGTAAGGAAAAAACTGGTTGCATAGTTATGATGTCCATGAAGCCCTCTACCAAAATTGTGAAATTCATGGCCCCTGGGTCAGGGGTTCTGGCTCTAGAGTGGGGCCATGATGGCCATATAGTAAAAATGTATTAAATCTTAGATAGTCTTTTACTCTACTACCATATACATGTATATCTGTCAAAAACTAAATGCATGATTATGATGTCCATGAAGCCCTCTACCAAAACTGTGAAATTCATGGCCCCCGGGGTCAGGGGTTCTGGCTCTAGGGTGGGGCCTATATGGCCATATAGTAAAAATGTATTAAATCTTAGAAAATCTTCCTCTATACTCCCATACATATTTGTTAAAACTAAATGCCTTGTTATGATGTCCATGAGGCCCTGTACCAAAATTGTGAAATTCTTGACCCCTGTGTCAGGGGATCAGGCTCTAGGGTTGGTCAATGTGGCCATATAGTAAAAATGAAAAAAATCATACAAAATCTTCCTCACTACTCACATATATGTTTGTTAAAAACTAAATGCATGATTATGATGTCCATGAGGCCCTCAACCAAAATTGTGAAAATCATGACCCCTGGATCAGGGGTTCAGGCTCTAGGGTGGGGCAAATATGGCCTTATAGTAAAATGTATTTAATCTTAGAAAACGTCTTCTCTACTCCCATATATATTTGTCAAAAACTAAATGCAAGATTATAATGTCCATGAGGCACTCTACCAAAATTGTGAAATTCATGACGCCTTCGTTAGTGGTTCAGGCTCTAGGGTGGGGCCAATATGGCCATATAGTAAAAATGTTTTATATCTGAAAAAATTTTCTTCTCTACTCCCATACATGTGGGAAAAACACTGAATATATGGTTATGATGTCCACCAACTCTTCTACATAAATTGTGAAACTCATGGCCCCTGGGTCAGGGGTTCAGGACATGAGGGAGGCCAATGTGGCAATATGGTGTAAATGCATATAATGTTTAAATATTTTCTTCTCTCTTCTCACACATCCGTATAAAAAACTGACTTATAATTATGTTTATTAGGAAGTCTTCTACTGAAATTTTAATTTTCATGTCCCCTGGTTCTAGGGCACGGCCAAAATGGATGTATAGATGTTAATGCATATAATGTTAAAAACTATCTTCATTACTCCCACACACTTGAAAGGAAAACTGAATTCATGATTTTGTAGACCAAATCTTTAAGTTCTCGCCAAAATTATAGGTTTCACAGTTCTTTTTGAAAGATTTCAAGCAGGGAGGTGGTAGTCAGTACAAATTTATAATTTTTCTACTCCAGAATGAAACCTAATTAATTAAATGCATATATGAGACTCCTCGACAAGTTTGTGTATGGGTTATATGCTACTCGGGGGACCGTTAAGGCAAATTGGCCTCTTGTTGGAATTAGTGTTTGGAATTATTTTTATTTCGATTAGGTAAAAGATATAGAAGAACAGAAAAAGAAGGCCGAGGTCAAAATCGCCCAGAAAGCTGAACGAAATGTAATGTGTTACCGTGCAATGATATTGAAGTTATCCCTCTCAAGTAATAAATAAGAGATATTTTGATTAATACAAAATAATAACTTTTTTTATGAAAAGAGAAACAAGAAAGTGAGCAAAGTTTTGGCAGCAGCTACAAAAAGGGTTGAAAAATTACAACAACGTATGAATGAAAAGAATCAACGAAGAATGGATAAACTGAAGAAAGAGGTACCTCATTGAATAGAATAATTTCTGTTCAGAATTACAATGTTCATTGGGACTTTTTTCATTGTTTTTCGTGGGATAGGTAGTTGGTATTAATTGCTTGATTGCTTGTTTCAATTGGAATGAACCTTATTATACTGGTTTATTTTTCATTTCATACAAAAAATGAAAATGGTTCATTTAGTTACAAAATATGCTTAAGTATTGCAAAGAACACAAAATAGAAAAAAACATTTGTTGTTTTAATTGTAATAATTAGTAAAAGGTGTTTTTTTTTAAATTAGATAGTGTAATTATCACCAATCAGTTCTGTTTACTACTTAGCACTGCATGTTCATTGTCAATATCTTAATGTTTTAGTGTTTTATGTAATATTTGATCCAGAATCAAAACATGATATCTACAATGTTTATCAAACGTATAACTTGATACATAAAGCTTATCATTATGTTCATTTTATTTATTTAAAGTGAATGTATATAATAGTTAATGGTACTAATTCCAAATATATTCTATAAAGCCGTATCATTTTCAGCTTGTAACATCAGAAAGGGAAATAAAAAAAGAGATTTCTGCTCAAAAAAGAAAAGAGAAAAAGGTATGTGTTTTGTGTACAAAATTAAGTTGCTTAATTTTCCTTATAAACAGATTAAAAACACACCAAAATCCGCATCTTTTTTAAATACTAGAAAATCAAAGAAAATCGGTTGATTCAGAGAAAAATGGACGAACTTAAACAGAGAATCATTGAAAGAAACAGAGCGACGAAACAAAAAGAAAAGGAGGCAAATCAAAAGGTAATGAGAAAGTGAAAAAAATGTTAACTAGAACATTTATTCGTCTGTGAAAGGTTACTTCAGTTAAGGTCAGACGACACGTTCCTCAATTTTATATAACTTTTTCCAGGAATTTGTTAATGGTTTACTACTATTTTGACAAGCTTTCTTTAAAAAAATTAGGGTACCTTACCAGGCATTTCTGCAAAATACTAGAGTATGCAATTTCCTATATAATCTTCTTGAAAATACACTTGAATTGCTAATATAAAAATAAATACATATACAGCACAGCAAAATTCACTTTGGTGGAACTCTATCTTGGCCGGGGCAGGGATTTGAACTCACGACCTCTAGAACCAGTACGCTTCTGGCAGTGAGCGGCCACGGTTCTAACCACTTGGCCATCTAGACACATTAACACATCCCATTAAATTTTAATCATTTTTAAAATAATTATAAAATTAATATTTTTTATTGGAACTCTTTATTACGAGGAGATACAAAAAAGATTCTCGAGGAATCGAGGAGTCTGACCTTAAATGTATCTACATTCAACATTGTTTCTATAAACTGGAAATATCCCTTAAAAACTCAGTAAATATACCGACTCGTCATTATGTTTATTTATTTTACATTTTGCAGGTACAACGGATTGCAAATCAACTCTCAAAGGTAGAGGCACAGAGGGCGCGCACAAAATTGGTAAAATATTAAAATTCTTAATATTTTTCAAATCAAACAATTCAAAGTTTATCATCAAACTTTACTTAATGTATAGAATTTCTTTCATTTCTGTTAGGAAAATCAAAGAAAAGAACAAGAAAAGGCGAAACTGAAGGAAAGAATCAATAAAATCAAAAAGAAAACAAAGAATATGACCATCATAGCACGCAAAAGAAAAGAAGATCTAAAGAAAAAGGTAAAGATAGAGATGAAGTCAGTGTAATTGACATTGAAAACCATATGGATGCAGAGCTTTGAGAAGAACAATATTGCATCATTTTGAACCAAATCGGCAGTAAAAACTGGTTTGATAACGCAAAACATTTTCAATTGTTTAATTACAAACAAGGAAATTTAACATATCATTTTAATTTGTCCAATTTTTATTTGCTCATTAAAAGTAATTAAACAAAATGAATATTTTGTTTTGTTTGACATGATATCTACAATGTTTATCAAACGTATCACTTGATACATAAAGCTTATCATTATATTCATTTTATTTATTTAAAGTGAATGTATATAATAGTAAATGGTACTAATTCCAAATATATTCTATAAAGCTGTATCATTTTCAGCTTGTAACAGCAGAAAGGGAAATAAAAAAAGAGATTTCTGCTCAAAAAAGAAAAGAGGAAAAGGTATGCGTTTTTTGTACAAAATTAAGTTGCTTAATTTTCCCTATAAACAGATTAAAAACACACCAAAATCCGCATCTTTTTTAAATACTAGAAAATCAAAGAAAATCGGTTGATTCAGAGAAAAATGGACGAACTTAAACAGAGAATCATTGAAAGAAACAGAGCGACGAAACAAAAAGAAAAGGAGGCAAATCAAAAGGTAATGAGAAATTGAAAAAAATGTTAACAAGAACATTTATTCCCTTAAAAACTCAGTAAATATACCGATTCGTCAATATGTTTATTTATTTTACATTTCGCAGGTACAACGGATTGCAAATCAACTCTCAAAGGTAGAGGCACAGAGGGCGCGCACAAAATTGGTAAAATATTAAAATTCTTGATATTTTTCAAATCAAACAATTCAAAGTTTATCATCAAACTTTACTTAATGTATAGAATTTCTTTCATTTCTGTTAGGAAAATCAAAGAAAAGAACAAGAAAAGGCGAAACTGAAGGAAAGAATCAATAAAATTAAAAAGAATACAAAGAATATGGCCATCATAGCACGCAAAAGAAAAGAGAATCTAAAGAAAAAGGTAAAGATAGAGATGAAGTCAGTGTAATTGACATTGAAAACCATATGGATGCAGAGCTTTGAGAAGAACAATATTGCATCATTTTGAACCAAATCGGCAGTAAAAACTGGTTTGATAACGCAAAACATTTTCAATTGTTCAATTACAAACAAGGAAATTTAACATATCATTTTTATTTGTCCAATTTTCATTTGCTCATTAAAAGTAATTAAACAAAATGAATATTTTGTTTTGTTTGACTTAAAGCAATATGAGCTGCAATTTTCGTGTTGAATTTTTTTTTTTAAGAAAATGTTATTTTTTTCTAATATGAGAAAAATATCATGGTTTTTAAATTTCTGTTAGCTCTGATTTAAAAGGAAAAGCCATTAAAGAGCCTTAATTGGAGCAAAATTGAATAATTGTCGTCCTGTACAAAAATTGATCCGCTATATATTCCTAATAACTAAAATATTTCTCCTGACAAATATTAATGATTTGTTCTAATCTTTTTTATCCTAAAAGTTTAAGTTACAGGCAGACTAATTATACTAGCAGGTTTTTGCAGCAAAATAAAATTCTTAAAAAATACAGCTCATATTGCTTTAATAAGCACACAATATCAAGAATGTTGAACAATTTACCAAATTTAAAAATGTTTGGCATTTTGATATAGATGTATGTATATTCTTTGATTTCGTAGCCCCCCCCCCCCATTTTATAACAAACATTGGAGTAATCCCGTGTTCTTAATTCTTCTTATTTGAACGATAATGGTTGTTGTGCTCATTTGAAACATTTTACTTTTGTCGGTTTAAAAAAGATGCTGCGTTCAATAATACATAATACCAATTATTATTTTAATGTTATATATAATATAATGTAACTTATACTGATAGTGAGTGATCAACTCTAAGGTAACTAAGTGACGTACACGTACCTTAACAAACGTTTAAATTATGATTGTACATTAAAAAACCATTCGCATTTACATAAAACTTATATTAAACAGTTTTTAGATGCTGTTCGTGCTTCATTGCACACGTTTAAACTTCATTCCCAGCAATAATTTGCATTTTTTTGGTCCAAACTTACGTCGATAATTTATCTTCGAGTGCATTTTCTCGCAAAGACATGAAATTAGATGTAAATACTGATGAGTATGCATGTATCAATAAAAACTAAAAAAAAAATCATTACAGTACAAGTGTTTTGGTCAGTAATGTGTAAAAGTAATTGAAATTGTTTGGTTTAATTAGAGTTGAGAAAGAGGGACTTATGACACACACAGACACACACACACACTCACATATATATTTTTTTGTTTTTCTAATCCATTATCAAAAGCTACCGTATCAAATATAGCGAAGTAATAAACAAATATTGATTTGCATGAATAAACTTGTCTTATCTGATATTATCCTAGAATACTTATATTTACTAAACTCAGCGAAAATTTAGTGTGAGAATAATAAAGCGATCAGTATATTAATGACATAAAAATTGTATCTTTATTTTCGTTAAATAACATGTATCAATACGTATTTTACATATATATATACTATTTTTTTTTTAATTTCTGCACATCGCGCTTTAATTGGTGCAACTATTTTTTAAACCATTTCAGCTTGAAAAAAAACGAAAATTGAGATGAAAGCAAAGATTGAAGAAAAAAGCAGAACAGATAAATTGGTTGTGTTTTGTATGGAATTTGAATACTGGATTTTTTAAAAATTTTAATATGTATCTAATCTTACTGAATGCTTTTTAACCAAATTAGAAAATGAAACAAATTCAAGAAAAACAAAGAAGAGAAAAGGAAAAATTGAAAGCTTTTAGACAGAAAATACAGAAGAAAAAAGAATTGGCACAACACCAAGAAAGAGAAGCAATTAAAAAGGTGACTTGATAAAAGAACCATTTTAGGATAGAAAATGTGAACATTTATTGAACTGGTTTGTTTCTGTTAGTAACAGACCAAGTTGTTGCCAACAGATAAATAGCAATAAATGTGAGGTTCTTTATTTATATGTTGTTTTGTTTGCAAATTATGCACACATGAACAGAACAATGCATTTTTAATTACTTAGAACTGCGCAGCCACAGACCTAAAACTCAAGATAGAAAAATCTGAGAAAAAAAATATGAAAGGAGGTTAATGTTGTCCACTCATCAACCAGTTGATGAGGAAAAGGTCTGAGCTTGCTTATGTACATTGTAGGTTGCTACTTTGTCTCAAAGTAGGGTACCTTACTCTTAAAATTGGTTTTAGAAATTATTAATTATCACGAGATATTTTTGTCTGTGTCTATGGAGGTACATTGGAGTTACATTTATATTAAAAATATGTTTTTTCTTATTTCAAACAATCAATTTTTTTGGACTCCTGTCCTACTTGTAAAAAGAACTTACTGAAATTATATTTATAGAACTAAAAAACTAAAAAAACCAAACAAACTTCGGTGATGTATGTCACATTCAACACAGATTGTTTCGAATTAACATTTATTATTTTAAAAAATATATAACGTCAATGTGTCTCCCTAGCCACGGGAGTTTTAAGTATAGACTGGAAGTTCTTGTTCTAAAAAAAGATCCCATGCTGACTGATAAAAATATGGTACCCTTTTTTGCGACAAAGTTACAACATCAATGTGCAAAATTTAAACTTTTTCTCAACAATTTGTTTTAGGGAGGACACCAATGAACCCCTTTTTATTTTTGGGTTTTTTTTAATCTTCGGACAACAGTTTTGGTCAGCTTCGGGCAGAAACAAGCCATTTCAATAAATGTTTACATTCTTATCCTCAAATGTATAAGATGGTCGCACACCCCCCTTAAATGATGTCTTATTTTATACTTTGATGATTTTTATTTGGGAATATTTCGTGATCGATCAAAGTCTTATCAATTTTAATGTCTTTTGTTGACTCAATAATAAATTTGTTAAAAACATGGGTTTGCATTTTATAGATCCAACAACTTCAAAACCGACTCTCGAGGTTGTCAGCACAGAAGACTAGTTCCAGATCGGTATGATATAGTTAGAATCTGCTTTTGATTAACTTTATGCATATGTCAGCATTTCGCTAAGTATGGTTAATTGGAAACATCAGTTTTTCATTGTTACTTGTAGGAATACCAGATAAATGAAGAACAAAAAGCAAAATTAATAGCACAAATTACCAGGATGAAAAAGAAGACTAAGAAATTTAAAGATTCAGCAAACAAAAGAAACAAGAAACTACAGAAAAAGGTAACATTGCATAAGATGACTTGCACATTTTTAATGATAGGTTTGCATATAACGTGAACTTTTATGATAAATAAGATTTGAAAAAATCATAATTTTTTTTAGAGGAAAGATTTCTCTCCTAAGGAATATATAGCAAATCAATTTTTGTACAGGACGACAATGATTCATTTCTGCCCCAATCAAGGCTTCTTAACAGCCTTTTACACAAAAATATGGCTAACAAAAATTTAAAAACTATGATATTTTTTGTCATGTTAGTAGAAAATAACATTTTCGTAAAAAAAAAAATCAACATGAAAATTGCACCCCATATTGCTATTTGAACGATAATGGTTGTTGTGCCCATTTGAAAATTTTTACTTTTGTCGGTTTTAAAAAGGATGCTGTGTTCAAAAATACATAATACCAGTAATTATTTTAATGTTGTTCAAACTTATACTGACAATGATCAACTCTAAGGTAACTATTTGATCTATACCTGAACCAAACGTGTAAATTGTTATTTGAACATGAAAAAAAAATCCATTTGCGTTTATATATAACTTATATTAAACAGTTTTTAGATGCTGCTTGTGCTTCATTGCACATGTTTAAACTTCATTCCCAGCAATAATTTTTATTTTTTGCTTCAAACTTACGTTGATAATTCATCTTCGGGTGCATTTTATCGCGAGGACATGAAATTAAATATAAATACGTATGAGGATGCATGTACCAATAAAAACTAACAAATTCATTACAGTACAAATGTTTGGTCAGTAACGTGTGAAAGTAATTGACATTGTTTGGTTTAATTAAAGTTGAGAAAGAGCGACTTATATATATATATATATATATATATATATATATATATATATATATATATATATGAATGTATATATATACACACACAGTTTTTTTCCCCAATTTACTATCAAAAGCTACAGTATCAATTATAGCGAAGTAATAAACGAATATTGATTTGCATGAATAAAATTGTCTTATCTGATATTATCCTAGAATAGTAATACTTACTAAACTCGGTAAGTGTGAGAATAATTAAACGATCAGTATATTAATGACATAAAAATTGTATCTTTATTTTCGTTAAATGACATGTATTGATACGTATTTTACGTACACTATTTTCTGTTTTAAAGTTCTGCAGATCGCGCTTTAATTAGTGCAACTGTTTATAAACCATTTCAGCTTGAAAATACTAAAATCGAGATGAAAGCAAAGATTGCAGAAAAAAGCAGAAAAGATAAAATGGTATGTGTTTTGTATGGAATTTGAATACTGGATTTTTTAAATTTTTGATACATATTTGATCTAACTGAATGCTTTTAACAAATTAGAAAATGAAACAAATTCAAGAAAAACAAAGGAGAGAGAAGAAAAAATTGAAAGCTTTTAGAAAGAAAATACAGAAGAAAAACGAATTGGCACAACGCCAAGAAAAAGAAGCAATTAAAAAGGTGACTTGATTAAAAGAAATTAGCAACAGCTGAAATGTGCAAAAACTATTTCATCACGAACTTTTTATTTGAAATAGCTTATAAACGTATCATTTTATATTGTTCGTAGTTGATTTATACGCAATATTTATTTATTTAAGTACCTAAATGTACCTGTGCACTGAATAATACCAATGTGTTAGGGATGTGCGGTCATCTTGTGCATTTTAGGATAAGGATGTAAACATTTATTGAACTGGCTTCTTTCTGTTCGAAACAGACCAAGTTGTTGCCAACAGATAAAAAAGCAATAAATGTGAGGTTCTATATGTACATGTTGTTTTGTTTGCAAATTATGCACACATGAACAGAACGATGCATTTTTAGCTCACCGAGACGAAGTCAGGGGGAGCTTATGCTATACCCTCGGTGTCGGCGTCGGTGTCTCCCTTTAATAGCTATAAAAATCCGTGAACAGAAGTTGCCAGCGAATATGGCGTAATATTGCACGCCTATAAACCAGGTTTACGGCAAATTTCTTTTTGTGTTTCGAACTTGAGAAAAAAAAAGTTTGAATTGGACTTATCTGTGTCCTTCCAATCAAACTTATCCTTTATTTCAGACATCTCAAATTCACGCCTCAGACGAAACAGGTTCCGAAGACCGACACCGACTACAAACAACTCTCCGCCGCACAGGCACTGTGATCAGGCACAGCAATGTACCCGACACACGAAGCATGCGGAAAAACTTGCAAAGAAGAAAAGAGGATAAAATGTCTGTTTATCAAATACATTAGCGAAAAGAAAATGTGCTATCTCACTGACAAAGATATTACGAACCTGGCCGCCACAGGACAGGTTACGGCCAACCGCCTGATTCAGATGAAAAGCAAGCCACTTAAACTTCAGGAGATTTCAAAGATGTTGGCCATGCTTGGGCAAATCCACCACAAACGAAAAGCCAAGTGCTAACAAAGCAGAGGGTAATGCAAATATCACGATAAAAGGGAAAAAGTGTCATCAAAAACAAGCTGACAAAAGTGATACCAAAGTCAACAAGAACCATCAGAGGATTACGTTAAAATTAAGCATAAGAAGAAGAAAAATCCTGTGCCAAAACCCAAACCCATTGGAAAACACAGTACTAGAATTGAGAGCAGACTTGAAGACGCAAAGAAAAAGGGTATTTTTTCTAAAATTAGTAATAAAAATTTGAGAATAACAAAAACATCTAAATTTAATACACTTTTTTATGCCATGGACTTAAAATTATGATGCCGAAAAACTAAGAAACAGCATTGGCAATTGGCATTATTTTGAAATTTTTTTTGTTCGTCGAAGAATATAGGTACATTGTACGGGTGCAGATTTTTTTATTTGATGATTATTTCTATTTAGACATGTTTTATTTTTCAGGACAATTTAATTCAATAAAATGAAAGAAAAATTGAAAGAATCTAGAAAGATTTTCTAAACAAAGTTCGGAGTAAGTACTATTTCTTTCGTTTATTATTGCTCTATTTTCAATATCACATTTTTTTTCTTTTTGATAAATCTCTCAGCTGGAAAGGGGACGGACGCTGATATTCTTACATTCCTAAACCTTTCATATTTCTGTTTTTTGTTGCTACATTCTTTTTTATTTTAAAATATCATGCACCAAATAAAGGCCAAATTTTTAGCTCACCGAGACGAAGTCGGGGGAAGCTTATGCAATACCCCGGCGTGGCGTCCGTACCTGGTTAAATGTTTTGGTGCAGGTCTGTATCCTAAGTTACTACCCTTTTCCTATTTTCACTAAAATTGCATGGGTGATGCCATGTCACCATTTATGAATCTTGATAGACTGGTAGCTGAATTTTGGCCATGAAATTTTCAAATGATAAAGGAGTGTTAAGCTTTTTGGATTTAGGTTAAAGTTTTTGGAGTCATGTGCCCTTTGGAGAACCATTTTAAGTTACGATTGGTCCGAACGTCACCAAACTTATGATAAAATTATCTACTTGGGACGGGCTGAAATGCTGACCCTGAGCCCATAGGTTTTGGATGTGGAGAGGTAAGGTTTTGGGGTAGGTTAAAACATTTTTGGAGAAGGTGCCTTCTGATGATTATATTCTTAGTTATGACTGGTTCTAACTTTTTTTTTTTTTTATCTCTTTTTTTTCATCTTCTTTTTTTTTTCTTTTTTTCTTTTTTTTTTTTCT
This sequence comes from Magallana gigas, assembly GCF_902806645.1. Taxonomy (NCBI): domain Eukaryota; kingdom Metazoa; phylum Mollusca; class Bivalvia; order Ostreida; family Ostreidae; genus Magallana; species Magallana gigas. The sequence goes on from NC_047561.1 coordinate 24,105,370, forward strand.
CTTTTCTTTTTCTTTTTTTCTTTTTTTTTTTCTCTTTTTGTCTCTTCTTCATTTTTTTTTATTTCCTTTTTTTTTCTTTTCTTTTTCCCCCCCCCCCCCCCCCCCACCCAACCCCCCCCCCCCCAAACCCCCCCCCCCCTCCTTCCCAACCCCCCCCCCACCCACACATCCCCCCCTCCAACTAAACTTGCATGGATGTGTGTCTTCAATTATTATGAATTGGCAGGCGTGAATGCTGAATCTGAGCCCTGGGTTACCGGTGATGAACGAGTTTTACGGTTTTTTTTTAGTAGGTTTCGGAGCAGGTGCCTATGATAGACAAATCTTGAGTATTTTGCTTCAAATCAAGCTTCAAATTGAAATAGATGGTGCATCTTGTGATCTGTGCTCTTCACAGGCGTGGATGCTGAATCTGAGCCATAGGTTACAGATGCTTGAGGAGTTTTAGTTTTTTGGAACAGGTCACATGTTTATATCGACACCTAGTACTATTTCAAACTTGGAATGGTTTGATTTAACTATAAAAATGAATCGCTATGGTAGCCTTCAAATACAGAAAGTGAATTTGATTATTCAGATGCTTGGACGAGTTAAGATTTTGGAACAAACTGTAAATTGTTGTTGGCTCTTGGAGTGGTTATAAAATGAAGTAAATTCTGCTCATATCAATACCACTTGGGAAGTGTAAATAGAGATTAGCCCAAGATACAGAGTTGATCATAAATCAGATTTATCTTGATGCTGGAGCAGTTTTAAGTTTTTAAAGTAGATGGAAGGTTATTAAAAAACCTGTTATTAAAAAAAGCTTCCTTAATTACTTTAAGAATTATGTAACTTAAACTTCAAAACAAACACGATTGTATCCAATGTCACAAGATCATTAAGTAAGATTTTCATGTAATATGTAAAGGTGTTCTCATTAAGGTGATGCCTTGTTGGGTGAGCTTTGTTATCTGATATATTTATGTTTTTCTTCTACACTTTCAGGAGCTGTAAACAGAAGATTAATGTCCTTGCCAGCACCATAGCTGGAAAATTTTACAAGGCTACGGGAGGTTTCAAAGTCCGCTCCTTACTGCACTTTAACAAACGTCTGCCACCCAAAAATATACAGTAGATTTGATGAGGACCAGCCAAGATATGGACAAAATGACAGCCCTGATGAAAGGCTTGAAAGGCAACGGACACAGCAAACAAGGAATATGTACGGGATAGCATTGCCGACTTGAAAAGTGCCAAGGCCAGATTTGGCGCCCATATTAGATCACTTCAACAGCGGATAGCTAAAACTGTCACTCGATATGTCCTCGTTTCACCAACTAATACGTGTCATTGTCAATTGAAATCCTTGAAAAGACAGGTCTTGACAATTTTTCAGCGCAATCAATCTCGGTTTTCTGTTGTATTTTTTTTTTTCGAAAGAATTGAAACATTTATTAAGAAAGTTTCACCCCTTTGTGATATCAATTTGGATTACCCATTACGATACAAGTAAATTTATCAACACGTATCCAGAAGTTGTAAACATGATATTTAAACATAAAGCATATTAGTATGATTTACAATCATATATCAGAATGTAGAAAAAAATAACGATTATCCTAATAATAATTCATAATAATAATAATAACGAAAAGACAATAATTTAATGGAGTTTTTTATTATCCTCAAAACTTTAAAAAGTTATGTTATTAAGTACTAAACATTAGAAACATGCGTCCTTTCAAAAGTTTTAAAGACCAATCCCCCCCCCCCAATCTTGGTAAAATCTTGTATGTTTCTTGTTTTTTACAGCAAGTAATGTAGGTTGGAAACTGCAACGCTTTCAAGAGTTATCCCTCAGATCTCTGTGCAAATATGCCACCACCACGACAAAAGGGTTTGGAGAGGATCAAGAGACTGGAACAGAACATTCGACTTGGGCTCACGCGGTTGTACGTCCCAAACGAAGAATCTAAAAGTAGAGTTCTTGATTAAGAAGATCAACCAGGGAATTGCAGGCTCTTAAAGGCGCAGTTAGAGAAACAGGCTACATATGGCATGTATGTAAAATGAAAAAAAAAAGATGTGTTTATGGTTTCAATTAAAAATAACAATCCCAGTGCAAAGGTGTTTTTTTCTGCGATCAAAAATGTTTTATCGATATGACTGGAACCAGTGAAATGTATTCTTCGTTTTGTTTGGAAGAAAAACAAGTTTTGAAAAATATTCATTTATTATGCATTTAGAACTCTAAATTTTGATACTATAGCTGTGTTAAAATAATTACAAATTTGTTTTTTTTAAAGAATGTTACAACTACTAGGGGGTTTTCATGGAAGTGGATACAATTTGACCACTGATAAAGGCTCACATGCAAAAACGCTTATAACAAAACATCAGAGAACTGAATGAAGCAAACATACAGATAGGGTATCGAACGATGAGCCAGAAGAAGAAACAAGTTCCCTTCTAAAGTTAAAAGCGACTTGCCTATACCATTTTTCAAGACTTATTAAAAAATAGAATAAAAATCGCAATTTGAGCATGATTAACAATATAAATAGTGCCTGGTTGGGGGGTAATGCTTATCCTCCCAAACAGGCACTATTTATTTTATTAACGCTGAATGTCTTAATTTTAGAAAAATTATTATTGCTGTTATATAGGAAATGACGTGAATTCTACGGCGAACCGTACGCGATAATTTACCCGCCATGTAAAAAAATCGTTGTGTTACCCCCCGGGCCAAGTTGTGTTGCTAACGCTGAGGGTAATAGAACGGGATTACAACTGAGTATAAAACCAATGAGATTTCAGTATTTAACATGATGTAATTAATATAGTGTTTGTTTTCTCTATAGGGACACTACAAAGGGCGTTTCAAAAAATAGAGAAGAGGAGAAAATGGCTTGACGGAAACAGGATAGGGTCGATGAAACAAGTCTGAAGAGTTCCCTCATGTCTCTGTCCGTGTGGACTCGTCAGGTGAAGGAGGTGGTCAAAAGCTTGAACGAAAGAATAGACAGCTGGACACAGGAGTGGTTAGAGACCATCATGCAATGCCTCCTCTATCTGTCTTAGAGTAGGTATTGACTCCCTCGATGACAAGACCTACTTAACATTTCCTTCTGAACAAGTTATTTAAAAACTTATCATTCGGACCATATTTTCTGCAGTTATTTCTTAATGAACAGTTACCCACGCTTCCCCTACGGTTGACGGTTATCCGGGTAGAAGAGTTATATTTCTAATTTCTTGCTAAACAGTTCAAATTCCAACTAATTACATTCCTAGCGTCAAACCGTAACGTTTAGTTCTAACCACTGTATAATGACCCCAAAATGCCCATTACATAGGAATTTTTTTGACCTTTTTTAGACCAAAAAACTCCGTTCCTCAGACCCCTGGGAAAAGGAAGCCGGGACACAAACCAAGGTCAGAGGGACAGCAAGCAACAAGCAACCCAAATTAGCGAAAAGAGAAACTGGATACCCTCAGTTGATGCAAGGAAAAAAAAAAGATTTTACACGAGTGTGAACAAGGATAAAGAGAGGAGAAAGAAAAGAAAAGAAGGGAAATAGGAGAAAGAAGAAGGAAAGAAAGAAAAGGGAAGGGAAAGAAGGAAAAAGGAAAGGAAATTGGCCTCTGGAGCTGGGATCGCTCTCTTTTGCTGCTTGAAAAGAAATTGAAAAAGAGGAATGGGAAAGAGATGAAAAGAAAAAATTTAGAGGAAAGGAGGAGGGAGCGAAAGGGAGGAACCCGGAAAACAAAATTCCAAGAGGTGCTGAGGTGCCTGCTGTTACAATTACAAAAAGATATTTTTACACAATCAACTGAGAAAAAAGGGGTTGTTAAAATGTTTCTATTTTCCGGAAAAGTCTTTTTCTTGGCATTGAAATTTCCATATTTTTGCCCAAGTATTAAAATCTGTGCAGAGTAGTTTTTACGCTGACATTTAGTGTGATACCAATGAAAAAAATTGTCAATGCTTCCTTTAGGAATTTGATCACACTTTCATTTTCAATTCTTTATCCCCAAAACACAAAAGACCATAGGGCAGACAAAAACAGTAACAAAAATAATTACCAGAGGGAAGAAAAGACAAAAGGAGAGACCGGGAAAAGAAGAGATAAAAAATGCCCCCAGCAATTACTCGCCCAAGAGGGTGACAAAAAAATGGGAAAAAAAAAAAAATGAAGCAAAACTGAGGCAAAGGAAACACCAAAGAGAAATTAAAAGAAACTTAGAACGAAGATTTAGAAAACAAAGGAAAGCCCCAAGGTAAGTAAAAGATTTTATGTTTTAGTGTAAGATGGGTAAGAAGAAGTAAGAAGAAAAGAAAGAAAGAAAAGAAACGAAAAAAAGAAACGAAAAAACTGGTAAAGAAGAAAAAAGAAACGAAAAATTTCGGAAAATTAGAATTTTTTGGGTACAATCTTTCTTAATTACATATATAAAGTATTACATTGTAAAATTCATTATTTGAGACTTTAACTAAAAACTAGAGGTAGATTTACAATTGTACATGTAGGAGACATGAAGAGGGAATGCCAAAGTTGAAATTCACCAAAGAGCCTGTCAACATTATAGGGCCAGTGAAAAAAAGTATCACAAAATGTAGCCAGGGGACCAATTCCAATTATTGGCGCCCGCTTAAAAATGCAAAAAAAAAGAATGCCAACTCCAGAAAAAGAAAATCACCGGGAAAGACAAAGCAACTCTCTGAAGAAAAAAACTCACATCTCTAGGAAATGTACAGTTTCGAAACTGAAAGAAAAAGTTGAGGCTATAATGAATGAGGTATAGGCATATATCCTATTCAAAAAAAGCTAACAAAATTACCAGTCCCATTTTGAATAAGTTTGAATAATTTTTTATTTAATTGCGCCACTTTTTGCTAAAATGTTATATATTACATATTATAAATCAGAAAAAAATGATATTGTAATTTTTTTAATTTAAAACAGAAACTGGCAATGTAGACAAAGATTTGACGGAAAACTTCACAAGATTAAAAGATGCGGTGAGGAAAACGTTACATTCCGGTCTGGCTTCAACAAAAAAGAAAGACCATAATAAACAGTTTAAGGAAAACATAAGAACGCAGTTCAGCGAATTTCTGAATGGAGTAAGGATTTGAAAATTTTACGATAATGAACAGTTCATTGTTGTTTCTCTAATTCTCTATACATGAAACATCTCAAGATTTCAAAAATGATTAGTTCTAATTTACTGTTTTGAAAACGTATTTAAATTTGAATTAGGTAAAGATTATAGAAGAGCAAAGAAAAGTGGAAAGACAAGAACAACGCAAAGAAGCACAAAAAGAAGAAAAAGAAAGGTATAATTTAATCACCTTGAAAAAAGGATAATATCTTATTTTCATAATAAGTTTTCTGTTCTAAAACCATATAAATCGTGTGTTTATGTTGTTTAGTAGTGTACACGTTCGGTGCGGTGAAGCACTAATGTTACTTATAAAAAATTTGCACTTTTTTTCAAAAGAAAAAAGCAGGACGTAAGAAGAGTATTGGCAGCCACAACAAGAAGGTTTGAAAAAAAATGCAACAAGTTTTTAACAAGAGAATCAAACGGAAAACGCAGCAGATTGGAGAAAAAGGTACAATCATTTTTAAATAATGAAAGCTCATAACTACCTATTATGAATGGTGTTAAATATAAGCTCTGAACTTAGTATTTAGAAAACATGTCCACAGCTTTTCATTGTTTAATGAAATGTTTCCCTTGATTAGTTATTAACGTAAAACATTCACCATAATTTTTAAAGTTTATTTAATGGTAACGATTCGAAGAATATATGGTAAAAACTTTCAGCTAGAAAAAGCGGAAGATAGATAAGAAGGCATTTCTAGCTACAAAAGTTAAAGAAAAATGGTTAGTATTTTCACTGTTTTTGTTATTTGTTATGGATACATTTAATAGGTTTAAAAAACTTTATTTTTCCTTTCTTCATGTCTGTCAGTTTGAGTTTAGCTCAGCGTAGCAAAGCTTTCAAAAAAGCTGTTTTCACGACTTCAAAAAGTAGGATACATACTATATGGAATGAAAGAAAATTTACTTTTATATTAATCTTTTTTGCGTCAAACTTTCCCTTTAACTTTCACTTGCCCCGTATCCTTGGTTTCAATATTATTCGTTTGCGCTAAGATTAGTTTATAATTCAGTATGTACGTTCCATACTTCCCAAAGACAACGGTCATCATTTTATCAATTTTAAACAAAGGATACATATGGCTGAAAGCATTAAGCAGCGACCATGACATTACGCGGTGACTTAACTTTTCAATTCAAATTTTCCCTTAAATTCATTAACTGAACAAATTATGGAAGACAGTATTTGCTCTATTGCAATATTTTATTTATGACTCAAAATGTGCAAAGGACACATGCTGTTTCATGTGTAATATATTTGTACCATAAGGAGGAACGCGTCCTTTGCCTATGGGGTTGTTCTTAGTATTTTTTTTGTTGTCTACTCATTGTTTCAGTTTGAAGACTGAATTAAAACTACTCATGATGTTACAAAAAATGTGATACATGTAATAACGATTGGATAACAAAGTAATTAAAAATAAAGGTATGTATTTTTAGGCTTTAAAGAAATTATCAAAAAATGATGCAAAGAACCAGATCTTGGCAGTCCAAAATGAAAGAACTGCAACGCCGAGAAAAAAAAATCAGAGAAGCACTGAAAAAACTCAAGCTCTAGGAAATGTACAGTTTTAAAAGTTGAAAGAAAATGTAGAAGCTTAGTTATGAATGATAGTATTGTGCTAGATCTTTCTTGTTTTGAACATTTCATTTTAGTTGAAATTTAGAATAACGGATTCCATCTTTGAAAATAATAGGACGATGATTCGGTATGACTTACAATAAACTTTTTACAAAATAGAATCTGGCGACCGTTAGAACAAGTTTTGACTGGAAAATTTCAAAAATTACAGATTGCAGTGAGGGAAGACTTTAGATTCCGTTGTCTTCAACCAAGAGAAAGACCATAAACAGATAAAGAAACTTAGGATGCAGTTCGCTTGAATTTCTGATGGGGATAGGGCAGCTTTATTCCGTTAAGATTATGCAGATATGTGCAATATTAGTGTGTGTATATATATATAATATATATATATATCTATATTACGATATCTTATATATTTAGTGTAACGTATAATCATTTTAAGGTCACATGAGTAAAACTCAGGTGACTATGCTATCCGTTTTCGTCCGTCGTGCGTAACAAAATTGACATTTTTAACTTCTTTAAAAACTACAAAGCTGATTGTTACATTTTTGGTTGTGAGGCATTTCTATGGTAAGAGGAATCTTAAGTGTGACATTCTATTACCCCCGGGGAGCAACACAGGGGCCACATATGCAAAAAAATAGCAAATTTTCAAAATATTCTTCTCTACTACCACACATGTAAGGAAAAAAACTGGTGCATAGTTATGATGTCCATGAAGCCCTCTACCAAAATGGTGAAATCATGGCCCTGGGTCAGGGGTTCTGGCTCTAGAGTGGGGCCATGAGGCCATATAGTAAAAATGTATTAAATCTTAGTATAGTCTTTTACTCTACTCCATAAACATGTATATTGTCAAAAACAAATGCATGATTATGATGTCCATGAAGCCTCTACCAAAACTGTGAAATTCATGGCCCGGGGGTCAGGCGGTTCTGGCTTAGGGTGGGGCCCTATATGGCCATATAGTAAAAATGTTATTAAATCTTAGAAAATTCTTCCTCTATACTCCCCATACATATTTGTTAAAACTAATGCCTGTTATGATGTCCATGAGGCCCTGTACCAAAATTGTGAAATTCTTGACCCCTGTGTCAGGGATCAGGCTTAGGGTTGGTCAATGTGGGCCATATAGTAAAAATGAAAAAACTCATACAAAATCTTCCTCACTACTCACATATATGTTTGTTAAAAACTAAATGCATGATTATGATGTCCATGAGGCCCTCACCAAAATTGTGAAAATAATGACCCCTGGATCAGGGGTTCAGGGATCTAGGGTGGGGCCAAAATGGACCTTATAGTAAAAATGTATTTAATCCTTAGAAAACGTCTTCTCTAATCCCATTATATTTGTCAAAAATAAATGCAAAAGATTATAATGTCCATGAGGCACTCTACCAAAATTGTTGAAATTCATGACGCCTTCGTTAGGGTTCAGGCTTCTAGGGGGGGCCAACTAGGCCAGATAGTAAAAATGGTTTATTATCTGAAAAAAATTTTACTTCTCTACCCCAGACATGTGGAAAAAAAACACTGAATATAGGTTATGATGTCCACCAACTCTTCCTACATAATTGTGGAAACTCATGGCCCTGGGTCAGGGGTCAGGACATGAGGAGGTGGTTTTTGTTTTTTTTTTGGTTTCTTTTTTTGTGTGTGGGTGGGGGGAGGCCATGTGGCAATATGGTGTAAATGCATATAATGTTTAAATATTTTCTTCTCTCTTCTCACACATCGTATAAAAAAACGACTTATAATTATGTTTATTAGGAAGTTCTTCTACTGAAATTTTAATGGTTCATGTCCCCCCTGCCCCTGGTTCTAGGGCACGGCCAAAATGGATGTAAGATGTGAATGCATATAATGTTAAAAACTATTCTTCATTACTCCCACACACTTGAAAGGAAAACCTGAATTCATGATTTTGTAGACCAATCCTTTTAAGTTCTCGCCAAAATTATAGGGTTCACAGTTACTTTTTGAAAGATTTCAAGCAGGAGGTGGTAGTCAGTACCAAAATTTATAATTTTTCACTCCAGAATTGAAACCTAATTAATTAAATGCATATATGAGAACTCCTCGACAAGTTTGTGTATGGGTTATATGCTACTCGGGGGGACCGTTAAGGCAAATTGGCCTCTTGTTGGAATTAGTGTTTTCGGAATTATTTTATTTCGATTAGGTAAAAGATATAGAAGAACAGCACAAGAAGGCGAGGTCAAACCCGCCAGGAAAAGCTGAACGAAATGTAATGTGTTACCGTGGCAAATGATATTGAAGTTATCCCTCTCAAGTAATAAATAAGAGATATTTGATTTAATCACAAAAATAATAACTTTTTTTATGAAAGGAAACAAGAAAGTGAGCAGCAAAGTTTTGGCAGCAGCTACAAAAAGGGTTGAAAAAAATTACAACAACGTATGAATGACAAGAATCAAACGAAGAATGGATAAACTGAAGAAAGAGGGTAACTCATTGAAATAGAATAATTTCTGTTTTCAGAATTACACTGTTCAGTGGGGACTTTACGTTCATGTTTTTCGTGGGATAGGGTATGTTGGTATTAATTGCTGATTGCTTGTTCAATTGGAATGAACCTTATTATACTGGTTTATGTTTCAATTTCATACAAAAAATGAAAATGGTTCATTTAGTTACAAAATATGCTTAAGTATTGCAAAGAACTACAAAATTCTTTTTTTTAAGAAAAAAACATTGTTGTTTTAATTGTCAATAATTAGGTAAAAAGGTGTTTTTTTTTAAAATTAGATAGTGTAATTATCACCAATCATGTTCTGTTTACTACCTTAGCACTGCATTGTTCATTGTCAATATCTAATGTTTTAGTGTTTTATGTAAATTTGATCCAGAATCAGAAACATGATATCTACAAGGTTTATCAAACGTATAACTTGATACATAAAGCCTTATCATTATGTTCATTTTATTTATTTAAAGTGAATGTTATATAATAGTTAATGGTACTATCTCCCAATATCTTCTATAAAGCCGTATCATTTTCAGCTTGTAACATCAGAAAGGGAAATAAAAAAAGAGAGTCTGCTCAAAAAAGAAAAGAGAAATAAGTTATTGTGTTTGGTGTACAAAATAAGGTGCTTAATTTTCCTTATAAACAGATTACAAAACACACCAAAATCCCCATCTATCCTTTTAAATACTAGAAAATCAAAGAAATCGGTTGATTCAGAGAAAATGGACGAACCTTAAACAGAGAACTCATTGAAAGAAACAGAGCGGACGAAACAAAAAGAAAAGGAGGCAAATCAAAGGTAATGAGAAAGTGAAAAAAATGTTAACTAGAACATTTATTCGTCTCTGTGAAAGGTTTTACTCAGTAAGGTCAGACGGAACGTTCTCAATTTATATAACTTTTTCAGGAATTTGTTAATGGTTTTACTACTATTTTGACAATCTTTCTTTAAAAAAAAATAGGGTTAACTACCAGCATTTCTGCAAAATACTAGAGTATGCAATTTCCTATATAATCTTCTTTGGAAACTACACTTGAATTGCTAATATAAAAATAATACTATACAGCACAGCAAAATTCACTTGGGTTGGTAACTCAATGCGTGGCGGGGCCAGGGATTTGAACTCACGGACCTCTAGAACCAGTACGCTTCTGGCACGTGAGCGGCCACGGTTCTAACAACTTGGCCATCTAGACACATTAACACATCCCATTAATTTAACATTTTAAATAATTATAAAATTAATATTTTTTTTTGGAACTCTTTATTACGAGGGAGATAACAAAAAAGATTTCTCGAGGAATCGACGAGTCTGACCGTAAAGTCTCTACATTCCAACATTGTTTCTATAAAACTGGAAATATCCCTTAAAAACTCAGTAAATATACCGACTCGTTCATTAGTTTATTTATTTACATTTTTGCAGGTACAACGGATTCGCAAATCAACTCGAAAGGTAGATAGGCACAGAGGGCGCGCACAAAAATGGTAAAATATTAAAAATTCTTAATATTTCAAATCAAAACAATTCAAAGTTTTATCATCAAACTTTAACTTAATGTATAGAATTCTTCATTTCTGTGAGGAAAATCAAAGAAAAAGAACAAGAGAAAAAAGGCGAAACTGAAGGAAAAGACTCAATAAAATCAAAAAGAAAACAACGAATTATGACCATCATAGCACGCAAAAGAAAAACGAAGATCTAAAGAAAAAGGTAAAGATAGAGATGAAGTCAGTGTAATTGACATGAAAACCAATATGGATGCAGAGCTTTGAGAAGAACAATATTGCATCATTTAACCAATCGGCAGTAGTAAAAACTGGTTTGATACACGCAAAACCTTTTCAATTGTTAATTAACAAACAAGGAGGAAATTTAACATATCATTTTAATTTGTCCAATTTTTATTTGCTCATTTTAAAAGTAATTAAAACAAAATGAATATTTTGTTTTGTTTTGACATGATTATCTACAATGTTTATCAAAAGTATCATGATACATAAAGCTTATCATTATATTCATTTTATTATTTAAAGTGAAGTATATAATAGTAAAATGTTTACTAATTCCACATATATTCTATAAAGCTGTATCATTTCAGCGTGGAAACGCAGAAAGGGAAATAAAAAAAGAGGATTTATGCCAAAAAGAAAGAGGAAAAGGTATGCGTTTTTTGTACAAAAATGTTAAGTTGCTTAATTTTCCCTATAAAAAGATTAAAAAAACACACAAATCCGCATTTTTTAAATACTAGAAAAATCAAAGAAAATCGGGTGATTCAGAGAAAAATGGAGAACCTTAAAACAGAGAATCATTGAAAGAAACAGAGCGACGAAACAAAAGAAAGGAGGCAAATTCAAAAGGAATGAGAAATTGAAAAAAATGTTAACAAGAACATTTATTCCCTTAAAACTCGTAAAAATATACCGATTCGTCATATGTTTATTTATTTTACATTCGCAGGTAAACGGATTGCAAATCAAATCTCCAAGGTAGAGGCACAGAGGTGCGCGCACAAAAATTGGTAAAAATATTAAAATTCTTGATATTTTTTCAAATAAAAACCACTTCAAAAGTTTATCATCAAACTTTACTTAATGTATAGAATTTCTTTCATTTGTAGGAAAATCAAAGAAAAAAGAACAAGGAAAAGGCGAAACTGGAAGGAAAGAAATCAATAAAATTAAAAAGAATACAAAGGAATATGGCCATCATGCCACGCAAAAGAAAAAGAGGAAATCTTAAAAGAAAAAGGTAAAGATAGAGATGAAGTCAGTGTAATTGACATTGAAAACCATATGGATGCAGAGCTTTGAGAAGAAAACAATATTGCCATCATTTTGAAAACCAAAAATCGGCAGTAAAAACTGGTTTGATAACGCACAAACAATTTTCAATTGTTCAATACAAACAAGGAAATTAAATATCATTTGTATTTGTCAATTTTCATTTGCTACATTAAAAGTAATTAAACCAAAATGAATATTTTGTTTGTGTGACTTAAAAGAATAGGAGCTGCAATGTTCGTGTTGAATTTTTTTTTTAAGAAAATGTATTTTTTCTAATATGAGTTTTGAAAAAATCATGGTTTTTAAATTTCCTGTTAGCTCTGATTAAAAGAAAAGCATTTAAAGAGCCTTAAATTGGAGGCCAAAATGAATATGTTCGTCCGGTACAAAAAAATTGATCCGCTATATATTCCTAATAACTAAACTATTTCTCCTGACAAATATTAAGATTTGTTCTAAATCTTTTTATCCTAAAAGTTTAAGTTACAGGACAGGACAATTAATACTAGCAGGTTTTTGTTGCAGCAAAAAAAATTCTTAAAAAATACAGCTTCTCATATTGCTTTAATAAGCACAAAATATCAGAATGTTGAACAATTTACCCATTTAAAAAAATGGTTTGGCATTTGATATAGATGTATGTATATTCTTGATTTCGTAGCCCCCCCCCCCCCATTTTATAACAACACATTCGGAGTTAATCCCGTGTTTCTTAATTCTTCTTCTGTGAACGATAATGGTGTTGTGCTCATTTGAAAACATTTTACTTTTGTCGGTTTTAAAAAAAGATGCTGCGGTCAATAATACATAATACCAATTATTTTTTAATGTTATATATAATATAAGTGTAACTTATAGATAGTGAGTGATCAACTCTAAGGTAACTAAGTGACGTACAGTACTTAACAAACGTTTTAAAATTATGATTGATGTTGTACATTAAAAAACCATTCGATTTACATAAAACTAATTAAACAGTTTTTAGATGCTGTCGTGCTTCAGTTGCACACGTTTTAAACTTCATTTCCCAGCAATAATTTGCATTTTTTTGGTCCAAACTTACGTCGATAATTTATCTTCGAGTGCATTTTCTCGCAAAGACATGAAATATAGATGTAAATACTGATGAATATGCATGTATCAATAAAAACTAAAAAAAAAAATCATTACAGTACAAGTGTTTTGGTCATAATGTGTAAAAGTAATGAAATTGTTTGGTTTTAATTAGAGTTGAGAAAGGGGACTTATGACACACACAGACACACACACAACTCACATATAATTTTTTTTTTTTCTAATCCATTATCAAAGCTACCGGTATCAAAATATAGAGAAAGTAATAAACAACTATGATTTGATGAAATAACTTGTCTTATCTGATATTATCCTAGGAAGACTTATATTTACTAAATCAGCGAAAATTTAGTGGTGAGAATAATTTAAAGCGATCAGTAGATTAATGACATAAAAATTTGTATCTTTATTTGGTTTAAATAACCTGTATCAATAGTATTGACATATATATATACTATTTTTTTTTAATTTCTGGCACATCGCGCTTTAATGGTGCAAAACATTTTTTAAACCATTTCAGCTTGACAAAAAAACGAAACAATTGAGAGAAAGCAAAGATTGAAAGAAAAAAAAAAAAACACACGCAGCAACCAGATAAATTGGTTGTGTTTGTATGGAATTGAATACTGGATTTTTTAAAAATTTTTAAATATGTATCTAATCTTATGATGCTTTTTAACAAATTAGAAAATGAAACAAATTCAAGAAAAACAAAGAAGAGAAAAGGAAAAAATTGAAAGATTTTAGACAGAAAATACAGAAGAAAAAGAATTGACAACACCCAAGAAAGAGAAGCAATTAAAAAAGGTGAATGATAAAAAGACCATTTTAGGATAAAAATGTGAAAACAATTTATTGAACTGGTTTGTTTCTGTTAAGTAACAGGACCAAGTTGTTGCCCAAACAGATAAAATAGCAATAAAATGTGAGGGTTCTTTATTTATATGTGTTTTGTTTGCAAATTAGCCACACATGAAAGGAAACAAGATTTTTAATTACTTAGACTGCGCAGCACAGACTAAAACTAAGATAGAAAAATCTGAGAAAAAAAAAAATATGAAAGGAGGTTTAATGTTGTCCACTCATCAACCAGTTGATGAGGAAAAGGTCTGAGCTTGCCTATGTAAATTGTAGGTTGCTACTTTGTCTCAAGTATGGGGTACCTTCACTCTTAAAATGGTTGTACGAAATTAGTTAATTATCACGAGATCGATATTTGTCTGTGTCTATGGAGGTACATTGGAGTTACATTTATATTAAAAATATGTTTTTTCTTATTCAAACAATCAATTTTTTTGGACTCCTGTCCTACTTGTAAAAAGAACTTCCTGAATTATATTTTAAAGGGAAACAACAAAAAAAAAAAAAAACTAAAAAAAAACCAAAACAAACTCGGTGATGTATGTCACATTCAACACAGATTGTTTCGAATTAACATTTATTATTTTAAAAAATATATAACGTCAATGCGTCAATGTGTCTCCCTAGCCACGGGAGTTTAAAGTTATAGGACTGGAAGTTCTGTTCTAAAAAAAGATCCCATGCTGACTGATAAAATATGGTACCCTTTTTGCGGAAAAAGATGTAAACATTCCCATTATAAATCTCCGTAAGGAATCGTTTTCGTTCCTGTGAATTTTTCCGAGTGAAAGATATTAATGTGTCAATGAAATTATCTTGGAAAATAACCCTTTCAACTATTTTCAATGCACTTCTTTCACAGGTAAGTGTGTTTTATTAAAAATCGTCCAAAGTGAATCCAAAATATCTTGGACAGAGTATAAGGTTTAAAAGTGGCAATCTCCGAAACAGTGCAGACAATGGAACAAGCAATATCATGATATTTCACAAAAGATTTACCGATGCTTGTTAAGATGTCAGCATTTACGTTCATAATTGATGAAAAATGTTATATGGCATGTAATAACAACAGCGAGCAAGAGTTTTCAAGTAAAAGGGACGGTCACCATGCAGAGCACGTGTGTAATCCTGATTTAAAAATAGATCAGCATTCCACCATATTTGAACGGTGAAAAAGGGGGAGGGGGTCATCGCAACAAGTTGTAACATATTGTCTAATACGGTACAATGTAAGTAATAATTGGTGTTGGATTATCATTATAACAAGAGAGTCATCAGTTTGAATTAAAACAAATACATATTTATACAGCTGGAATGTTTACTGGACACTGGCGTCGGAAGCAAATTGAAAGTGGGGGTGGGGGGGGGGGGGGGGGCCAGACTAATCCTCAGTAATATTGAGAAAAAGTAATTCCCAAAAATCATGGAAATCCTAATCCGGGGGAGGGGGGGGGGGGGGGGGCTAGTATGCTTCTGAATTCAACTCCTCAATCTTTCAAGGTAAATTTATTAACAATAATCTTTCCTGCGAGAAAAAGTGGGGGGGGGGGGGGGGGGGCTCTGAACACTCTATCATGCTATGTTTCTAATGGTTAGGTATAACTTTCCAAAAAAAGGGGGGGGGCTAAGCCCCCCCTAGCCCCCCTCCCCCCCCCCCCCGGTTCCGACACCTTTGCTGGAGGAACTAAATCGCCAAGCGGGGTGTGACCCGATTTTCGTTCAGTTGGGCGATTTCATTAATCTTGAAAAGGGAACATAACTCGCGTGTCTTACTAAATGTACATTACTATATTTAACAATTACTGATCAAGTGTGTTTCTTAATTCGATAGATTTCTTCCAAAACATCCGATCAAAAGTATATTATACATGTATGTAGCTTTTACAAAACAAATGTCAAAAAAATTCATCTCCCCCCCCCCCCCCCCCCCCCGCCCCGCCATGGATCTCTGCCAATGGATGAGTTCATTCGTTCCGTGAACGGTAAAGCAGGATTTCGCGCCTAAATGTCTCAATGTCTCATTCATAGTTTTTGCGCGCCGATTAGTTGACGAGTCCGTTGGGATCATGCAAATACCCAGAGCACACCATGTGTTTACATCACAGGCACGTAGCATCGGGGTTGGGGTGAGGGAGGCTGTTTCACCCTCCCCTCTTTTTTGGCAGCTGGCACTTTTTTCAACTTTATAGGATAAATGGAAATATCATGGATTTGCCCCCCCCCTCCCCCCCCCCCTCCACTTCTGTAGGAGCATGCAATAATGAAACTGCAAATAAGGAGTTCTAATTGAATTAAAGTTACAGTTAGGGTTTTTTCATGAATTTGAGAATTCACCCTTTTTTAATTGGTTGTCAAGATGATTTTGATGAAGCTGCCCACACACATTCAAAACCCTCTCATTTCATAAGGTTGGAAGTTTTAAAAATGCCTTTCAGTTGATTTTGCAATTAATATAAGAAATAAAATTTGAAAAAACGATTCAAAACGGCTATTTACTCTCCAGCTTACATGCACTTATATGATATGTGTGCATTCCTAAATAATTAAATTAATAAAATAAATGAATTTCAAGTGATATATATGTACATGTTCTAGATCGAAGAAAAGACTAACATTTCGTCTTAAATTTGCACGTTCCATTTATGAATTTATGATCAGCAGCGAAAATTAAAATTCATTTCTGATAAGATAGCCTAATTGATACATGCACCCTTCCATTGAATAATTTTGTTTAGTCAGGCAAGCTTTTGGAAAGCTATTACTTGTAAACAAGGTTACGTTACAATGCGACCCCAATAGCAAGTTATGATGGCATTCAATGTTTTTCAGTCGCATTAAATAATTTTAATACAACTCTTTCTTTGTATACGTGTTAATGCTCTTTGAAGAGCACTACTCAGTATTCTGAAGAAGAAGAAGAAGAAGATACATTAACATTTAATAATTACGTTAAAAATATAAAACTAGACAAGGAGTTTTGTTTACGAACGGCTTTCCCCAAATTTATTTCAAAATTAAATTTGTTGACGGTTTATAATGATGAACTTATGGTGTACAGATTCAAAATATTCTATATTTTGTAAAAATACAGTACTTTTTAAATTATTTTACGTCAAACTGATCATGTTGATTGCTTCTAGCTATAAATATATCATTCTTGCCGATCATTCCTTTAAAAGGAATACTTGTCCGCGAGTAATTTCTGACTTTGTTCATTTCCCTTTAATATCTATAAAAATCCGTGAACAGAAGTTGCCAGCGAATATGGCGGTAATTATTGCACGCCTATAAAACCAGGTTTACGGCAATTTCTTTTGTGTTTCGAACTTGAGAAAAAAAAAGTTTGATTGTTACTTATCTGTGTCCTTCAATCAAACTTATCCTTTATTTCAGACATCTCAAATTCACGCCTCAGACGACAGGTTCCGCAGACGACACCGACTAACAACAACTCTACCGCCGCACCAGGCACTGTGATCAGGCACAGCAATGTACCGACACACGAAGCATGCGAAAAACTCTGCAAAGAAGAAAAGAGGATAAAATGTCTGTTTATCAAATACATTAGCGAAAAGAAAATGTGCTATCTCACTGACAAAGATATTACGAACATGGCCGCCACAGAAGGTACGGCCAAACCGCCTGATTCAGATGAAAAGCAAGCACTTAAACTTCAGGAGATTTCAAGACTGTTGGCCATGCTTGGGAAATCAACCACAAACGAAAAGCCAAGTGCTAAAAAGCAGAGGGTAATGCAAATATCCACGATAAAAGGGAAAAGTGTCATCAAACAAGCTGCAAAAGTGATACCAAAGTCAAAAGAACCATCAGAGATTACGTTAAAATTAAAGCATAAGAAGAAGAAAAATCCTGTGCCAAAACCAAACCCATTGGAAAACACAGTACTAGAATTGAGAGCAGACCTTGAAGACGCAAAGAAAAAGGGTATTTTCTAAAATTAGTAATAAAAATTTGAGAATACAAAACATCTAATTTAATACACTTTTTTATGTCCATGGACTTAAATTATGATGCCTAAAAATAAGAAACAGCATTTGGCAATTGGCAATTATTTTGAATTTTTTTTGTTCGTCGAAGAATATAGGTACATTTGTAAGGGTGCAGATTTTTTTATTTGATGATTATTTCTATTTAGACATGTTTTATTTTTTTCAGGACAATTTAATTCAAATAAAATGAAAGAAAAATTGAAAGATCTAGAAGATTTTCTAAACAAAGTTCGAGTAAGTACTATTTCTTTTCTGTTTATTATTGCTCTATTTTCAATATACATTTTTTTCTTTTTTGATAAATCTCTCAGCTGGAAGGGACGACGATGATATTCTTACATTCACTAAACTCATATTTCTGTTTTGTTGCTACATTCTTTTTTATTTTTAAAATATCATGCCACAAATAAAGCCAATTTTTAGCTCACCGAGACGAAGTCGGGGGAAGCTTATGCAATACCCCGGCGTCGGCGTCCGTACCTGGTTAAATGTTTTGGTGCAGGTCCTGTATCTAAGTTACTACTTTTCCTATTTTCACTAAATTGCATGGGTGATGCATGTTCACCTATTTATGAACTTGATAGACTTGGTAGCTGAATTTTGGCCATGAATTTCAAATGATAAGGAGGTTAAGCTTTTTGGATTAGGTTAAAGTTTTTGGAGCAGGTGCCCTTTGAGAACCATTTTTAAGTTACGATTGGTCCGAACGTCACCAAACTTATGATACTTATCTACTTGACGGGCTGAAATGCTGAACCTGAGCCATAGGTTTTGGATGCTGGATGAGGTTAAGGTTTTGGGGTAGGTTAAACATTTTTGGAGAAGGTGCCTTCTGATGATTATATCTTAGTTATGACTGGTTCTAACTCAACTAAACTTGCATGGATGGTGTGTCTTACAATACTTATGAATTGGCAGGCTTGAATGCTGAATCTGAGCCCTGGGTTACCGGTGATGAACGAGTTTTACGGTTTTTTTTTAGTAAGGTTTCGGAGCAGGTGCCCTATGATAGACAAATCTTGATTATTTTGCTTCAATCAAGCTTCAAATTTGAATAGATGATGCATCTTGTGATTCTGATGCTCTTCACAGGCGTGGATGCTGAATCTGAGCCATAGGTTACAGATGCTTGAGGAGTTTTAGTTTTTTGGAACAGGTCACATGTTTATATCGACAATAGTACTATTTCAAACTTGAATGGTTGATTTAACTATAAAAATGAATCGCATGGGTAGCTTCAAATACAGAAAGTGAATTTGATTATCTAGATGCTTGGACAGATTTAAGATTTTGGAACAACTTAAATTGTTTTAGGCTCTTGGAGTTGGTTATAAAATGAAGTAAATTCTGCTCATACTCAATACCACTTGGGAAGTGTAAATAGAGATAGCCCAAGATACAGAGTTTGATCATATCAGATTTATCTTGATGCTGGAGCAGTTTTAAGTTTTTAAAGTAGATGGAATGTTATTAAAAAACCTGTTATTAAAAAAAGCTGTCCTTACTTACTTTAATGAATTATGTAACTTTAAAACTTCAAACAACACTATTGTATCCAATGTCCAAGATCATTAAGTAAGATTTTCATGTAATATGATAAAGGTGTTCTCATTAAGGTGATGCCTTGTCTGGGTGAGCTTTGTTATCTGATATATTTATGTTTTCTTCTAACTTTCAGGAGCTTAAACAGAAGATTAATGTCCTTAGCCAGCACCATAGCTGGTAATTTTACAAGGCTACGGGAGGTTTCAAATCCGCTCCTTACTGCACTTTAACAACGTCTGCACAACATATACAGAGATTTGATGAGGACCAGGCAAGATATGGACAAAATGACAGCCATGATGAAAGGCTTGAAAGGCAACGACACAGCCAACAAGGAATATGTACGGGATAGCATTGCCGACTTGAAAAGTGCCAAGGCCAGATTTGGCGCCCATATTAGATCACTTCAACAGCGGATAGCTAAACTGCACCTCGATATGTCCTCGTTTCACCAACTAATACGTGTTATTATGTCCAACTTGAAATCCTTGAAAAGACAGGTATTGACAATTTTCAGGCAATCAATCTCGGTTTTCTGTTGTATTTTTTTTTTTCGAAGAATTGAAACATTTATTAGAAAGTTTAACATTTGTGATATCAATTTGGATTACCAATTACGATAAGTAAATTTATCAACACGTATCCAGAAGTTGTAAACATGATATTTAAAATAAAGTAATATCAGTATGATTTACAATCATATATCAGAATGTAGAAAAAATACGATTATCCTATAATACTCATAATAATAATAATAACGAAAAGACAAATCAATTTAATGAGTTTTTATTATCCTCAAAAACTTTAAAAAGTTATGTTATTAAGACTAAACATTAGAACATGCGTCCTTTCAAAGTTTTAAGACCAATCAATCTTGGTAAAAATCTTGTATGTTTCTTGTTTTTACAGCAAGTGAGTAGGTTGGAAATGCAACGCTTTCAAGAGTTATCCCTCAGATCTCTGGCAAATATGCACCACCACGACAAAAGGGTTTGGAGAAGGATCAAGAGACTGGAACAGAACATTCGACTTGTGGCTCACGCGGTTGTACTGTCCCAAATCGAAGAATCTAAAAGTAGAGTCTTGATTAAGAAGATCAACCAGGAATTGCAGGCTCTTAAAGGCGCAGTTAAGAACAGCTACATATGGCGTGTATGTAAAATGAAAAAAAAGATGTTTTCTGGTTTCAATTTAAAAATAACAACTCACCAGTGCAAGGTGTTTTTTTTCTGTCGACTCAAAAATGTTTTTATCGATATGACTGGAACCAGTGAAATGTATTCTTCGTTTGTTTTGGAAAAACAGGAAAAATATCATTTATTATGCATTTAGACTCTAAGTTTTGATACTATAGATGTGTTAAACCAATTACAAATTTGGTTTTTTTTAAAGAATGTACAACTACTAGGGGGTTTTCATGGAAGTGGATACAATTTGACCACTGATAAGGATCACATGCACAAAACGCTTATAACATACATCAGAGAACTGAACGAAGCAAACATCGATAGGTATCGACAGATGAGCCAGAGAATGAACAAGTTCCTTCTAAAGGTAAAAGCGACTTGCTATACATTTTCAAGACTTATTAAAAATAGAATAAAAATCGCAATTTGAGCATGATTAACATTATATAAATAGTGCCTGTTTGGGAGGGTAACTGTTATCCTCCCAAACAGGCACTATTTATTTTATTAAGCTGAATGTCTTAATTTTAGAAAAATTATTATTGCTGTTATATAGAAATGACGTGAATTCTACGGCGAACCGTACGCGCATAATTTACGCGCATGTAACAATTCGTTGTGTTACCCGTTGCCAAGTGTGTTGCTAATGCTGAGGGTAATAGAACGGATTATCAACTGAGTATAAACCAATGAGATTTCAGTATTTAACATGAATGTATAATAATAGTGTTTGTTTCTCTATAGACACTACAAGGCGTTTCAAAAATAGAGAAGAGGAGAAAATGGCTTGCACGGAACAGGATAGAGACGATGAAACAAGTCCTGAAGAGTTCCCTCATGTCTCTGTCCGTGTGGACTCGTCATGTGAAGGAGGTGGTCAAAAGCTTGAACGAAAGAATAGACAGCTTGACACAGAAAGTGAGTTAGAGACCATCCATGCAATGCCTCCTCTCTGTCTTAAGTATATTGACTCTGATGACAAGCCTACTTAAATTTCCTTCTGAAAAGTTATAACTCTCATTGGAATATTTTGCAGTTATTTCTAATGCAACAGTTTATTTCAATATAATTCTGTCAAACGTACGTTTAGTTCTAACCACTGTATAATGAAATGATAAAAGTGAATTTTTGCCCTTTTTTAGACCCAAAAACTGTCAGAGGGAAGCAAATTAGCGAAACTGGATAGCCATCATTTGAAGGAAAAGATACACGAGGTGAACAAGAAAGAGAAGAAATTGGCTGGATCGCTGAAAAATTTACAGGAAACAAACATCAAGAGTGCTGTTCAATTACAAAAAGATTTACACAATCAACTGAAAAAGGTGTTAAAATGTTTCTATTTTCCGGAATTCATTTTCTTTGCATTGAAATTTCCATATTTTTGCCAAGTATAAAATCTGTGCAGTTTTTACTGCTGACATTGTAATGAAAATTGTCAATGCTTCCTTTAGAATTTGATCACACTTTCATTTTCAATTCTTTATCCAAACAAAAGACCATAGGCAGACAAAGTAACAAATTACAGAGGAAGACGGAAAAGAAGATACAAAATGCCATTACTTCAGCCCAAGAGGTTGACAAAAAATTGGAAAAAATGAAGCAACTGAGGCAAAGAAATTAAAAGAAACTAGAACGAAGATAGAAAACAAAGTGAAAGCGGTAAGAAACGAAATTCGAAATTAGAATTTTTTTGTACAATCTTTCTTAATTACATATATAAAGTATTACATGTAAATTCATTATTTGAGACTTTAACTAAAATACTAGAGGTAGATTTACATGTACATGTAGAATGCAAAGTTGAAATTCACAAAGAGCTTCAAACATTATAGGCAGTGAAAAAAGTATCACAAAATGTAGCCAGGGACCAATTATTGGCCGCTAAAAATGCAAAAGAAATGCAACTCCAGAAAAAGAAAATCAGGGAAGCACTGAAAAAACTCACATCTCTAGGAAATGTACAGTTTTCGAAACTGAAAGAAAACGTTGAGGCTATAATGAATGAGGTAGGCATATATCTATTCAAAAAAAGCTAACAAAATTACCAGTCATTTTGAATAAGTTTGATAATTTTTTATTTTAATTTGTCGCCACTTTTTGCTAAAATGTTATATATACATATATAAATAGAAAAAAATGATATTGTAATTTTTTTTAAACAGAAAACTGGCAATGTAGACAAAGATTTGACGAGAAAACTCACCAAGATTAAAGATGCGGTGAGGAAAACGTTACATTCCGTGTCTTCAACAAAAAAGAAAGACCATAAACAGTTAAGGAAACTAAAAACGCAGTTCAGCGAATTTCTGAATGGAGTAAGAATTTTGAAAATTTTACGATTAATTGAACAGACATTGTTGTTTCTCTAATTCTCTATACATGAACATCTCAGATTTTCAAAAACTGGATTTAGTTCTAATTTACTGTTTTGAAACGTATTTAAATTTGAATTAGGTAAAAGATATAGAAGAGCAAAGAAAAGTGGAAGACAAGAACAACGCAAAAGAAGCAAAAAGAAAGGTATAATTTAATCACCTTGAAAACGGATAATCTTATTATTACATTAATAAGTTTCTCTGTTCTAAAACCATATAAATCGTGTTTATGTGTTATGCATTGCGTGCGTGAAGCCTAATGTCTACTTATAAAAAATTTGCACTTTTTTTTCAAAAGAAAAAGCAGGAAGTAAGAAGAGTATTGGCAGCAACAACAAGAAAGGTTGAAAAAATGCAACAACGTTTGAACAAAGAGAATCAACGGAAAATCGGCAGATTGGAGAAAAAGGTACAATCATTTTTTAAATTTAATGAAAGCTCATAACTACCTAATTATGAATGTTTAAATATTTAAGCTCTGCATTAGTATTTATGATAAACAATGTCCACAGCTTTTCATTTTTTTAATGAAATTGTTTCCTTGATTCATGTATTAACGTAAACATTCACCATTAATTTTTAAGTTTAATTTAATGGTACCGATTCGAAGATATATTGGTAAAACTTTCAGCTAGAAAAAGCGGAAGATAAGATAAAGAAGGGCATTTCTGCTACAAAAAGTAAAGAAAAAATGGTTAGTATTTTCACTGTTTTGTTATTTGTTATGGATACATTTAATAGTTTAAAAACTTTTATTTTTCCTTTCTTTCATGTCTGTCAGTTTGAGTTTAGCTCAGTGTTAGCCAAGTTTCAAAAAAGCTGTTTTTCATCGACCTTCAAAAAGTGATACATACATATATGGATGAAGAAAATTTACTTTTATCATAATTTCTTTTTGCGTCAAACTTCCCTTTAACTTTCACTTTCCCCGTATCCTTGGTTTCAATATTTATTCGTTTGCGCTAAGATTAGTTTATAATTCAGTATGTACGTTTCCATACTTCAAAGACAACGGTCATCATTTTATCAAATTTTAAACAAAGATACATATGGCTGAAAGCATTTAAGCAGCTGACCATGACATTCTCGGTGACTTTAACTTTTCAATTCAATTTTCCCCTTAAATTCATTAACTGATACAAATTATGGAAGACGTATTTGCTCTATTGCAATATTTTATTATTGACTCAAACATGTGCAAAGACACATGCTGTTTTCATGTTGTAATATATTTGTACCATAAGGAGGAACGCGTGTGCCTAATGGGGTTGTTCTTAGTATTTTTTTTGTGTCTACTCATTGTTTCAGTTTAGAAGACTGAATTAAACCTACTCTATGATGTTACAAATATGTGATACATGTAATAACGATTGGATACCAAGTAAATTAAAAATAAAAGGTAATGTATTTTTTAGGCTTTAAAGAAATTATCAAAAAATGATGCAAAGAACCAGATATTGGCAGTCCAAAATGAAGAGCTGCAACGCCAGAAGAAAAAAATCAGAGAAGCACTGAAAAAACTCACAGCTCTAGGAAATGTACAGTTTTCAAAGTTGAAAGAAAATGTAGAAGCTATTATGAATGAAGTATGTGCTAGATCTTTCTTGCTTTTGAAAATTTCATTTTAGTTGAAATTTAGAATAAAGGATTCATCTTGAAATAATAGACGATGATTTCGATGACTACAATAACCTTTTCTACAAATAGAAATCTGGCGACGTAGAACAAGTTTTGACTGGAAAATTCTCAAAAATTAAAGATGCAGTGAGGAAGACTTTAGATTCCGTGTCTTCAACCAAGAAGAAAGACCATAAACAGATAAAGAAACTTAGGATGCAGTTCGGTGAATTTCTGAATGGGGTAGGGCAGCTTTATCCGTTTAAGATTTATTGCAGATATTGTGCAATATTAGTGTGTGTGTATATATATATATGTAACGTATAATTCATTTTAAGGTCACCTGAGTAAACTCAGGTGACCTATTGCTATCCGTTTTCGTCCGTCGTGCGTTAACAAATTGACATTTTTAACTTCTTAAAAACTACAAAGCTGATTGTTACCATTTTTGGTGTGAGGCATTTCTATGGTAAGAGGAATCTTAATTGTGAAATTCTATTACCCCCGGGGCGCCACACATGGGGCCACATATGCAAAAAAAGCTAAATTTTCAAAAATCTTCTTCTCTACTCCCACACATGTAAGGAAAAAACTGGTTGCATAGTTATGATGTCCATGAAGCCCTCTACCAAAATTGTGAAATTCATGGCCCCTGGGTCAGGGGTTCTGGCTGTAGAGTGGGGCCATGATGGCCATATAGTAAAAATGTATTAAATCTTAGATAGTCTTTTACTCTACTACCATATACATGTATATTTGTCAAAAACTAAATGCATGATTATGATGTCCATGAAGCCCTCTACCAAAACTGTGAAATTCATGGCCCCCGGGGTCAGGGGTTCTGGCTCTAGGGTGGGGCCTATATGGCCATATAGTAAAAATGTATTAAATCTTAGAAAATCTTCCTCTATACTCCCATACATATTTGTTAAAACTAAATGCCTTGTTATGATGTCCATGAGGCCCTGTACCAAAATTGTGAAATTCTTGACCCCTGTGTCAGGGGATCAGGCTCTAGGGTTGGTCAATGTGGCCATATAGTAAAAAAGAAAAAAATCATACAAAATCTTCCTCACTACTCACATATATGTTTGTTAAAAACTAAATGCATGATTATGATGTCCATGAGGCCCTCAACCAAAATTGTGAAAATCATGACCCCTGGATCAGGGGTTCAGGCTCTAGGGTGGGGCAAATATGGCCTTATAGTAAAATGTATTTAATCTTAGAAAACGTCTTCTCTACTCCCATATATATTTGTCAAAAACTAAATGCAAGATTATAATGTCCATGAGGCACTCTACCAAAATTGTGAAATTCATGACGCCTTCGTTAGTGGTTCAGGCTCTAGGGTGGGGCCAATATGGCCATATAGTAAAAATGTTTTATATCTGAAAAAATCTTCTTCTCTACTCCCATACATGTGGGAAAAACACTGAATATATGGTTATGATGTCCACCAACTCTTCTACATAAATTGTGAAACTCATGGCCCCTGGGTCAGGGGTTCAGGACATGGGGGAGGCCAATGTGGCAATATGGTGTAAATGCATATAATGTTTAAATATTTTCTTCTCTCTTCTCACACATCCGTATAAAAAAACTGACTTATAATTATGTTTATTAGGAAGTCTTCTACTGAAATTTTAATTTTCATGTCCCCTGGTTCTAGGGCACGGCCAAAATGGATGTATAGATGTTAATGCATATAATGTTAAAAACTATCTTCATTACTCCCACACACTTGAAAGGAAAACTGAATTCATGATTTTGTAGACCAGATCTTTAAGTTCTCGCCAAAATTATAGGTTTCACAGTTCTTTTTGAAAGATTTCAAGCAGGGAGGTGGTAGTCAGTACAAATTTATAATTTTTCTACTCCAGAATGAAACCTAATTAATTAAATGCATATATGAGACTCCTCGACAAGTTTGTGTATGGGTTATATGCTACTCGGGGGACCGTTAAGGCAAATTGGCCTCTTGTTGGAATTAGTGTTTGGAATTATTTTTATTTCGATTAGGTAAAAGATATAGAAGAACAGAAAAAGAAGGCCGAGGTCAAAATCGCCCAGAAAGCTGAACGAAATGTAATGTGTTACCGTGCAATGATATTGAAGTTATCCCTCTCAAGTAATAAATAAGAGATATTTTGATTAATACAAAATAATAACTTTTTTTATGAAAAGAGAAACAAGAAAGTGAGCAAAGTATTGGCAGCAGCTACAAAAAGGGTTGAAAAATTACAACAACGTATGAATGAAAAGAATCAACGAAGAATGGATAAACTGAAGAAAGAGGTACCTCATTGAATAGAATAATTTCTGTTCAGAATTACAATGTTCATTGGGACTTTTTTCATTGTTTTTCGTGGGATAGGTAGTTGGTATTAATTGCTTGATTGCTTGTTTCAATTGGAATGAACCTTATTATACTGGTTTATTTTTCATTTCATACAAAAAATGAAAATGGTTCATTTAGTTACAAAATATGCTTAAGTATTGCAAAGAACACAAAATAGAAAAAAACATTTGTTGTTTTAATTATAATAATTAGTAAAAGGTGTTTTTTTTTTAAATTAGATAGTGTAATTATCACCAATCAGTTCTGTTTACTACTTAGCACTGCATGTTCATTGTCAATATCTTAATGTTTTAGTGTTTTATGTAATATTTGATCCAGAATCAAAACATGATATCTACAATGTTTATCAAACGTATAACTTGATACATAAAGCTTATCATTATGTTCATTTTATTTATTTAAAGTGAATGTATATAATAGTTAATGGTACTAATTCCAAATATATTCTATAAAGCCGTATCATTTTTAGCTTGTAACATCAGAAAGGGAAATAAAAAAAGAGATTTCTGCTCAAAAAAGAAAAGAGAAAAAGGTATGTGTTTTGTGTACAAAATTAAGTTGCTTAATTTTCCTTATAAACAGATTAAAAACACACCAAAATCCGCATCTTTTTTAAATACTAGAAAATCAAAGAAAATCGGTTGATTCAGAGAAAAATGGACGAACTTAAACAGAGAATCATTGAAAGAAACAGAGCGACGAAACAAAAAGAAAAGGAGGCAAATAAAAAGGTAATGAGAAAGTGAAAAAAATGTTAACTAGAACATTTATTCGTCTGTGAAAGGTTACTTCAGTTAAGGTCAGACGACACGTTCCTCAATTTTATATAACTTTTTCCAGGAATTTGTTAATGGTTTACTACTATTTTGACAAGCTTTCTTTAAAAAAATTAGGGTACCTTACCAGGCATTTCTGCAAAATACTAGAGTATGCAATTTCCTATATAATCTTCTTGAAAATACACTTGAATTGCTAATATAAAAATAAATACATATACAGCACAGCAAAATTCACTTTGGTGGAACTCTATCTTGGCCGGGGCAGGGATTTGAACTCACGACCTCTAGAACCAGTACGCTTCTGGCAGTGAGCGGCCACGGTTCTAACCACTTGGCCATCTAGACACATTAACACATCCCATTAAATTTTAATCATTTTTAAAATAATTATAAAATTAATATTTTTTATTGGAACTCTTTATTACGAGGAGATACAAAAAGATTCTCGAGGAATCGAGGAGTCTGACCTTAAATGTATCTACATTCAACATTGTTTCTATAAACTGGAAATATCCCTTAAAAACTCAGTAAATATACCGACTCGTCATTATGTTTATTTATTTTACATTTTGCAGGTACAACGGATTGCAAATCAACTCTCAAAGGTAGAGGCACAGAGGGCGCGCACAAAATTGGTAAAATATTAAAATTCTTAATATTTTTCAAATCAAACAATTCAAAGTTTATCATCAAACTTTACTTAATGTATAGAATTTCTTTCATTTCTGTTAGGAAAATCAAAGAAAAGAACAAGAAAAGGCGAAACTGAAGGAAAGAATCAATAAAATCAAAAAGAAAACAAAGAATATGGCCATCATAGCACGCAAAAGAAAAGAAGATCTAAAGAAAAAGGTAAAGATAGAGATGAAGTCAGTGTAATTGACATTGAAAACCATATGGATGCAGAGCTTTGAGAAGAACAATATTGCATCATTTTGAACCAAATCGGCAGTAAAAACTGGTTTGATAACGCAATACATTTTCAATTGTTTAATTACAAACAAGGAAATTTAACATATCATTTTAATTTGTCCAATTTTTATTTGCTCATTAAAAGTAATTAAACAAAATGAATATTTTGTTTTGTTTGACATGATATCTACAATGTTTATCAAACGTATCACTTGATACATAAAGCTTATCATTATATTCGTTTTATTTATTTAAAGTGAATGTATATAATAGTAAATGGTACTAATTCCAAATATATTCTATAAAGCTGTATCATTTTCAGCTTGTAACAGCAGAAAGGGAAATAAAAAAAGAGATTTCTGCTCAAAAAAGAAAAGAGAAAAAGGTATGCGTTTTTTGTACAAAATTAAGTTGCTTATTTTTCCCTATAAACAGATTAAAAACACACCAAAATCCGCATCTTTTTTAAATACTAGAAAATCAAAGAAAATCGGTTGATTCAGAGAAAAATGGACGAACTTAAACAGAGAATCATTGAAAGAAACAGAGCGACGAAACAAAAAGAAAAGGAGGCAAATCAAAAGGTAATGAGAAAGTGAAAAAAATGTTAACAAGAACATTTATTCCCTTAAAAACTCAGTAAATATACCGATTCGTCAATATGTTTATTTATTTTACATTTCGCAGGCACAACGGATTGCAAATCAACTCTCAAAGGTAGAGGCACAGAGGGCGCGCACAAAATTGGTAAAATATTAAAATTCTTAATATTTTTCAAATCAAACAATTCAAAGTTTATCATCAAACTTTACTTAATGTATAGAATTTCTTTCATTTCTGTTAGGAAAATCAAAGAAAAGAACAAGAAAAGGCGAAACTGAAGGAAAGAATCAATAAAATTAAAAAGAATATGGCCATCATAGCACGCAAAAGAAAAGAGAATCTAAAGAAAAAGGTAAAGATAGAGATGAAGTCAGTGTAATTGACATTGAAAACCATATGGATGCAGAGCTTTGAGAAGAACAATATTACATCATTTTGAACCAAATCGGCAGTAAAAACTGGTTTGATAACGCAAAACATTTTCAATTGTTCAATTACAAACAAGGAAATTTAACATATCATTTTTATTTGTCCAATTTTCATTTGCTCATTAAAAGTAATTAAACAAAATGAATATTTTGTTTTGTTTGACTTAAAGCAATATGAGCTGCAATTTTCGTGTTGAATTTTTTTTTTTTAAGAAAATGTTATTTTTTTCTAATATGAGAAAAATATCATGGTTTTTAAATTTCTGTTAGCTCTGATTTAAAAGGAAAAGCCATTAAAGAGCCTTAATTGGAGCAAAATTGAATAATTGTCGTCCTGTACAAAAATTGATCCGCTATATATTCCTAATAACTAAAATATTTCTCCTGACCAATATTAATGATTTGTTCTAATCTTTTTTATCCTAAAAGTTTAAGTTACAGGCAGACTAATTATACTAGCAGGTTTTTGCAGCAAAATAAAATTCTTTAAAAATACAGCTCATATTGCTTTAATGAGCACACAATATCAAGAATGTTGAACAATTTACCAAATTTAAAAATGTTTGGCATTTTGATATAGATGTATGTATATTCTTTGATTTCGTAGCCCCCCCCCCCCCCCCCATTTTATAACAAACATTGGAGTAATCCCGTGTTCTTAATTCTTCTTATTTGAACGATAATGGTTGTTGTGCTCATTTGAAACATTTTACTTTTGTCGGTTTAAAAAAGATGCTGCGTTCAATAATACATAATACCAATTATTATTTTAATGTTATATATAATATAATGTAACTTATACTGATAGTGAGTGATCAACTCTAAGGTAACTAAGTGACGTACACGTACCTTAACAAACGTTTAAATTATGATTTGTACATTAAAAAACCATTCGCATTTACATAAAACTTATATTAAACAGTTTTTAGATGCTGTTCGTGCTTCATTGCACACGTTTAAACTTCATTCCCAGCAATAATTTGCATTTTTTTGGTCCAAACTTACGTCGATAATTTATCTTCGAGTGCATTTTCTCGCAAAGACATGAAATTAGATGTAAATACTGATGAGTATGCATGTATCAATAAAAACTAAAAAAAAATCATTACAGTACAAGTGTTTTGGTCAGTAATGTGTAAAAGTAATTGAAATTGTTTGGTTTAATTAGAGTTGAGAAAGAGGGACTTATGACACACACAGACACACACACACACTCACATATATATTTTTTTGTTTTTCTAATCCATTATCAAAAGCTACCGTATCAAATATAGCGAAGTAATAAACAAATATTGATTTGCATGAATAAACTTGTCTTATCTGATATTATCCTAGAATACTTATATTTACTAAACTCAGCGAAAATTTAGTGTGAGAATAATAAAGCGATCAGTATATTAATGACATAAAAATTGTATATTTATTTTCGTTAAATAACATGTATCAATACGTATTTTACATATATATATACTATTTTTTTTTAATTTCTGCACATCGCGCTTTAATTGGTGCAACTATTTTTTAAACCATTTCAGCTTGAAAAAACGAAAATTGAGATGAAAGCAAAGATTGCAGAAAAAAGCAGAACAGATAAATTGGTATGTGTTTTGTATGGAATTTGAATACTGGATTTTTTAAAAATTTTAATATGTATCTAATCTTACTGAATGCTTTTAACAAATTAGAAAATGAAACAAATTCAAGAAAAACAAAGAAGAGAAAAGGAAAAATTGAAAGCTTTTAGACAGAAAATACAGAAGAAAAAAGAATTGGCACAACACCAAGAAAGAGAAGCAATTAAAAAGGTGACTTGATAAAAAGAACCATTTTAGGATAAAAATGTGAACATTTATTGAACTGGTTTGTTTCTGTTAGTAACAGACCAAGTTGTTGCCAACAGATAAAATAGCAATAAATGTGAGGTTCTTTATTTATATGTTGTTTTGTTTGCAAATTATGCACACATGAACAGAACAATGCATTTTTAATTACTTAGAACTGCGCAGCCACAGACCTAAAACTCAAGATAGAAAAATCTGAGAAAAAATATATGAAAGGAGGTTAATGTTGTCCACTCATCAACCAGTTGATGAGGAAAAGGTCTGAGCTTGCTTATGTACATTGTAGGTTGCTACTTTGTCTCAAAGTAGGGTACCTTACTCTTAAAATTGGTTTTAGAAATTATTAATTATCACGAGATATTTTTGTCTGTGTCTATGGAGGTACATTGGAGTTACATTTATATTAAAAATATGTTTTTTCTTATTTCAAACAATCACTTTTTTGGACTCCTGTCCTACTTGTAAAAAGAACTTACTGAAATTTATATTTATAGAACTAAAAAAACCAAAACAAACTTCGGTGATGTATGTCACATTCAACACAGATTGTTTCGAATTAACATTTATTATTTTAAAAAATATATAACGTCAATGTGTCTCCCTAGCCACGGGAGTTTTAAGTATAGACTGGAAGTTCTTGTTCTAAAAAAAGATCCCATGCTGACTGATAAAAATATGGTACCCTTTTTTGCGACAAAGTTACAACATCAATGTGCAAAATTTAAACTTTTTCTCAACAATTTGTTTTAGGGAGGACACCAATGAACCCCTTTTTATTTTTGGTTTTTTTTTTAATCTTCGGACAACAGTTTTGGTCAGCTTCGGGCAGAAACAAGCCATTTCAATAAATGTTTACATTCTTATCCTCAAACGTATAAGATGGCCGCACACCCCCCTTAAATGATGTCTTATTTTATACTTTGATGATTTTTATTTGGGAATATTTCGTGATCGATCAAAGTCTTATCAATTTTAATGTCTTTTGTTGACTCAATAATAAATTTGTTAAAAACATGGGTTTGCATTTTATAGATCCAACAACTTCAAAACCGACTCTCGAGGTTGTCAGCACAGAAGACTAGTTCCAGATCGGTATGATATAGTTAGAATCTGCTTTTGATTAACTTTATGCATATGTCAGCATTTCGCTAAGTATGGTTAATTGGAAACATCAGTTTTTCATTGTTACTTGTAGGAATACCAGATAAATGAAGAACAAAAAGCAAAATTAATAGCACAAATTACCAGGATGAAAAAGAAGACTAAGAAATTTAAAGATTCAGCAAACAAAAGAAACAAGAAACTACAGAAAAAGGTAACATTGCATAAGATGACTTGCACATTTTTAATGATAGGTTTGCATATAACTTGAACTTTTATGATAAATAAGATTTGAAAAAATCATAATTTTTTTTCAGAGGAAAGATTTCTCTCCTAAGGAATATATATAGCAAATCAATTTTTGTACAGGACGACAATGATTCATTTCTGCCCCAATCAAGGCTTCTTAACAGCCTTTTACACAAAAATATGGCTAACAAAAATTTAAAAACTATGATATTTTTTTGTCATGTTAGTAGAAAATAACATTTTCGTAAAAAAAAAAATCAACATGAAAATTGCACCCCATATTGCTATTTGAACGATAATGGTTGTTGTGCCCATTTGAAAATTTCTACTTTTGTCGGTTTTAAAAAGGATGCTGTGTTCAAAAATACATAATACCAGTAATTATTTTAATGTTGTTCAAACTTATACTGACAGTGATCAACTCTAAGGTAACTATTTGATCTATACCTGAACCAAACGTGTAAATTGTTATTTGAACATGAAAAAAAAATCCATTTGCGTTTATATATAACTTATATTAAACAGTTTTTAGATGCTGCTTGTGCTTCATTGCACATGTTTAAACTTCATTCCCAGCAATAATTTTTATTTTTTTGCTTCAAACTTACGTTGATAATTCATCTTCGGGTGCATTTTATCGCGAGGACATGAAATTAAATATAAATACGTATGAGGATGCATGTACCAATAAAAACTAACAAATTCATTACAGTACAAATGTTTGGTCAGTAACGTGTGAAAGTAATTGACATTGTTTGGTTTAATTAAAGTTGAGAAAGAGCGACTTATATATATATATATATATATATATATATATATATATATATATATATATATGAATGTATATATATACACACACAGTTTTTTTCCCCAATTTACTATCAAAAGCTACAGTATCAATTATAGCGAAGTAATAAACGAATATTGATTTGCATGAATAAAATTGTCTTATCTGATATTATCCTAGAATAGTAATACTTACTAAACTCGGTAAGTGTGAGAATAATTAAACGATCAGTATATTAATGACATAAAAATTGTATCTTTATTTTCGTTAAATGACATGTATTGATACGTATTTTACGTACACTATTTTCTGTTTTAAAGTTCTGCAGATCGCGCTTTAATTAGTGCAACTGTTTATAAACCATTTCAGCTTGAAAATACTAAAATCGAGATGAAAGCAAAGATTGCAGAAAAAAGCAGAAAAGATAAAATGGTATGTGTTTTGTATGGAATTTGAATACTGGATTTTTTAAATTTTTGATACATATTTGATCTAACTGAATGCTTTTAACAAATTAGAAAATGAAACAAATTCAAGAAAAACAAAGGAGAGAGAAGAAAAAATTGAAAGCTTTTAGAAAGAAAATACAGAAGAAAAACGAATTGGCACAACGCCAAGAAAAAGAAGCAATTAAAAAGGTGACTTGATTAAAAGAAATTAGCAACAGCTGAAATGTGCAAAAACTATTTCATCACGAACTTTTTATTTGAAATAGCTTATAAACGTATCATTTTATATTGTTCGTAGTTGATTTATACGCAATATTTATTTAAGTACCTAAATGTACCTGTGCACTGAATAATACCAATGTGTTAGGGATATGCGGTCATCTTGTGCATTTTAGGATAAGGATGTAAACATTTATTGAACTGGCTTCTTTCTGTTCGAAACAGACCAAGTTGTTGCCAACAGATAAAAAAGCAATAAATGTGAGGTTCTATATGTACATGTTGTTTTGTTTGCAAATTATGCACACATGAACAGAACGATGCATTTTTAGCTCACCGAGACGAAGTCAGGGGGAGCTTATGCTATACCCTCGGCGTCGGCGTCGGTGTCGGCGTCGGCGTCCAGACCTGGTTAATGTTTTTGTTGCAGGTCCTGTATCTAAGCTATAACTTGTCCTATCTTCACCAAACTTGCATGGCTGATGCATCTGGACCTACTTATGGACTTGATAGACTTGGATGCTGAATCTGAGTCCTAAATTTCAGATGCTGGAGGAGGTTAAGGTTAAAAGTTTTTGTTGCAGGTGCCCTTTGATAGCAATATCTAAGTTACTGCAGGTCCGTACTTCACCAAACTTGCATGGATGGTGTGTCTTATGATAATGATGCACCAGACAGGCTTGAGTGCTGAATCTGAGCTATAGGTTTCGGATGCTGGAGGAGGTTAAGGTTTTTGGGGCAGGTTAAAGTTTTTGTTGCAGGTGCCCTCTGATGATTATATCTTAGTTACTACTTGTCCTAACTTCACCAGACTTCCATGGATGGTGTGTCTTATGATACTGATGCACCAGACAGGCTTGAATGTTGAATCCGAGCCTTAGGTTTTGGATGCTGGAGGAGGTTAAGGTTTTTAGAGCTGGTTAAAGTTTTTGAAACAGGTGCCCTCTGATGATTTTATCTTAGTTATTACTTGTCCTAACTACACCAGACTTCCATGGATTGTGTGTCTTATGATACTGATGCACCTGACGGGCTTGAATGCTGAGTCTGAGCCATTTCAGATGCTGGATATGGTTAAGTTTTTTGGAACAGGTCACATGTTTAATAGATAATAGTACTATTTCAAACTTGCATAGTTAATTAAACTGTAATATGAATGAATCACAGAGGAAGCTTCAGATGCAGAGCTTGATCTCCATTATCAAGGATGCTAAAAAATATATCTTAGTTATTACAGGTCCTCACTTCACCAAACTTGAATGGATGGTGTGTCTTATGATACAGATGCACCTGACAGGCATGGATGTTGAATCTGAGCCATAGGTTGCGGATGCTGGAGCAAGTTAAGGTTTTATTTGCTAGTGCCCTCTGATGATGATATTACTGGTCTGAACTTCACCAAACTTGCATGGAGATGCGTCTTATGTATACTGATGCACCTGACAGGCTTGAATGCTGAATCTGAGCCATAGGTTTCGGATGCTGGATGAGGTTTAGTTTTTTTTGGAGCAGGTCACATGTTTTATAGATGATAACTTGCATAGTTGATTAAACTATATTATAAATGAAACGCAGAGGTTGCTTCAGATGCAGAGCCTCATCTCTATTATCAAGGATGCTAAAGAAATCTCCTACCTCACTCAAACCTGCTCGATAGATAGATGTGTTTGTTGATAAATGATATAACATGATTCCTATGATATAGTATTGTATGGTT
Organism: Magallana gigas; assembly: GCF_902806645.1. Lineage (NCBI taxonomy): Eukaryota > Metazoa > Mollusca > Bivalvia > Ostreida > Ostreidae > Magallana > Magallana gigas. The sequence goes on from NC_047561.1 coordinate 24,141,513, forward strand.
TGAATCAATATTGTTTAATATGAAACAATATAATATCATATGTAATATTATAAAAAGTTATATAATACGATATGATATTGTATCAATTTTTTTGATATTTTATGTTATGATATTGTAACATGATATCGTTATGTATAGTATTGTATATCATGATACAATATTGTATAATATTATATTGTATTATTAATTTATTATTTTATCACATGATAATATTACATAAGATATTGCAAAATATTATATTGTATCCTATGATACAATATTATACAAATATTGACTGGGGTTGAGGGCAACATTGATTATATTAGCCCCCGAGGGACGAAATATTGCCCGACGCGAAGCGGAGGGCAATATTTTCGTCCCAAGGGGGCTAATATAATCAATGTTGCCCGAAAACACAGTCAACATTTGTTTTGTTATATGAAGAAACAAACAAAAATTTAAGAAATTAATTGAAAACAGATCGCCGTAATTTTCTCAGCTCAACAAAGAATTCACGAATTCAATTTTGTGCAAAGTTCATTTCCAAAATATCCTCAGCATCAAACGGCCACTGGTGATATTCCGCCGACCGTAAGAATTAACATACAGATGTTCTACCTGATTTTACTTCACAGTAATTCGCAAATTCTTATATCCGTTATGATAGCAAAACGTCGCATTGCGCCTCCGTTGTTTACTTGCCTTGACTGACTGTCTATTATGACGTCACCTTGTTTTGGAGTCGCGAAGAGTTATTCGCGTCATCGTTTACGAATCAACAAATCAGAGGCGATTATTTGAAATAGAGGGAATGTTCTCTAGATATTATTCCTAGCCGGTCAATATCAAAAAAATATTGACCGGTCAATATTTTCCAACGAGATAATATTACAATTATTGACTATTCGTCTATATAGAGTTATATAGTGAGAAAATACTACTGAATATAACAATGTATATTATATAATATTGTATCATACGATATTGTATAATATGATATAAGTTTCAGTTATATAGAATTATATTACATGAAATTGTATAATATGATACTGTAATATTATATAATATCGTATCATACGATATTGTATAATATGATATTGGTTTATAATATGATATATTATCACATCACATGAAATTGTATTGTATGATATTGTCAAATATATTATTGTATCATATGATACAATATGTATGATATCATGTTGCATTATATATTTTACTTTATCAAATAATATTGTATCATTTGATATGATACAATGTTGTATCAAATTTTATTGTATCATATGACACAATATCATATTATGTTTCAAAAATGATACAGTATCATACAATATCATACTATATTATACAATATAATATCATATGTTTCAATGTTATGATGTATTATGTAATCTGATATTGTAATATAATACTATATTGTTTTATATATTATGATATTGTATTATGTGATCAAATACAATAACGTATAACACAATACAATGTCATATCATACGTTACAATATCATATCTCATCATTGTTTATTATGGTATTTTATTGTATTATATGATATATGTTGTAAATATGATAGGATGCAATATTGAATTTTATATTATTGTATTGATTAACATATGAACATATGATTATCATACAATTTTTTAACAGATGATATACGATATTGTGTCAAAACAGAATCCATGAATATCCAAGATTATAAAGTATGATTTTCATTTAATATGATAAAGGTGGTCTCATGAGGGGAAGTCTCATAAGGGTGATGTCTCATCTCTGTGAGCTTTGTAATCTGTGATTGCCTATGTTTAATTACATAAAACTGCACAGGTACAGACTTAAAATTCAAGTTTGTAAAATCTGAAAAAAAATATGAAAGGAGGTCGATGTTTTCCACTCCTCAACCATTTGTTGAGGAGAAGGTGTAAGCTTGCTCATGTAGGTTGCTACTTTGTCTCAAAGTAGGGTACCCTATTCTTAAAATGGGTCTCAGAACCTATTAATTCTTTCAAGATATTTTTGTCTGTGTCTATGGAGGTACATTGGAGTTACATTTTCATTGAAAAATACATGTTTATTTCTTTTTTCAGATAATCACTTTTTGGGAATCCTGCCGCACTTGTAAAAATAACTTACTAAAATTTAAATTCATAGAACTGAAAAAAAAACCCAAAACAAACTTCGGTGATGTATGTCACATTCAACACAGATTGTTTCGAATTAACATCTATTATTTTTTTAAGAAAAAATAACGTCAATGTGTCTTCATAGACACAGGAGTTCTAAGTATAGACTGGATTTTCTTGTTCTAAAAGGATCCCATGCTAACTGATAAAATTATGGTACCTTTTTTGTGACAAAGTTACAACATCAATGTGCAAAATTTAAACTTTTTTTCAACAATTTGTTTTAGGGAGGACACCAATGAACCCATTCTTATTTTTATCTGATATTTAAATCTTTAAAATAAGTCTGCAGCTATGCAGTAAGACCGCTATTAAAAACGCATCGTTCTATTCTTGTATGCATAATTTGCAATAAAAAAAACAACCTGTGGAACATCATAATTATTGGGTTTTTTTAATCTTCTGACAACAGTTTTGGTCAGCTTCGGGCAGAAACAAGCCAGTTCAATAAATGTTTACATTCTTATCCTCAAATGTAAAAGATGGCCGCACACCCCCCTTAAATGATGTCTTATTTTATACTTTGATGATTTTAATTTTGGAATATTTCGTGATCGATCAAAGTCTTATCAATTTTAATGTCTTTTGTTGACTCAATGATAAATTTGTTAAAAACATGGGTTTGCATTTTATAGATCCAACAGCTTCAAAACCGACTCTCGAGGTTGTCAGCACAGAAGACTAGTTCCAGATCGGTATGATATAGTTAGAATCTGCTTTTGATTAACTTTATGCATATGTCAGCATTTCGCTAAGTATGGTTAATTGGAAACATCAGTTTTTCATTGTTACTTGTAGGAATACCAGAAAAATGAAGAACAAAAAGCAAAATTAATAGCACAAATTACCAGGATGAAAAAGAAGACTAAGAAATTTAAAGATTCAGCAAACAAAAGAAACAAGAAACTACAGAAAAAGGTAACATTGCATAAGATGACTTGCACATTTTTAACACACACAAGTTAACACCGTTCTTTAAAGTTACCATAATTTCATTTCACCAAAACTGAAATTCTGGTGGACTTTTCTGATTTTCTACGGTGTATCCATCCATTTGTCCGTCTTTCTGTATCAATGTAACTCATGTATGATTTATGAGTTCTATAGAACCAGTTAATTTCAATTAAGATTAGCAATGATCATTGTTATGAAACACAAGTACATAGATTCTAGATAGTTGTAATATATATTTTTAGGATTAATGTTTGGTGGGATGATGATTGATGTCCACTATATAACCATTCTTATAACATGCACATTACTTAAATTTGTTATCAAATTAATGTTGATTTTCATTTTAGATAAAGAAAGTAGATAAAAATATGAAGAAAATTACAAAAATTAAAAACAAACTCATAAAAGTAAGTAGCTTAGTTTATCTATTGATGCGATAGTAAGAATGTTATATTTCTTGCCTTCAAAATTGGAGCAATAAAAAAGGTGTTATATTCTTAAAAATACAAGAAAATGATTTTTGTTTCATCTTTTGTATTGGTTTCTTTTTTCCTTTCTTCTTTTTTGCTTGTAAAATTTACTTATTATTAAATTTACTTATTAATGAGATTAACTAAGGATATACTGAGTATTTCTGGTAATTACAAAATTGTGTAATATTAATTTGTTTTTAAATAGATATGCCGAGTACTTCTGGTGAACTTCTGGTGAACTATTTTTTTAAATGCCAAACTCCCATTGATTTGCTGTTGATTAAACAAAAGGAACTACCATAATGCCTTGAATAGTCATCTTAAATTTGATTTTTCAAATTGCTTTTTTTTTTTACAATAATATTTAAGAAAGAAGAAAAAATGAAACAAGCTGAAAATAGAACAAAAGAAAAAATAAGACGGATAATGGCGCGTTTAAAGGGCAGTAAACAGGTAGGGTAAACTCACAGCATTGATTTATGTACTGTTTTCATGAGAGAGATCCGAAAATATGATTCTTATCGTTGAAAAAAATACATCTACATATAGCCATGTAGTAATTAAACTTTTGTTATCTATTGTAAAGAAAGAAGCAAAAAGACGGAGAGAAAAATTTAAAACTCGCCGTAAAATGGTAGGTAACCAACAACAACAAAATTTAAAAACCTAAAATTATACATGAATGCTAACGACGAATGTTTAATGCTTAATGTTTCATTAAAGAATGTGATTAATGCATTTAAAACTTTATCATACAGAAAGTGGTTCCAAAAACTGAAAAGCATGGGAAAATTCCAGAAAATGCTGCCAAAATTCCCTTTCCAAAGGTACCTTTAAATAATCATTTATATGAATATAATCTTGGTAGAACATTCAAAAACTATGCATAAATTGTCAAAATCTACACAATTATAATTGACAATGTTTAATCTGCTTTATGTAATTCAAATAATCAATGTTCAATAAATAGTTTATTATTGTGACTCAAAACACACAATTATCATTTAGTGGTCCCAGTGCTGATTCGAAAATAAGCAATATTTTATTCATTTAAATTTTAAACAAATATACAGTTTTATTGCAATTGGTTAATAAATACATCATAAATACAGTATCAACGAATGTTTATTTACAGAAATATACAAGGTTTCTTTAAAAGATAAATAATACCTATTTTTTAAAATATGTTATTAGATAAGTAATTATGTTAAATACAGCAAATTTTAAGCTCACAAAGCGAATTAAAAATGTTATAACTATAATAAAAAGAGAATAAAAGTTTATTAAAAACGTATTAAAACTTTAATAATTTTTTTTCAGAGTCACCGTTTTGTTTAGTATGTTTCTCTTTTTGCCATAAGAGTATTGGACATAGAAAAATTTTGCAAATGCATTTTTTAAAATTCTTAACTATATGCATTTACACTGTATCATTTCTTTTAAAAGGTACAAAAGGCTGAAACAAAAGACAAATTTAAAACCAGCCGGAAAAAAGAAGGGACTTTAAGTAAAACGCAGGTAAAATGATTCCCTGGTTTGAGGGTTGAATAGTAAAACGTATGAAAAAATGATTTAAACTGTTATAATAAATATTGGTTGAAGTACACTTAAATGGAAGATTCTGTATAAAACCATATTATTATCTATGCTTAGCAAGAAGAGAAAAACATAACACGAAATGGTATGAATTATTTCTGAAAATATTGGGATAAAGTTTGTTTGATTATACTATTGATAAGAGAATCTTAATATACGTATACACAAATATCGGTATATCATAGGCATTTTCAAAAAAATTGAAGTAAAATGGATGGAATTTAATCTCCTTATTAAGCTTAAATGTAATAATTAGGATTGAAACAATTAAATTTGGTTTTCACTCACCTGTTTATAGTAGGATGCATCAAGTTAAAATCATTAGCTTTTTTTCAGCAGTACCATTTCTTTAAACGTTCTGTTTTTATTTGACACTAGTAATTATGTATTGTTTCAGTTTACTTAGATATACAGCTCATGAGTGTTACGATTTTTAATGAACAATATTTCAATTTCTTGTCTAAAAACTAAACATTATAAAATTATGATGAGGTGTGTCAAAAATCACATCAAAAATATATTTTATCTACCTTTAACTGTAAAATCAAATATACTAGGTTCCTATTAAAACAATACTTGGGAATGTTAATCCACCAAAAGTTTTAGTGTGTTTCAATATTTTGCAATAGCCCTTTATTCTAACTTATTCTCAATGTATGTACATGTACCCTATACTATTTCTAAAAATAAAAAAGAAGAAAAGGTTCAAAAAGTTGAAACAAAACAAAAAGTAAAAACTAGTCAGAAAAAGGGGTTCTGTAAGTAAAATGAAGGTTAAATTTCACATTTTACTGCTAGGTTAATGAAAAAAAAGTTGACAAATGAAGTAATTTGTTTTGAACAAAAATCTTACTTTACCTCAATGCAATATACTCAGTCTGTATTAAAACATACTTTAATATTTCCTTAGCAGGAAGAGAAAAAGCATCGACACAAAATGGTATGAAATTTTTTTTTTGGTGGAAATTCTTCGAGATAGAACGCATGATTATATATAATATGTTAAATACTTATCCTATTTACCAAAGGCTTTTGCAAAAACTCTTAATTTATAGAAAATTAAGCCGGAATCTGGAAAACACAGAAAAATTACAGAGAAAGTTACAAAGGTCCCTTTTCAAAAGGTGCTTAGAGTTTATCATTTGTTCAAATGAGATCAAAGATTAACAGTTTAACCCAAATCTTAACAATATCAGTAATTATTAAGATTACCCTACTTTTATTGGCAATTCATTTGATGCAAGTAATTAAACATAAAAAAAGTCATAATGGTAAAAATGATAGATTTCAATTTACACTTTGTAGTCAAACAAATTTCTAATGTGTCTGAAAACTTTATTTACTTTAAAATATGTAAACGTGTTCTAATAGTATTTATTCTAAATTCATTTACCATTCCTAATGAAGAAAGATGAAAAAGAACAAAAAGCTGGAATAAAAGAACAGGTAAAAAGTAGCATGAGAAAAGAGGGGTCATTGAGCAGAACTGATGTATTATGATTAATTTTACTGATAGTTTGATGATAATGAACAAATATAAATGGAAATTAATAGTTTCAATAAATATTGATTAAAGTACATTTAGTGTAGTGCAAAATTCTGTATAAATTTATATCATCACCTTTCTTTAGCAAGAAGAAAAACAAAGTAGACACAAAATGATATGAAAAATTTTGGAAATACTCTGATATAGTACATTTTAATAGACTAACAACAAACTGTTTTTATTAAGCAGAAATATATACCAAACGTATTCAAATTGAAAAACTTTTAATTTACAGAAAATAAAGCCAGAAACTGTAAAGCATCGAAAAATTTCAGAGAATGCAGCAGAGGTTCCTTTTCCAAAGGTAATTTAATAGTTTGTTGATTTCTGATTATTTATTTACATGCATCCTAATTATACTCTATCTCTCTCTCTCTCACACACACATTGATTTTTTGCATTTACGAGAGAGAGAGAGATATTAATGAAAGTAAATACTTATCCGGCGTCCTACTGTTTGTTCGTCTGTCCATCTGTAAGTACATATGTGTGCTGATCTTTAAACACTACATTCCTTAACCTTAATTTTTTCCATACATTAAGGGGGGGGGGGGTACATTTTATCAAATGAAGAGCTTCTTTCAAACAAAACAATATGAAATAACTCTTAATATAATTTAGAAATGCCTGAAGACAAAAACCGATTTAACGTTTTATAAATTGAAACTTTTCAGTATAAGAATGATTCAAACTTATTTACACCTGAACAACTACGTTTGAGAGAATGATTGACATAATCTGGAGTTGGGGGTGTTACTAAGAATTTTGTCATTTTGAAGCATTTGAAAGCTAAACATGGTTGATTCAATATAAAAGTGATCTAGTTTACAGAATATTTTACATTGGCATTATATAACCTGTTTCTATTACCATTATATGTACATATAAATTGCACAGCGAGGTAGCAATGCAGTACACTTGGATCAACGTAAACATTAATGCTCGGTTGGCAGTGTGGTTCATGGGCCTCATTTTCTTTTTTCTTTTAAAGAAAGGAACCAAAGAAGAAGGGAAAACTACTCCCCACAAAAAAATGGTACGTATATCAATCCTCTCTAAAAGGAACGAATTTTGTTCGAAACTCTTATATTCAAATTGTAAGACGCTTTGATTTTAATTTAATTATTTTATGTTATATTTCAAATTATAATTATTAATCAAGATTTTTTTTATTCTAAGAAAGGAACCAAAGAAGAGAGGAAACCACAGTCTTTTCGCCACAAAAAAATTGTAGGAATGTTGTTACAGTAATAATATTTTTTTTTAGTTAAAATTATGAACTGAAGTTGCTTAGTACCTTTTTTGAATGCAGAAAACACACACACACACACACACACACACACACACACACCCCCACCCACACACACACACACACACATATATATATATATATATATATATATATATATATATATATATATATATATATATATATATATTCGTAAACGATGACGTAAATAACTCAGCGCGACTCCAAAACAAGGTGACGTCATAATAGACAGTCAGTCAAGGCAAGTAAACAACGGACGCGCAATGCGACGGTTTGCTATCATAACGGATATAAGGATTTGCGAATTACTGTGAAGTAAAATCAGTTAGAACATCTGTATGTGAATTCTTACGGTCGATGGAATATCACTAGTGACCGTTTGATGCTGAGGATATTTTGGAAATGAACTTTGCGCAAAATTGAATTCGTGAATTCTTTGTTGAGCTGAGAAAATTACGGCAATCTGTTTTCAATTACTTTCTTAAATTTTGGTTTGTTTCTTCATATAACAAAACAAATGTTGACTGTATTTTCGGGCAACATTGATTATACAAGCCCCCTTGGGACGAAAATATTGCCCTCCGCTTCGCGTCGGGCAATATTTCGTCCCTCGGGGGCTAATATAATCAATGTTGCCCTCAACCCCAGTCAATATTTGTATAATATATATAACAGTGTTATTATTCAAACGGATTTTTTAACAAAATCAAATTACATTTATTTATTTGTACTAAAAAATTGTTAGGGCCTCTTTTTCTGTATATATTTACGTTCTTTAATACAAATGTCAGTTATCTAGAGTTGTTGGTCTTTTTTTTATCTATGCATAAAACTTTAATTTCCAGAAAGTGATGCCAAAGACTAAAAAGCACCGTAAATTATCAAAGAACGCAGCAAAAATTTTCTTCTTAAAGGTACTATGAACTTTTTTAGGTCATTTGAGTAAACTCTTGTGACCTATTGCTATCCGTTTTCGTCTGTCTTCTTGCGTCGTCCGTCGTGCGTTAACAAATTTACATTTTTAACTTCTTCTTAAAAACTATACGGCTAATTGTTACCATTTTGGATTTGAGGCATCTCTATGGGAAGAGGAATCTAAATTGTGAAATTCGTGGCTCTACCACCCCCTTGGCACCAGAAGTGGGGCCAAATATGCCCAAAAAAGCCAAATTTTCAAAAATCTTCTTCTGTACTTCCACACATGTGAAGAAAAAACTGGTTGCATGGTTATGATGTCCATGAAGCCCTCTACAAAAATTGTGAAATTTATGGCCCCTGGATCAGGGATTCATGCTCTAGGGTGGGGCCGATATGGCCATATCGTAAAAAAGTATTAAATCTTAGAAAATCTCCTTCTCTACTCCCATAAGTATTTGTTAAAGACTAAATGCATGATTATGATATCTATGAAGGCCTCTACCAAAATTGTGAAATTCATGACCCCTAGGTCAGGGTTTAAGGCTCTAGGGTGGGGCCAATATGGTCATATAGTAAAGATGTATTAAATCTTAGAAAATCTTCTTCTCTAACCCAATATATATTTGTTAAAAACTATTTGCATGATTATGATGTCCATTATCAAAATTGTGAAATTCATGACCCCTGTGTCAGAGGTTCAGGCTCTAGGGTGGGGCTAATATGGCCATATAGTAAAAATGTAATGTCTTAAAAAATCTTCTTCTTTACTCCCAAACATGTGGTCAAAAAACTGAATACATGGTTATGATGTCCACTAACTCCTCTATCTAAATTGTGAAATTCGTGGCCCCTTGGTCAGGGTTCAGGACAATATGGCAATATAGTGTTAATGCATATAATGTTTTAAAATCTTCTTCTCTTTTCACACACATCTGTATGAAAAACTGACTTCATAATTATGTTTACCTGGAAGTCCTCTACTAAAATTTTAAATTTCATGTCCCCTGCAGTATTGGTTTTGACTCTAGGGCAGGGCTAAAATGGATGTATAGGTGTTAATGCATATTATGATTAAAAATTATCTTCTTTACTCCCCCACACCTGAAAGGAAAACTGAATTCATGATTTTGTAGACCAGATCTTTAAGTTTTTCACCAAAACTATAGGTTTCAGAGTTCTTTTTGAAAGATTTCAGGCAGGGAGGTGGTAATCATTACAAATTTATAATTTTTCTACTCCAGAATGAAACCCAAATAAATGAATATGAGACTCCTCGACAAGTTTGTATATTGGTTATATGCTACTCAGGTGACCGTTGAGGCCTATTGGCCTCTTGTTTTTTGTATCATCTATCAATATTAGTGGGAAAATGGTATCGGTGTGTGGATGAAATTGCATCAACAGATTGGCAAGTACATGTATAATAATTTACAGAAGATTGTTAGATTGTAAATTTTCTTCCTCTTGACTCTTGAATAAAAGAAACCAAAATAACCTGCTTCAATTAGCTATACGTAATAAATCAGTTTTTCGTCCAATAGTTTTGTTTATTTTTCAATATACAGACTTAAAACAGATGTTTTCTTACATTTTTCTTTGTTTTAGAGAAAAGAGATATTAAAACAACTTGAAGAGAACAGTAAGAAATACAAAAGTGCTAAACAAAAGTTCTTGGAAACAAAGAAAGAGGTAATATTTCTATTTAATTAGTTTCAAAATCTCAATTACTGTTATTAACTCATTTTAACATAGTTTAGTTGTGAACATTTTAGTAAGTGGAGATTTCTTTTAACTTGAAACTGATAGAAAAGAATGAATCCTCATGACAATCTCATGAATATTGACGTTAAAAGCAGAGTTGGCGGACTGAATCGGTTTTAAATAAGCATCGGTGTCTTAGAAAACAGTTTTACGGCAGGTCAAATACTCTTCACCCTTGATATATAGATCCATGTTGTGAAATTCTTTATCAGAAAGTTTTAAATGCTGTTTTTATCTACTGTTTACTAGATTTTTGAAAATTTTGGAGAATTTGTAAAATAGAATTTGAAGTAGGTCTGATGATTAACTATTTTGAAGATGAGATAAATATGTGCACATGTTGGGTTTCCATTTACATTAAATAAAGCTTTTCATGGCTCCTACTTTAAAAAAATGAACATGATACTATGTTCACTATACATGTGAGACTATTCAGAACTCCTATCCAAAATAGTTCCAATGAAGTTTTTTTTCTAGCGGAAGACACAGATTATACATGCCTTTACTTAAAGGAGCAAGTTGTTAAATATTGTATGTTTATTTCTTTTTTTAAGTTATACATGTAACTTATTTGAGCTTCAAAGTAAGTATGAGCGATTTTGTACAAAAGGGTTTTGATGATAGGACACACAGATAGTTTTAAAGTTAACCATTTTTTTCCAGATACAGGATAAAAGAAAAGAAAAGAAAGATTTGGCGTTACTTCCAGCTAAATCTGTGAAGGTGAGGCATTTACTTTAAATCCAAAGTCGAATTTAAAACATCAAGAGAATACAGTATTATGTTTTTGTTTCATATATTGTATACTTTGTATGACCAAATGTGTGTTTTTTTAAATATTTTAGGATAAGAAATTGATCAATAAACGCAAAAAAGAGATTGATCAAAAAATTAAAAAATACGTAAGAATCTGTCGTGTGTCGGTGAAGGAGATGAGAAGATGGCGGAAAAGGGTATTGAATTTATTTCCTTACTGAAATGAATAAAAAATGAATGAATAGTATTTTGTTTATCATATTTTAAGTTATTTTAATAACATATTATAAAAGAAGGTTTTGTATATTTACAGCAAAGAAGACTGCAAAGGAAAAATCGTTATGATTTGGTAATGTGTTTTTTATAATCGAAATTAAATACATGAATACATGTAACTTTAATGAATCTGCCATTTTGCCCAGATTTTTCTTAAAGGGCAAAAAGCTTAAATGATTTACGCTTGTATAAGATAATTGTAACCGAATGGAATAAAAGATATACATTGAAAAAAGTTATTCATATTTACTGTAAAAGATTTTCAATGCACAAGACACTTTTTGCAAACGTTTTGATATTTTATAATAGTATCATTATCCTTTAAAGATTAAACAATATTTCAAATTCCAAGATTTTCAACGTTTCAGGTGTTTTCAAAGAATGGGAAAGAAAAGGAGAGAAGAAAACACCAGAAACATCGTATCATGGTTGTGAGATATTTTTGTGCATTAGTGTAAATACATTTTAAAGTTTGTATCAAGTCTGGCCAGCAGTTTATTTTGTACATTCTATTCTATATCGATATTTTCAGAAAATACTACCAAAGACAACAGGACATAGACATATAAAAGGTGGCGCAGCCAAAGTTCCTTTTTCAAAGGTAATATATGCCGTCGCCTTCAGTCAGAAGTACATTTACAAAATTAACTAAAGAACTTGATATTTTGAAGAATAATTAAACTATTCGTAAGCCTTTATAAGGTGTTATAGTAAATAGTTGCAAAGCTTACTATTCCTAAAATAGTTGATAATTTTTTTTCAAATCATGGACCATAATCGTTAAACTTTTCACCAATATGTATTGACTATAGAGAAGGAAAACAAATATTGGTGATTTATATCAAAATACTATCTATTGGTCCGTTAATTTTTATGCTAACGTTTAACATTATTAAATCAATTAAAGCTGATAATTATGTTTCCTTACAAAATCAAAGACAAAATTGTCTATGAATTTCCAATTATGAGAAATTTCACTAGGGTTCATCTGTTCTTAACTACTTTGAATTATTAATTTCATATACATTTTTCTATGAACATGTTTTGAATTGAATTCGAATGGCGGATGTTGATGGAATTCGATTTTTGTTCCCACAAGCCCGTTAAGCTTATAAACATCTTGATTGTATGATTCAATATTCTAGAGAAATGAAATTTCCAAAAAGCTCGAAGAAAACAGAGAGAAATACAACAAAGCCAAGCAGAAAATTATAGAAACAAAGAAAAAGGTGATATGTTTGCATTGATATATATGTATATCAATAACGAAAATTGTATAATGATCGTTTGTAGGACTTTTCAGAATGAACACCGAAGTTTACCAACTGTCTTTTTGCATTTATTTTTAGATCCAAACGAAACTTAAAGAGAAAAAAGAACTTATGCTGCTTCCAACCAAAACAATACAGGTAATTCATGCATTCAAATATATATATATTAGTGTATGCTTCGTGGATTCCCTGTTTATTAATGACGACTCTTTCAATAAAAAATTATAATAAAACAAAAAGGATTTTATTGGTTACTTTTGTTGTTGGTTTTATTGTTTTAGGAAAAGAAATCCATTAATAAGCTAACCCGACAACTAAAGACGCTTCTGCGAATTTGTCGCATCTCTCGTAAAGAGATGAAAAGAAGACGAGAAAGGGTATATGAATGAGTATTTAAGTAAAATTTAAAATAATGATATTCATATAGATGGATGACCTATCCATTCCTTTAATTCATAGAAGTATTGTTTTCTAAGCATGTTTCCAGAAGTTGTTTACTGGAAGCTAGTTACTTCCAACAAAATGAACTTTGTGCACGTGAGAAAAAATGCGTATTTTTTTGTTAACAGCTTTTTTTAAAATCTGTTTTATGTTATTTACACAGAGAAGAAGATTACAAGAAAAGTATCGGAGGGTACGTTTCGGGAATATATCTTACCTAGAGTTAGAAAAAGTCAGTAAGCAAATCATTCTGATAACAAAAATATCAAGGCTTAATCTTAATGACATTTATTATTTTTGTGTCCAATACCTGTATTTCATAAATTTTGTTTATTTGTATTGAAGGAATGGGTTCAAAAGCAAGGCACAAGAAATCGGAAACACCGTATTATGGTTGGAAATCATTTCTTTTTGTTTTGCACACATTAAGTTTCAACTTAAATCATCCCATTTACATAATTTTTATTTAGACAAAAATATTTTAATTGTATATTAAACTCATTACAGAAAATTGTCTCGAGTGCTGGAAGGGAAAAATATTTACATAATACTTACTGAAATAATAAGCTAATTCAATCTGTATTTTCCTTCAGAAAATTATTCCAGGATCAGGACGAGAAAGATATGTTCCCAGAGATGTTGGTAAAATTTCCTTTTCAAAGGTACATTAAACCCGTCTCTTAAAACATACAGTACTATGAAGTCTGTATTTTATCGGGGTATTCTTCAATGTCAGCAAACAACTTAGCAGTTGTCAAGTCACATGAAACGAAACAGAGCAAACAATTGTTTGATTATTATATAAACAAGTCTGGCGCCATGCCTTTGTTTTATACATACCTGTTTTGTTTTAAGCTATTTTTCCTTTTTGGTAGGTCGTTAAGAACACACAAAAAACAATATCTAGTGTATGTCACATTATAAAAAAGAAGATGGCCTGAGCTTTGTTTACATAGCAAGAGTTATGAGCAGTGTATCTCATTTATATCCCCATGAGTGACTTCAATTTCGGTTCATAATAAAAAATACCTTAATCAGGCATTATGGACACAAATGTGACGGAAATAAAAATAAAACTCTAACCTCAAATCGTAATGATAATCCTGTGAATACATGTGATTTTTTTAAAACTAGTTTTATTTAGTTTTGGGGATTTTGGTAATTCTTTTTCAGAGAAAAGAACTTTTGGAAAAGCTAAAAGACAACAAAACAAAATACCAACAAGCGAAACAAAAACTCTTGAAAACAAAGAAAGAGGTGATGTTTTTATTCAAATAGAAACAAGAAATATAATGCATGGTATTAAAAATGTTATTTAATTGATCCTTTTTAAGCTCACCAAGACGAAATCGGAGGAAGCTTATCCATGGCGTCAGCTTCCGGATTGGCTAAAGATTTTACATAGAGCATGTACTGTATTTTAAGTTTTTCTTGACCCATTTTCGCCAGACTGGCTTGGATGGTGCATCTTGGCATGCTTCTAAGCTTAACGTACTTGCATGCTGAATCAGAGTAATACTTTTTAGTTGCCAGACGACGTTTTAGGGGAAGTTAATTTTTTTGGAACATGTGCCTATAATAACCATAGAATGCAATATTGTGTTGTTTCATATTATATGACATAGTATTGTATACAATATGATACAATTGAATATTAATGTATAAACAATAAATTAGTGTATCATAAGATCAACCAGAGCATTCCATTTGCTATTTTGATACAATATGGTTTTAAAGAGTAATGTCTCATCTCAGAGAGCTCTTTTATATTTCATTACTAGTTTTTGTTTTTTGGGGGTTTTTTTTTGGGGGGGGGGGGTATTTTTTTGGGGGGGGGGGGTGCATTTTGTTTCAGTATTTGTTTCATTACAATTTTAAGACTTTCAATTCTAGCTACGGGCAAAAATCAAAGAAGAGAAAGAACTGTCGTTGATTCCAGCTAAAACATTGAAGGTAAGTTATGAATATGTTTGAATATGACAAGGTCAATGTGGTTTTTAATTGATTGATTTCTCCTGTGTCTTTTTTTAAGGAGAAGAAATTGATTCAGAAACGCAAAGAAAAGTTAAAACAAAAAATTAAAAAGTACCGCAGAATCTGCCGTATTTCCGTGAAAGAGCTGAGAAGAAGTCGAGAAAGGGTATTGGTTTTGTTTGTTGTAGGAAAAAAAACTTTCGATTTCAAAATCTATAAGTAGGCATTTTCCCCACAATTACTATAAGTAAACAATAAAAATATATTCCTAATCATATTTCAAATGCTGCTTTTACTTGAATATAACCAGAGAAGAAGACTGCAAGAAAAGTATCGAAGGGTATGTTTTACGTGTTCTTGGTTTTCACTTCATTGAAAGACGACAAAATTTTAAAACAAAAATGACTTATTTAATGCATCTGGGAAAAAAAAGTCATATTAATTTTAAACAGAGAAAATATGTAAAGTGTTTTTTTTAATCTTTTGATATTCATGATACGTACACTTTTTTGTATTGAAGGAAAAAGTTATAACTAAACGTAGAAGATATCCAAAAAAACATACAATGGTAAGAATATATTTGTGTTTAAAGTGAGCATAAAAATGCTTGTAATCTTCAAATTCAACTCAAGTTATGTAGGTTCTACATAATATTTCAGAAAATAATCCCAGGAGCTGGGAGAAAACCATATGTTCCCAGAGGAGGGGTCAAAATTTCCTTTGCAAAGGTACACTAACTAGTCTTTAAATGCATTGTTCTTATTATGGTCGATTGATCAGAATCAATTATAAGACATACTAGCATTTAATTGTTTTCACCTGTTTCTTTCTTATTTAAGTATTTTATATGTGTCTATTTCAGAACAAAGAGATTCTCGAGAAGCTCAAAGATAATAAAAAGAAATACAAGCAAGGAAAGCAAAAACTTTTAGAAACAAAGGAACAGGTAAATCGTACAATAAGAAAAATCTAGCCTGTTAAGTGACCCACTTGCGTGGAAGGGATGAGTTGGGATTTATTATTGTCTTAATCGTTGAAGGAATAATGTAGCTCACTACACCTTGAAATAGTTTCTCAAATCAACAGAAATTTTTTTAATAATGATATATAGCATTATGCATGATAATTATATATTAAAGTCAAGTACGCAAAAAATTGCAAATTTGAATTTAAAACTATAAGATTTTCAAACATTTAATACTTATATCGCCACTCTGTGACGTAATGTCTTTAGAGGTTAAGGTGGTGTGTGACACTTTCATATTTTGACGTATTCCGATTGAAATAAACAATAAAATCAAGTGTAATTTGTAGAAATGTTTTCTTTCCCGAAAATATTACCTAACAATGAAGCACAATGGGTTAGAGCGTTAACCACGGATCTGTAAGTCGTGAGTTCGAATACCACTGGGGCCTTTATAATTTTCACCTTTCCAACAATTTTTCAAACATTTTTTTTTGGTTCAATATTGTAAAATTTGAAAATTCTAAATCTGTAAAAGTTTTTTGATTGTATTGTACTTTTATCCACGTTAATATCGACATGTTTCCCATTCCACCTTAAGTGTTGCTGTATATAATGAAGTATCTTGATAATTTTCCTTTTTTTCTAAAATTCTAGTTACGGGCAAAAATCAAAGAGAAGAAAGAACTGTCGTTGATTCCAGCTAAAACATTGAAGGTATTTATAAGTACACTTGTATAGTAAAGGATTAAAGGTTTATGAAATCGTTCAATTGCTGTTGAAGTAAAACTAATCTGTTTTAGAAGAAGAAATTGATTCAGAAACGCAAAGACAAACTTCAACAAAAAATTGAAAAGTACCGAAGAATCTGCCGTATTTCCGTGAAAGAGCTGAGAAGAAGTCGAGAAAAGGTATTTGTTTGGTTTGTTGTAGGAAAAAAAACTTTCAATTTCAAAATTTATAAGTAGGCATTTTTCCCACAATTACTAAAAATATATTCCTAATCATATTTCAAATGCTGCTTTTACTTGAATTTACCCAGAGAAGAAGACTGCAAGAAAAGTATCGAAGGGTATGTTTTACGTGTTCTTGGTTTTCACTTCATTGAAAGACGACAAAATTTTAAAACAAAAATGACTTTTTAATGCATCTGGAAAAAAAGACATATTAATTTAAAACAGAAAAAATATGTAAAGTGTTTTTTTTTAATCTTTTGATATTCATGATACGTGTACTTTTTTGTATTGAAGGAAAAAGTTATAACTAAAGGTAGAAGATATCCAAAAAAACATACAATGGTAAGAATATATTTGTGTTTAAAGTGAGCATAAAAATGCTTGTAATCTTCAAATTCAACTCAAGTTATGTAGGTTCTACATAATATTTCAGAAAATAATCCCAGGAGCTGGGAGAAAACCATATGTTCTTAGAGGAGGGGTCAAAATTTCCTTTGCAAAGGTACACTAAATAGTCTTTACACTACTGGCTCTAAAAAGTACTGAAAGTGCCATTTTTTACTGATAATTTCTGATATTTACTGATATTGTACTGTTAGTGCTGAGAATTGCTGATATTTACTGATAATTTTACTGCTGTTACTGATAATTACTGTGGGTTCTGATATTTACTGATATTTACTGATGCTTTTGCTGTGAGCTCTGATAATTACTGATATTTACTGAGATTTATTGTTGGTACTGAGAATTGCTGATAATTACTGAGAATTACAGGCAGGGGATTTTTAAGAGATTAATTCTAATTACTGTAACATGCAAATTATATTTATTTAAAATTATCGGTAAACAAATACCGGGCATTTTAAAAAAAGAAATATGTAAGATCTTACTAAAGTTTTATCAACAGTAACTTCTTTTTTACAACCACAAAAATTAGATTTGATTATTCTTCTTATAATCTGCTTATTTATTTCAATGGATATTTTTTTCTGTTTGTTCTTGTTCTAAGTTTTATTTTAGCTGATTAACACAATTCAGCACATAAATAAATGAATGTAGAAATTGCAGAATTGCTATATATCCCACCCTCGTGCGCCAATCCACTCGATACTACAGTGTTACATTGTATATATAAAACAATCCATAGTAAAAAAAAAAAACTATAAAGATTTTAACCACTGTATGTAATTTATAAACATCTATTTAATGATTCTAAATTTTGAGCGATCAACTCTTTAATTGAACCGTGTTAAATATTTATAATTATAAACTTAAGATGTTTTTATCCCGGTCATAATCACTAATTTTGTTTTCAAAATAAAATCAAACACTTTTGTTTCACATTGTATTTCCCGGCCATTTATATTTGTTTATTCTGAGGCTGCAAGACATATATACAGGTGGACAATTTTCACACCTTGCCGCCCCCTTGCCACGGTCACTCTGTCGTGTATATATTCTGAGCGCTGTGTTAGTTCTGAGGGTTTTCTTGATCCCAGACATACAAAAAAATCTTTTCAGCGACTGCCAGACATATACACAGGTGGTCAATTTTCACACCTTGCCGTGGTCACCCTGTCGTGTGTATAGTCTGAGTGCTCTCTGTTAGTTCTGAGGTTTTTCTTAATCCCAGACATACAACATTTTTTTTCTGCTTGCTTTTAGGCGTGGAGATTAAATATCTAAGCGTTCATAGATTAAGGAAAATCAGTTAAATTGTGTGTCTTATTTTCAAAATTATATAGCCGCTGGTCATATAACCGCATACAAGTGCATGAATAAAGTATTAATGAGAGAGAGAGAGAGAGAGAGAGAGAGAGAGAGAGGTGTTTTTAATCAAATCGCTGTTGCAATTGGTGGTTATGATACTGTAATGGGACATAATCATGCTTATGCCTTTCTGCATTGACGCCTCAAAATACGTTATGATAGATTATCTGAGAGAGAGAGAGAGAGAGAGAGAGAGAGAGAGAGAGAGAGAGAGAAAATTAAAGCATGATAAGCCGTAACAGTTTTTCACTATATTAAGCTGGTGTTCTTTGTAGTCTTAGAAAAGTTTACACTCGAAATCTGTGTTTGAAATGGCGGTTGTGATGCTGAAATATAACTTTATCGTGCTAATGCCGTTATGCCATTTTGACTCGGAAACTCAAATTTTAGGACTAGATAATATATGCGAGCAAGAGAGAGAGAGAGAGAGAGAGAGAGCAGGGTGGGCAGATTTACAATAATAGAACAAGATCATGACAACATTACTTAGCCGTGCAACAGAAGATATATTACAAATGTATTAAAAGAGAAAGAGTGAAAGGTCGGACAATAAAAATTATTCTTCGCCGATTGTTACCTATTTTGATTTTAGCAAATGGTAGGAGAGAGAGAGAGAGAGAGAGAGAGAGAGATTATTCATCCAAATTTTTTGAATCAATTGAATGCGGAACAAATTAAATAAGATGATGAATATGAAAATCATTCTAATACGTTATTTATATTGTTGTCAATAAAAATAATACTTTTTTCTTTGAATAAATATTCTCAAGATCATGGATTCCTGTATACGGATATTACGTAATGTCATACACAAGGTGCCAGACTGACAATTTACAAGGTTGAATTGCGACATTCAAACCTCTTGATCTGCTGAAAGTATGTATACTATACACAGATACTGCCTCGCTAATCTTTCTGTGAAGTAAAACCTCAAAGACATTATAAAGTCCTGACCGGGTATCTCTCTATTTTGAAAAGAAAAAAAATCATGTGAAGAATTATGGGGTTTTTCATTGTTGAAAAAAAAATGTCCACCGCATTTAGAAATTAAAATTTTTGTAGAGTTTAAGTACCAATTTTTGACCGGCTTTCTAATATTGTCTAAAATGTGATCTGTGAGTTTCCGAAGTTCAAAAGAAGCTAAATATCAAATAAATAAAACTTAAGAATATATGATTAAATAGATTGTATTAAATCTGAAATATGTGTTATTTAATTATTAACAGACAATGTTATGGCCATTAAAATATTCTCAGTAATTATTAGCAATTCTCAGTACCAACAGTAAATCTCAGTAAATATCAGTAATTATCAGAGCTCACAGCAAAAGCATCAGTAAATATCAGTAAATATCAGAACCAACAGCAATTATCAGTAACAGCAGTAAAATTATCAGTAAATATCAGCAATTCTCAGCACTAACAGTACAATATCAGTAAATATCAGAAATTATCAGTAAAAAATGGCACTTTCAGTACTTTTTAGAGCCAGTAGTGTTAAATGCATTGTTCTTATTATGGTCGATTGATCAGAATCAATTATAAGACATACTAGCATTTAATTGTTTTCACCTGTTTCTTTCTTATTTAAGTATTTTATATGTTTCTATTTCAGAACAAAGAGATTCTCGAGAAGCTTAAGGATAACAAAAACAAATACAAGCAAGCAAAGCAAAAACTTTTAGAAACAAAGGAAAAGGTAAATCGTACAATAAGAAAAATCTAGCCTGTTAAGTGACCAACTTGCGTGGAAGGGATGAGTCAGAATTTATTATTGTCTTAATCGTTGAAGGAATAATGTAGCTCACTACACCTTGAAATAGTTTCTCAAATCAACAGAATTTTATTTAATAATCATAGCATTATGCATGATAATTATATTTTAAAGTCAAGTACGCAAAAAATTGCAAATTTGAATTTAAAACTATAAGATTTTCAAACATTTAATATTTAAATCGCCACTCTGTGACGTAATGTCTTTAGAGGTTAAGGTGGTGTGTGACACTTTCATATTTTGACGTATTCCGATTGAAATAAACAATAAAATCAAGTGTAATTAGTAGAAATGTTTTCTTTCCCGAAAATATTACCAAACAATGAAGCACAATGGGTTAGAGCGTTAACCACGGATCTGTAAGTCGTGAGTTCGAATACCACTGGGGCCTTTATAATTTTCACCTTTCCAACAATTTTTCAAACATTTTTTTTTTCGTTAAATATTGTAAAATTTGAAAATTCTAAATCTGTAAAAGTTTTTTGATTGTATTGTACTTTTATCCACGTTATTATCGACATGTTTCCCATTCCACCTTAAGTGTTGCTGTATATAATGAAGTATCTTGATAATTTTCCTTTTTTTCTTAAATTCTAGTTACGGGCAAAAATCAAAGAGAAGAAAGAACTGTCGTTGATTCCAGCTAAAACATTGAAGGTATTTATAAGTACACTTGTATAGTAAGAGATTAAAGGTTTATAAAATCGTTTAATTGCTGTTGAAGTAAAACTAATCTGTTTTAGAAGAAGAAATTGATTCAGAAACGCAAAGACAAACTTCAACAAAAAATTGAAAAGTACCGAAGAATCTGCCGTATTTCCGTGAAAGAGCTGAGAAGAAGTCGAGAAAGGGTATTTGTTTGGTTTGTTGTAGGAAAAAAAACTTTCAATTTCAAAATTTATAAGTAGGCATTTTTCCCACAATTACTATAAGTAAACAATAAAAATATATTCCTAATCATATTTCAAATGCTGATTTTACTTGAATATAACCAGAGAAGAAGACTGCAAGAAAAGTATCGAAGGGTATGTTTTACGTGTTCTTGGTTTTCACTTCATTGAAAGACGACAAAATTTTAAAACAAAAAAGACTTATTTAATGCATCTGGGAAAAAAGTCAAATTAATTTTAAACAGAGAAAATATGTAAAGTGTTTTTTTTTTTAAATCTTTTGATATTCATGATACGTGTACTTTTTTGTATTGAAGGAAAAAGTTGTAACTAAACGTAGAAGATATCCTAAAAAACATACAATGGTAAGAATATATTTGTGTTTAAAGTGAGCATAAAAATGCTTGTAATCTTCAAATTCAACTCAAGTTATGTAGGTTCTACATAATATTTCAGAAAATAATCCCAGGAGCTGGGAGAAAACCATATGTTCCCAGAGGAGGGGTCAAAATTTCCTTTGCAAAGGTACACTAAATAGTCTTTAAATGCATTGTTCTTATTATGGTCGATTGATCAGGATCAATTATAAGACATACTAGCATTTAAAGTAGATCCAGTGTTCTGTGACGTCACACTTTTTTGTAAAACTTTGAATTCTTTCAAAATTGTGCAAGATAGTTTTATTTATTTTATGTGAATATAATCACATGGATGTAATTAGAATTATTGGTAGGTTAAAGATATTTTCGCACTTAATTTTATACTAAATTTCCAAATTTTTATATATTTTATCTATGCAAAGGGGAAATAACTCTTTTTCTGACTTTTCTCTCAGTTGTATGTCTAAATGCTATAGTTTTTCTTATTCCAACGATTAATTTTAAAATATTTTTGTAGTTTTAGTTTTCTGATAAAGTTGACATTAAAATTAAACAAGAAAAACAAATTTCTGCATACAAGATTTTACTTTTAACAGAAAAAAAATACATTTTTCTAATGCTAAAATATGCTTTAGTTTATGTTTATCTGGCATCTCAAAAAGTGTGATGACATGTATATTTTTTCTAACAATTGATGACATTTAAGTCTATTAAGTCGAAACCAGTTCGGTTTTTCAACTTTCCTCAGAGAATTTTACGAGTATGGAGCTACCTTAATTATTTTCACCTGTTTCTTTCTTATTTAAGTATTTTATATTTTTCTATTTCAGAACAAAGAGATTCTCGAGAAGCTTGAAGATAATAAAAAGAAATACAAGCAAGGAAAGCAAAAACTTTTAGAAACGAAGGAACAGGTAAATCGTACAATAAGAAAAATCTAGCCTGTTAAGTGACCAACTTGCGTGGAAGGGATGAGTCAGAATTTATTATTGTCTTAATCGTTGAAGGAATAATGTAGCTCACTATACCTTGAAATAGTTTCTCAAATCAACAGAATTTTATTTAATAATCATAGCATTATGCATGATAATTATATTTTAAAGTCAAATACACAATAAATTGCAAATTTGAATTTAAAACTATAAGATTTTCAAACATTTAATACTTAAATCGCCACTCTGTGACGTAATGTCTTTAGAGGTTAAGGTGGTGTGTGACACTTTCATATTTTGAAGTATTCCGATTGAAATAAACAATAAAATCAAGTGTAATTTGTAGAAATGTTTTCTTTCCCGAAAATATTACCAAACAACGAAGCACAATGGGTTAGAGCGTTAACCACGGATCTGTAAGTCGTGAGTTCGAATACCACTGGGGCCTTTATAATTTTCACCTTTCCAACAATTTTTCAAACATTTTTTTGGTTAAATATTGTAAAATTTGAAAATTCTAAATCTGTAAAAGTTTTTTGATTGTATTGTACTTTTATCCACGTTAATATCGACATGTTTCCCAATCCACCTTAAGTGTTGCTGTATATAATGAAGTATCTTGATAATTTTTCTTTTTTTCTTAAATTCTAGTTACGGGCAAAAATCAAAGAGAAGAAAGAACTGTCGTTGATTCCAGCTAAAACATTGAAGGTATTTATAAGTATATTTGTATAGTAAGAGATTAAAGGTTTATGAAATCGTTTAATTGCTGTTAAAGTAAAACTAATCTGTTTTAGAAGAAGAAATTGATTCAGAAACGCAAAGACAAACTTCAACAAAAAATTGAAAAGTACCGCAGAATCTGCCGTATTTCCGTGAAAGAGCTGAGAAGAAGTCGAGAAAGGGTATTGGTTTTGTTTGTTGTAGGAAAAAAACTTTCAATTTCAAAATTTATAAGTAGGCATTTTTCCCACAATTACTATAAGTAAACAATAAAAATATATTCCTAATCATATTTCAAATGCTGATTTTACTTGAATATAACCAGAGAAGAAGACTGCAAGAAAAGTATCGAAGGGTATGTTTTACGTGTTCTTGGTTTTCACTTCATTGAAAGACGACAAAATTTTAAAACAAAAATGACTTATTTAATGCATCTGGGAAAAAAGTCAAATTAATTTTAAACAGAGAAAATATGTAAAGTGTTTTTTTTTTTAAATCTTTTGATATTCATGATACGTGTACTTTTTTGTATTGAAGGAAAAAGTTGTAACTAAACGTAGAAGATATCCTAAAAAACATACAATGGTAAGAATATATTTGTGTTTAAAGTGAGCATAAAAATGCTTGTAATCTTCAAATTCAACTCAAGTTATGTAGGTTCTACATAATATTTCAGAAAATAATCCCAGGAGCTGGGAGAAAACCATATGTTCCCAGAGGAGGGGTCAAAATTTCCTTTGCAAAGGTACACTAAATAGTCTTTAAATGCATTGTTCTTATTATGGTCGATTGATCAGGATCAATTATAAGACATACTAGCATTTAAAGTAGATCCAGTGTTCTGTGACGTCACACTTTTTTGTAAAACTTTGAATTCTTTCAAAATTGTGCAAGATAGTTTTATTTATTTTATGTGAATATAATCACATGGATGTAATTAGAATTATTGGTAGGTTAAAGATATTTTCGCACTTAATTTTATACTAAATTTCCAAATTTTTATATATTTTATCTATGCAAAGGGGAAATAACTCTTTTTCTGACTTTTCTCTCAGTTGTATGTCTAAAAGCTATAGTTTTTCTTATTCCAACGATTAATTTTAAAATATTTTTGTAGTTTTAGTTTTCTGATAAAGTTGACATTAAAATTAAACAAGAAAAACAAATTTCTGCATACAAGATTTTACTTTTAACAGAAAAAAAATACATTTTTCTAATGCTAAAATATGCTTTAGTTTATGTTTATCTGGCATCTCAAAAAGTGTGATGACATGTATATTTTTTCTAACAATTGATGACATTTAAGTCTATTAAGTCGAAACCAGTTCGGTTTTTCAACTTTCCTCAGAGAATTTTACGAGTATGGAGCTACCTTAATTATTTTCACCTGTTTCTTTCTTATTTAAGTATTTTATATTTTTCTATTTCAGAACAAAGAGATTCTCGAGAAGCTTAAAGATAATAAAAAGAAATACAAGCAAGGAAAGCAAAAACTTTTAGAAACGAAGGAACAGGTAAATCGTACAATAAGAAAAATCTAGCCTGTTAAGTGACCAACTTGCGTGGAAGGGATGAGTCGGAATTTATTATTGTCTTAATCGTTGAAGGAATAATGTAGCTCACTACACCTTGAAATAGTTTCTCAAATCAACAGAATTTTATTTAATAATCATAGCATTATGCATGATAATTATATTTTAAAGTCAAATACACAATAAATTGCAAATTTGAATTTAAAACTATAAGATTTTCAAACATTTAATACTTAAATCGCCACTCTGTGACGTAATGTCTTTAGAGGTTAAGGTGGTGTGTGACACTTTCATATTTTGACGTATTCCGATTGAAATAAACAATAAAATCAAGTGTAATTTGTAGAAATGTTTTCTTTCCCGAAAATATTACCAAACAACGAAGCACAATGGGTTAGAGCGTTAACCACGGATCTGTAAGTCGTGAGTTCGAATACCACTGGGGCCTTTATAATTTTCACCTTTCCAACAATTGTTCAAACATTTTTTAGGTTAAATATTGTAAAATTTGAAAATTCTAACTCTGTAAAAGTTTTTTGATTGTATTGTACTTTTATCCGCGTTAATATCGACATGTTTCCCATACTACCTTAAGTGTTGCTGTATATAATGAAGTATCTTGATAATTTTCCTTTTTTTCTTAAATTCTAGTTACGGGCAAAAATCAAAGAGAAGAAAGAACTGTCGTTGATTCCAGCTAAAACATTGAAGGTATTTATAATATATTTGTATAGTAAGAGATTAAAGGTTTATAAAATCGTTTAATTGCCGTTGAAGTAAAACTAATCTGTTTTAGAAGAAGAAATTGATTCAGAAACGCAAAGACATACTTCAACAAAAAATTAAAAAGTACCGAAGAATCTGCCGTATTTCCGTGAAGGAGCTGAGAAGAAGTCGAGAAAGGGTATTTAATTTTCCTATTACATATGCAGTGATAATGCTAGATATTGAAATTTAATACCCAATCAGAACGATAACAAATCACATAATGGTACTAGAATGTTAAATGTATAAACGTTGAAATCCCATTATATGTGAATATTTCATGTATTGCAGAAAAGAAGATTACAAGAAAAATATTTACCTCAGAAGGTATAGCATAATCAAAAACATTCATCACTTCTATAAAAGAAATATTATTCAAATTTCAACATGAAACCTCAGGTGAGATTAAGAAAACTCTTCACTTTTTCGATGGATGCAAAATTTTTCGATAATGAGTTAAGGATTACGTTTACTCAGAATGGAAACAAATTCCACTCATGATAATAAAAAACCATTTATTGTGTGTTAAAAGACCTTTTATTGTACTGTTATTTTTCACTTTCATAAAAGAAGGTCAATTACCTACTTTTTGAGTTAATGGTCATTGAATATTTTTAAAAATTTAAGAAAAATCCCTAAAATGTTTACACTATGATTAAAAAATTTTTAATTGTAAAAATAATAAAAGTGGTTAAACTCTTTTATAAAAATGTAATACAGTTTATGAATGGCAATGCCATTTTAATGATACAAAGCATTAAGTTTTAGTTGACAATTTTTATATAAATAAAATATTCCAACCCGAGTTTCCTCTATCAGTTTTAAAATCCCTACACAGTTTTGGTTCATTTTAACAAAAAAAAACCTGACTGATGATAATAATAAAACATTTGTAGCATTAAAATAATTATATTGACCTTATTCTGCTGCTATAATTTATACAAGATCAATGATCAAAATTTTGAGATTTGGTGTATTTGATTGTTTTTAAGCATTTTTCAATATTTTTGTAGTGTGTGCAATACGGCTAACTAAATGAAAATCTGTGGTAAAACCAACAGAAAATATGCAAAATTATGTTGACTAACGAATAAAATCCTAACTTTTAATATTGTATCGCTGCCAAATATATTTCAATGAAAAACAAAATTTGAAAAAAAAATCCTCTGTTTTGCTAAGTCGAATTTTGTTTGAACCTAATTCCATAATAAAGTAAAAATATCGAATGAAAATGTCAATAATAATTCGTTTCAATAATAATTTATGTGTTTAGAACAAATTTTACTCATGACATTTACTTTCTAACAATTCGAATTTGAGAACTCAAACCCTGGGTAAAAAACGTCCGTAACTTTTAAATCTTACATGGAATTTCAATTAGAAAAGTCTTATTTGAAAAAAGGTTCAATTTGATAGGCCAAAACTGCAAGTAGAAAAGTTATGAAAAATTGTTATTTTTTTGTATTCATTTATTTTTTTCCTAGACAAAACAGAATAAAAGGAAATCAATGGTAAGATTATATTAAAGTTAATCTTAACCATTTTTTGTTGGTATTTGGAATAAATTTATCACAATGAGATATGTGGGTGTTATACAAATTATTTATGGACACTATTGCAGAGGATAGTGCCATCTAATAGAAAGACCAGAAAGCTCACAAAAGGGACTATGAAAATCATGTTTAAAAGAAGGAACCCAAGTAAAACCGCGTAAGGTAATGTTATTTTGGTGTGTGTTTTTTTTTTTTTTTGCAATTCAAAAATCAGAGAGAGAGAGAGAGAGCGAGAGAGAGAGATGTTTAAATAACTACTTGTACTAATTTCAGAAATTTCATCGCAGTGATCTGATACTGAAGTATATACGAAAGACTCATACATAAGAATATTTACTTTATGACAACTGGGCGGCAAAGAAAAATTCCTTCTAGCTTGCAAGAAATATAAGCTTCACTGGCAAGGAAAATCATCGAACAAAAAGCTGACAAACATTGTGAGAGAGACAGGACAGCTAACATTGCCGAAAGTGACTGTTGACAACGCGTAAATTATGTGGTCTGTGATATTATTGAATTAGAAACCATTATTCCTTTTTCTTTTAAGTACTTTCCATTTCAGACATTTTAACGGAAATAAAATGTAGACTATGTTGTAGGTTATAGAAAAAATCTTTCCTTTCCTTCAAAAAGTTTAAAAATTACTTTAAAAATGTACGTATTACGTACCGGTAAGTTGATAAACTAGTACTTTATTCCTGATTATATGCTACTGAAAATTATTATCCTTTACTTCTGCCATAAGAATATTCTGTAGCCGATTCTCAAACTGATCTTGTTATTTTGTGCCATTAAAAGCTATTATAAAATGTAAAGCATATTTATTTTCAATGCCATTGCCATGGTTCTGTGAGTGATCATCTGTCTTATTTAAGAATTTGTCATATAAGCTGGTTTTGTGCTCATTCAAATCATTTTTCTGGAAATCTATCACTCAAAGATTAACATGGTTAATCAAAAGCCTAACCAATTTAGGTGGTATGGAACATCTGTCGATATCAATGTGGATTAAAATATATTATAATCAAAATATCTTTGACGGTTGAGAATTTTCAAAATTTACAATATTTAACCAAACATACGTTTTAAATTTTTTTTTGAAATGGTAAGATTTTAAAATGCCCCGCGGGATTCAAACTCGTGACTTACACAATCGTAGTGTACCTTCTAACCACCCCCCCCCCCCTTTAACCTACTGCATAACGCTTTTAGTTAACAATTTTGGTAAAGAAACTATATAAAAGATTAAACTTGATTTTACTGTTCATTTTGATGGGTAGTTCGTCACAATATGGGAGCTGTCCAATACCACTTTAAAGGGACTTGGACACGATTTAAGATCAAAAAGTTTATTTTTATTTTTTTATGTATAAAATGGTTAACTGGTGCATTTTAAATAATTGACCAAAATATTAAATGTTAAAGTCAAGTTACAAGCGAGAAACGGAGGTAATAATTGATAGTAATGTAAACAACGCTCGAGTCTTATAGTTGTTTACAAAAAATGTTATGTAGAATTTTACCATTTCTTAGACAAAATGACTTGTAAAAAACAATTTAAACTAATTCAATATCTTCATAAATACTATTATCAACAAAAGAAAGTTACATTTGATTGAAACTTACACCAATACAACACATATGTAAAGATGACAATATTCGAGCTTTGTTTACAAAACAAAGAATTATGAACTCTTTATCATGCTTATAACTTGATATTTGAGTTTCAAATTTTGACATAGTATTATAAACTTCTATACTTATCAGTATAAACATTGAAAATGGAAAAATAAAATTTGAAAATCTTAAGTCAAATCGTGTCCAAGTCCCTTTAACATACTTGCTTCCTATGCTGGGCGAAACACCTGCATATCTTTAGTACAGATCAAGTTTTCTCCTTTCAGAAAATCATAATTAAGATTGAATAAAGTTAGAAATATATTTATTTATTACCACAGTAGTATACAATCAAGTAGATGTCATGCATCTCCAGTATATTCCCAAAGTCTACCATGCATAAACTATTGCAAAAGGGAAAACTGCATATAATTTTACAAATGTACAAAATTTTTACATTTCAAGTGCATGTCAAAATACACGCAGTTCATATGTATAAATAAAGACTATGTACAAAATGTACAATGCATAATGATATTAAAATGTTTTCAAAAAATCATACTAAATGCATAATTCCTTTGTTCTTCTTTAAAGCACTTCAAGAATTAAGTTTACAGAATAGTATGGCAAGGATATTGTCAACTTAAACATCTGTTTGTTTTGGTTTGTTACGACAGAAACACATGAAAAAACGACAGTCAAATCTCCAGTGTCTGTTCTCCATCACAATTTGATCTTTATGGTCAATGAGTTCCATAGGTTTACCATGTTTTGTTCCCTTTTCTTTCTTAGACTCATTTTCCTATAAAGAAAATAGCAAAAACAGGTTTAACTAAGAGTTACCTTTCTTTTCATATAAAACCACATTGTAAAATAAGCAATTTAGTTTCATATAAAATTGCACTGTAAATTGAGCAATGTAGTTTCATTTAAAATCGCATTGTGAAGTAGTTACCTCTTCTTCATTTCTTCTTCTAGCAAGCCTTTCCACGTCGTCCATATCGTATAACTTGATCTCAAAAGGTTCCTCTTTGATTCTCTGAATCTGTCTCGTATCCACCCATGCCTTTGATGAGGGACTTAATATCACGGACCCCTTGCCATCAGGACTTTCACTGGATCTCCCAGGTGCTGAACGACTACGTTTTGTACCTATTAATTAAAAATAAAATACATCATTTATACTTTTCTAAACATTATTTTCCAATAATTATTATATCAATTAAATTCTAAATTTAAATGCACTCACTTGACTTCTTTTTCTTGGATCCTTTCTTTTTATCGTTTGGGGATTCACTAGTGCTTTCCTCCTGACCAGATGACGTCACTGAGGCCTCTTCACTGTCTCTTAGCATGCTCTCATACCCACTGCTGGTTCCACCAGTCAGAAGTTTGTCTTTGATTCCTAGCTGGGACCTCAGGTCAGCACTGACTGTGCTGCTATTGTCACTTCCATGTCCACTGCTAGAATGGCTAGGAGTGCGAGGCTTTGTGACGGTGCTGTATGGAGAAAGCAATTTCTTTTCATGTGCAACAATACCACTGTCGTTACCACTATCGGAATCTGTTCCTCTGTTGGATGTATTCAGCTCTACTACTCGACCGTTTCCGACTTTGTACTCCTTGTCCTTCTTGCGCGAACTTTTGCTGGAGAAAATCGGAAGCTTACTTGGTGATGGAGACTTCGAGGACTTAGAAGATGGGCTACTGGCAATGGGAAGAGAAGACTGAGATGACATTGAAGACGTTGAAATCTGACGAGACTTTTCTTTTGTACGGCTAACATGACTTCCTGGTGAAGATGTTCGACTTGAATATGACCCAGTAGATTTAGGACTGAGACTAATATCCTTACAGCGGGAAGGACTGGCACTATGAGACTTGCATGAGGGTTTTGGAAGAGGGGGTTTAGACTTTGATTTTCGGCAATCAGGTTCTTCATACTTCAAAACTGAGGTAGCTTTCTGGTAAATATCTACATTCTGACTAGAAATATGTTGCACTTGGTTGATGATATATTCTCCTCTAATAAAATTCACATCAATTCTGTCTTGATAATCAAGTTCATTGACTAAATTTGGATTTGAAGCACCATCTGGTTTACGATGTAGGGAAGAGATAGGTTTTGCCTTATCGTAAATGAATAAGCTTTCTTTGATGTTGGGATTAATTTCACTGCTTTGATAAGACTGACCCTGCACAAGTTTTTGCTCATCTTCAGCAATTGGCTCTGCAACAAGAGTTTTTAAACTTTCAGCAGTTAATGAATGAGGAATACTGAACTCTTTAGCAAGGAGTGGTTCATTTTCACAATCCGAGTCATCGTCTTTGCTGACACTACTAAACGTATCATTATCTGGGATGTCAACATTTTTCACGTCACTCTTTTCAAGTTGGGCATCCATTTGCATTTCGTAGATTGATTCTCTGTGGAGCGAATTAGTGTTTTCACCAGCATCTACACTACTGTCAAAGCTAATGTCTCCAATGTTGCACTCTGCCATTTCATCCGGTCGACCATCACTGCTGCAAGGAGCTGTGTTCATGGTAGTTTCACACTGAGAGTCCATTTCAGCTGTTGTTTCCAACTGAATGCTACTACAAGAAGACACATCCTGAGACGTATTCAATTCAGATGTCCTCACAGGGAGATCACTACAGAAGTCATTTACAGAAACAAAGTTTTCACAATTAGATTGTGTCTGCTCCAGTGATACAGACTGTATCCAGTCCTTAACTCGTTTAGTTGGATTTTGAGGGGTGGGCAAATGTGACTTTTGCAGTTTACCAATTGATTGCGAGTCACACTTTGTTTTCCTTGGAGCACATGGTGAATTAAGGGGAGACTGTTTAGGTGTAGAAGCACTCAGTTTACGATGAGACTCTGGTTTTGGCTTTTTAATTTTACATGGTGTTTCAGCAGTTTCAGATCGATCTTCTCTCTTAGGAGCACTACTATTGTCAGCAATTGCACTATGTTTTTGCACCCAGTCGCGCACAAAAGGCTTCACACTTTGCTGGGGTGCATCTGGTTTATCCTCTGGTTCATGTAAACTTACTGGTCTGGAGTCTGGGCCTTGCACAGTCAGAGATGAACTGCTATCCTCACTTAATGTACTATCCGGTCGATCTTTGATATCAAGCAATGGTCTTTTGTGCTTTGAGTGTTTATCTCCTTTACAGCTACTGTGCACAGTTGCTTTAGAATGACTGACTTTAGCTTCTCGGTTTTGCAGTTTAGATTCGGCTATCATTTCTCTGGGGCCATCTACCCACTGTTCCTCTGCATTCATTTTTGGATTGAACAAATGCTTATTGGCTGGGTCCAGTGTATTGACAAGTTCTTGCTTGACAAATGCCTGTGGTCCGTCAATCCACTGCTCCTCCACCTGTTTGCTCTTTGAATAGATCCCTGGTCCATCAATCCACTGCTCTCCTTTCAATTGATCTGAAGGGGGTCCCTTCACTATCAATCTTTGAGGTGAATCCTGGGATCTGGAACGAGTTTGGGATTTAAGTGGATGTTGGACAGGCCCAACAATAGGTGAAACTGGTGGTGATTTGGCATGGGTTTGCACAACGCTGACATCTCTAACTACAGAAGGGGACGACACGGCTATGGCAGGCTGGGGGTGGAATCTGGGAGATATTATTCTATTCACATTAAAATTCTCCTTTTGAATCAATGCCGCTCTTCCATATCTAAAATCTGAAGAAGCACGACTTCTTCCACTGTCTGAATTTGATCCTTCATCTCCAGATGATCTGGAGCCACTTGGTCTCCGGGGTAATCTTGGATTTGTTCTAGGAACAGATCTTGGTGGTCCTTCATTGTCCGTTATTTCCCGATCACTGAGAGATTGTCCGTGAGCACCAACATAAATTACTGTATCACAAGACTGTTCACTGCTAGAGGTATAATAGTCAGGGTCAGAGTGTGAAGAGTGGTACAGTATGTCTTCTCTTAGGGTCCCCATTCTGCACCCCTTAAATGGCCTTCTAAGTCTTCCATCATCCGTGGAACTGTCATCTGAACTTGTACTTGAAAACTACAAACAAGAAATACTTATATATTAAGAAATCCTGTTGGAACAATAGGAAGAAATTTTCAATTTATTGTCACAATTGTAATTGCTGTGTATTACCTTTGTTTTTCTCCTCCTCATTCTGTGAATACGGGCTGCCAGCTGAATGACCTGTAGAGTCTCGTTATGATGACTTACAGCAGAAGAGACATGGACAAGCATACAAGTCCGACACGAAACTCCTCCAAGTGAATCTCTCAACAGCTGGGCCACTTTGCTATCTCTGAAAGACAAAAATAATATTCTTAAATTCACAATGTTTCCATGGCTATTCTATTAAAATCGAGAGATATCCCGACCACCTTATCTAACCATTTAATGAACAAGCTCCGAGCTGTATGTCTTGAAACTTCAACTCACTTAGGAAGCAAGCAGGATATGTTATCCACTAATTAAACAAATTCCTGCATCATGGGTAGATCAGAATATACCGGTAATTAACTATTTGTTCATTCTAGATTGCATGAATTTATCTCAATCATAATACTCTGGCACATCAAAAGAATGTATGCAGATAGCTACAGGATCAGCCAGCCAATAGCCAGCGATTTTGTGTCATAATGTCAAGGGCTACCATTCAGCACTTGGTGCTGATGAAATCTCCAACCTCAAGTAGCAAGCTCTAAGTACTTGAATGATAGGCTTGCTCTTCTGTCATTAATAGGTAATAATACGTGGAGCAGGAAATGTTCAGTTACATCTCTGTTTTATTTGCAATCCTCTTTATAACACCTTAATAAAAGATTGTATCTCTTGGCAACACTTCTAGAAAATAGGAGATCTGCCAATAAGTTCAAGATATAATAAACACTATTTCGCCCCTCTTCAGTGTAAAAATCTGTTTGTCATTATCCAAGGTTTTTCTTGTTAATTTGCTTCCTATATAACTTGCACTATAATTATTTGAAGTTGAGGCCAAAGATTTTGAAGCGTGTCAAAACTAGCTTTTTAATCCACAAACGAATTCATTACGAAGATATTTTTTTTCTGGGCATTATGACATGAAAGTCACACTAATGAGAAGAGAATTACGAAGTCAAGCTTCATAGATCCGGAATCTTATCATTTTTACACAATTTGTGGACTGTGCTTATTAGAGCTAATGAGTTTAATTTTATGGCCTGAAAAAACACATTATTAGAGAGATTTGACACATGTGCATCATTATCATTTTCGTTATAGAAAAAATAATAAAATATAAAAAGAAACTGGATCAAGAATATCCTCAGCAAAATAAATTAATAATCCAGACAAAACGTATTAAAGTGTGCCTTTCCAGCTCTGTTCTTGATCATTTCTGTGAGGTCTAGTATATTTCTGGCATTTTATACAACAATTTAAGATTCAACTCATCAACTTGTAGCAGTAGGGCTTCAGTGATTATTGATACAACTTCTGATACATGTATTTGAAAAGTAGAAAAAAAAATTGACTGAAATATAGACTCTTAGAAGTAATATGTTAAATGGGTCAGTATGTCAAATGTAAAACCATTTCGATAACTATAAATGTGTGTAGTTTTTATCCCAAAATATGTTTGCAAAAGCAATTATTGTGTAAATGTTGGTATATTTTTATCAAACAGAATAATGCTATTAGCTTACCTGTGAGGAACATGTCGTTGGCCATTAAGTAGTGCCATGATGACATTTCCCAATGCAGAGAGACTAAGCGACACATTGTCAGGGTCTTTGGACTTAGAGGAACTGCCAAGGTCAATCAGATGAAGTCGACTCCTACCTCCTGCCACTACAAAAAGAAAGTTAACTTTTAAATTGTTCTGCTTTAACCAGTATATATTTTGTTATTTATGTTTTAATACAGTAAAATTTGTATATAGATGTTGCATAATGCACATATGGACGATTCCTATCCATGTGTACGCGTGTGCAGAGAATTAAAAAATGAATCTAAGAGAAACACTTGTGGAACTTGTAGAGTTAAAATTAAAGAAAAACATTCTGGCAAAGTAGAGACTCCTGATAAAATCATGAAGTATAGCATACAGTAATTATTTATTTTTCAGAAGAAATGAACAGAAGAGAGACTGAATTATCTTTTTCGCAGCTCTCTGAATTTGATTGATTGAAGAGTTTGGCTAACAGAGAAGTGGGATAATTGATGTTAGTCCTGGGTGAGGTCTACTTGATCTGAGAAGAGCTGTTCCAAAGCTGAGAAACTATCAACCTTTCTGTGTACACTTTGGATTAACATTATTGATTGCATTCACTTTGGGCATTTCTGTATCTAGAAGCATTATAAATAACTAGCTGACTTCAATACCATATTAACAAACTGCTTCCAGAAGCACTATGGTCATATTTGCCTTATTCAAAATCTGTCATCTACATTTTGCCTTCCTAGAATTGATATCTTTTTTCCTTCATGATCATTCCCAAATGCATTCAGTTTAAAGCAAAAGTGTCTCAACTTGTTGCTCCTTTCACCAAGAAAGAAATGCCTACACTCAAAACCCACAACCAGTTGAATTGGTGTCGAATCAAGTTTTTCAAATTGGATTTAGCGATGATGGAAGAATTCCGTGATTGGCATGCAGCATACAAAATTTGATTTAGGATGTCTCACCAGGGAAACTCAAATTTGCATTCAAGAGAAAATCTACAGAACATTACAGGAGCCTTTTTTGATGACAGGCGGATTAGAAACTCTAGTGATCACTTCTTGCAAGTTGCAACAGTGATATACGACTTCCTTATTCCCACTTCTTTATTTTGTTCTATGTTTAAGTTATTAGCTTGACTACTTATATTCATAAAATATGTGCACATCAAAAAATTTTGTTTCAACTAATCATCTTTAAGAAATGTAATAAGAATCAACAAGTAAATTGCTCATTTGAAAGATATTAATTTTCTCTATTTCCATATTTCTCAAAATAATTTTTTTCATCATTCAGAAGTAAGCCTACCTCCTGGAAGTCCGGCTTGGTTTGCTTTCTCTATCCTGTACTGATACACATGGAGGGTGAATACAATGTGTGAAGACCTCAACTCCTCATCATCTGCAAAATCATTGGAAATTTTAGGACCTAGAATATTCCCTTGAAAGCAATCTAAAGTTCATTGTTCTTTCTGCACTTAATAATCAGGCATCTGTTCATTAATTTAATAAATCCTAGGTAATATACAAAACAATAGTGCTAGATCAGAGCGAAGAGAGCAACACTGCTGTGCGTAAGTCACTGCGGTAGATTATATCCCGAGCTTTTCTCTTGGTTTACCCTTCTGTTATAAGTATTCATTATTTTTTGCACAAGATTGCACCTTGATATGGTTGGCCAGTCTTAAAAACCAAAGTAAAGAATTTCCAGATGTTTTCTTGTGAAATACATTGTCAATTTCAGTAAGGCCAAAAACATGTTTTCTGCCAACAGGAGAATTTTCGGGGTGAGTTAGCCGGCTTTCATGTCACATTACTGTCTGCTCCTTTACTTGTAACAGTTTCTGTTTTTGCGTTTCAAAGATGTGATTTCATGTTGTTAGCCAGAGTTCAATGAAGCTTACAAATTTATCTATCAAATTCATTCTTTACAGCTCTTTAAAACCAGGATCCCCCTTCCTTATCTCATTACTACATCTGTTCACACATATAGGAAAGTGACAGATGACACACTAATACTGTAATTTGAACCTCACCTTGTGCTCTGGAAGCCAGGGCAGCATCCAGATAGTAAGCCGCTCTGTCTGCGGTAGGGGCCCTCAGTTCACTCTGGTTTTCCAATTGTGTCCCACAAATAGGGTCCTCCCTCAGATAGACACCAGGGGCTGTTCCCACTCCTGCTTCTGTATCTACATATCAGAAAAAAATTCGAATTACTGTTTAAGTATTGTGTATAATACGCACTCAGTATAATATGTATCCCCCAAAATTGGCTGGAAAATGCTGATAAAAAATGCCAACTTAAGTATAGTATGCACCAAAACAATACAAAAATGTTCAATCGATTTGTAACGTTACCAATGTGCAGAACAAATCTTCATTCAAAACTTGTGAAGTAACCAATGTGCACTTGTTGATAATGTACCAGTAATCAAATTATAATATAACTTTTAAAAAATAAGAAAACTACGCAGTGAATTGGACAAAGCAGATTTTTTTTCCTAGTGTCATGCAGAGGTCATAAAAAATCTCTTTTAATCAAAAAGGCATTTACAAATGGTTCTTGACTTTAGCCAGCTCCCCTCTTAGGGGTAGTAACTGGCAATAAAACAAGGGCACCACATAGTGAGGTGTGGTAGAGCTGTCAAAATCAACACATTTCCACTCGAGATATAACTCATCTTGGGTAATCAAATAATGGGAGGCAATTAGTCAAAAAATACCTCCCAGTGTTGTTGTTTCATTAAATCAACATTTTTTCACATTGAGTTATTGAACCCGAGGACCAGGTTAAAATCCTAAAGAGCTAAGTAACAGCCAAGTCTTTCCGTTCTGGTGGAGCATAAAGAAAGCGTAATTCTAAGCAACTTTAAGAGAAGTGTAAAACAAAAGAAATTGAATTAAAACAAATGATCAAATGGCTAAAACCTTGTGATAATAAATGATGATAAACATTTTTCCTATGGAAGCCAAAATTGCTAAGTGCTTAACCACATTTTTTCTTGAGCACTTGAAAAAAAAAATGGAGAGAGAGAGAAATGAAGTTTTCTTCTATCTATAAATTAATTAATCAAGTCTCTTTGTTATTTCCAGACAAACGCATCAATAAAAGTCTGACTGTTTCAGAAGAATAAAATCACCATGTTTTAATGAGCATGTTATTTATTACAATAAATTCTTGAAATACATGCCCATCAAGATTATTTCCCCCTTTTTATACTTGGAGCATTCATTTTCAAACAAAGTATGCAAATCTAAGCAAACGTTCCCCCTTTGCCACAGAGTCTGTTGCATGTTTTCCCTGTATAAAATGTATAAAAGCAGCATAATTAACGCTAATCATAGCACTGATGTCATGCAGACATCTACAACAGGAATGAAATGGAGTTGCTAAAGGTTTGTATTGTAATGCAATTACTGGCTTCAACAATGCATATAGTCTCCAACATAGCAAAAGATGAATTTCAGGTGCAGATCATTACATGCATTAATGCCAGCAAAGCTCTTTATAATGCTTCCTCTGACAGCATTTTTTTCCTGCTGCACATGCAGCACACATGCTTGTCTGATTGATGTTTTATCAAATCATCATTTGGAGAACATCTTACAACACCGGTAGAGACTACTGGCTAAGGCAAAACAATCATTTGATACAATGTAAACAAACTTCCAATAATGTTGCACCAACCTAATCACACCTTGGTATGCAATAAATCCTTAAAAAAAAAATACCTTAGCAACTCGTAGCATACATTCAGCCTTGCAAAAACAACATGTGATTAGGAAAAAAGTAAACAACTTCCTTCTCTTAAAAAAAGTGCTACACAGAAAATGAAAACTTTGGGGAACCTGTAACAACATTATAGAGAGAAATTCTACCAAAATGCTTGTAATTCACCCAATGGCATCTTTTTAAAAAAAAAAAAAAAATGACAGAAGCAAGTTATTAAAAGGGTGCCCTTACATTTTGCCACATCAGCCAGTAGATCTTTCAACTGTTCGTTCTTTCCTGATACTTCCACTGCTGAAACTCTGACAGAGAATCTGGCTCCCGTCTTTTCCTTCTGTTCATCAATGAGGCGAAACAACCAGGCGATGGCACAAGGCATGATCCCCAGGGACTGGGCGGACACATCATTCCCCATCATGGTATACGATTTACCTGTGTAAATAAGAAAATTCATAAATTACACAAAACTTTTTTTTTTTAAATTTCTGCAAATATCACAAGTCTGCTGCAAACAGATTACATTTGGTTGTGTACTCTATATAAGGTTTTTAGCAGAAAGAAGCTTTGGCTAAAGCTAAAGTCCTTGCTAAATGTCAAGAACATATGTGCACACATGTATGTAAATCAGTACAACTAAAATGCACTAAATCAAATACAATCTAAGCCATTCCCTAAAATGTGTAAACTTTTTAAGAACATGTATGTATTATTGAAAGTAAAGATGTACTCTCTTTCTTTTATGAGAGAAAGCGAGGTCCAGGATTGAAAAAGAGTTTTGCG
Source organism: Magallana gigas (assembly GCF_902806645.1). NCBI lineage: Eukaryota > Metazoa > Mollusca > Bivalvia > Ostreida > Ostreidae > Magallana > Magallana gigas. The sequence continues at coordinate 24,180,970 of NC_047561.1, forward strand.
TAAAATTATACTGCTTCAAATGTTTCTTTAATGGCTGCAATAAAATATTTTAATTGTCTTAGCAAGAGTATTCTTTTCCCAGTCTTGAAATCAATATATCTGAGATTTTATGACTTATGAAATGGATTGTAGTGATGAGAGAGCAACTTCACTTTTGAATTCAATATATTCTGCTCTTTATTACTGATGCCTTCCACATTCCAGCACTGACAAGAGAAAGGGTTTCTTTTCACTTCACACCAGCTTCCATCTCCCTAATTCATCCCATTAACATCAAACATATCATCATCAGAAATAATTACTCTCCATAGATTCAATTCAATAAGCATAATAATTGGCAGATTTAGATACTGGTCAGATGACAATTTCTTTATTCAAGGAAGCGAGGACCATTCTCTCTCTCTTCCAATCGAAATCAATTTAATTGATGAATGAAAAACTTTCTCCAAATATGATAATAGACTTGAATGGAATCTAGTTAGGAAGCGACTGATATTTGCATGTTTTTTATTTGATTGAGAGCCCACTAGCTTGGTCTGTATTGCTGGCTACTAATTAAATTTTGGCACATTTCTTTCAGCCTTAGTTTGAGTCACTCCAACTAGTGGGGGGACACTGCATGGATCTTTGGGAATGCTGAACCCAAGTTATCATTCCAAATAACTAAGCCTCGCTTAAAATATTCAACAAACATGCTCAATTAGAAACATTTCTAGTTCTTTTGATTAATAATTTGTGGACAAAAATTAAACCACTCAAATCCTTTAATCATACAGTATCCCAAACAGCTCTGACATTTTGGAGAACATAATCTCTCCCTGCTCATCTCAGCATTCAGTTTGTTGTGGTTGTGAAAGATCTAGGTGGTTTTGGGCATAATGCATTTTTAAACGACAACAAACAGATACAAAAAACAAAGGGACAAGATAGCAAATCCCTTTAGCCTCTCCAATCTAATTGGCGCACAAGAAACATGAGTCAGAACTGTGTGCTCTCACTCTAGGAAGATCCCGGACTGTCAGAGAGACAAGATCCAGGAGGCCCCTAGTGGCAAGGGGAGGTAAATCTCGTGTCAACAATTAACAAACTATTCAGCTGGTATGTTCATGGCAACCTTTAAAATGTTGTTTCTGTTATAGTAAACTGGGAACATGGAGGAGCTCCCCCAAGTTAATTAAAGGATCTGTTCCACAGACTGCTAAAACCCATCTAATAAAAAAAATAAGTGTATACACTCAAGGATACATTATACACCGAAATTTTCTCCCCTAGATTCTGCTGGAGAATACACAAGCAAAATGGGTCTTCCTCAAACATTAGTCATTTTATCTGTATCACATAAATTTGTAAGCTATTTTGTATGTACACATCTTCACCACATTTAATAAAAGCTATCATTTGGAACAGATGTATCTACTGCACACCAGTTTAATTATCTCCCGAAAAATGCACATTATGGGGCTTATGCTGATGAAAAACTATTTGGGAATTAATAAATCTCAGATGAACTGAAGAAAACATCATTAATGATCTAAGTATAATGACATGTGACTTCAACCTGTAGTGCAAACAGTTGCGATGGGGAGGCAGCATGCCCCATGAGTCAAATGCCACAAGAACTCCTCATCTCTGTAGAAAATGTTCTTTGTAATGCACACAAACCTTGTCTAGAGTATCCATAGGAGAAAAGGCAGCCATCAGCTCCATTGACAACACCTTGGATAATTTCTGTCAAGCTGCTGGAGCAAATCTCAGTCTGAAATTAGGAAATTTGCATTACAAAGACAGACATAGAAAGGCAATTTTCTATCTCCATTCCTCTTACTGAGGTTGCAAAATGGCAAGAAACCATTTTTTGATACCTAAAATTGCTTGTGACAATCAAATTCTATAAATCATTATATAAAAAGTCATGATTTTAATACACTGTACAGCATTTTATATTATCATCTAGTTGATACTAAAGACTTTTTTTTTCTAGGCACCAATTAATAACTTCAATGAATGCATGAAAACACCTGCTTCAATTACCTGAGAGTCATCAGGTGAAAACACTGCATCAAAGGCAAACATCTTGGGGGCCACAGGTGTCGCCCTACGGTGGGAGGAAAGGGTGACCCCTACAGTGGAAGGGTCAAACACAGTGACCTGTTTCTTTCGTGGGTCAATGGATAAACAGGACTGTGCTTGCTCCGAGTGTGAGCCTTCAGTACAGATCTTCAACATGACCTTGACCTGGAAAAATTAAGGTCATTTAAGATTATTAACTGCAATTGTTGAACTTTGACATGCATGTATAAGTTGTAAACTAAACAACTTATTCTTAAACAAAGGTTCCTAAATGCGTTTTCAACATTACAATGACATAAAAAAATAGATAAATATGAATAACATACACCTGTATCAATACCAATCAACTTCAGAGTTTCCTTGGATCACCATTTGATTTATTGATTACATTATAATGAAGAAATGAAAAATTACATAAGAATTAGGATATTAATATGATAAGCCAAATCATGCATCAAGTGCTATTTAATTCATCAATCTATCATTATATTGATAGCTCTGTCATTTGATTTATTAATATTTCAAATGCTTTGACAATGGTCCCAGAAACTAGTCAGCTTATGAGTTTTAAAATGAACACCTGCAAGTGTCTCAATGCACTTCAACTGAATAAATAAATGTTCTTTATTCCAGCAGATGAACTGAAATCATGTTTTATATATAAATATCTTGCACAAATTGGTGAAATGTTACTCAATATCCCCACCCCTTTTCCTTATGAAAAAATTGCAAAATATTCACAAACAACATAATAAAATGGCAGCCATTTGAAATAATAACTGATCATGTACATCATAAAACCATGCTTTTGCCACATCTCTCGGAACTTGCATTTATAATACTGTAACAGTTCTCTCAGCTGAGGAGAAGAGTTGCATGAGTACAAGACTTTAATCCGCTATACAAGTCTCTTCTGCGAGAAATTTCCATCAAATCAGATTTCTTTTCCTCCACAGGAATAAAGAAAACTTTGGTTCACCCTGAACCCTAGACGCTTGGTAAATCAAGCACCTAGTGTAAATGGACTTCATTAAGCCACTGAGTCTTTTTTTTTATTGCAAGTAGAACCTGTTGAATAATGCTGAATTAGAAGATGATTAGATTTCATGCTCTCTAATACAGCAAAGAAATAGGACCAAAATCTAAATGCAAACATTAGCAGGGATGTCGACAGCTACAAAATTTCTTCAGCTGTTAATAAAGCTAGAATCTCAAGTTTGGTAGAGGATGAAGGTGGGTGTTGTTAGGTCTTATAACATAAAATAAATTTACACGAATCCATAGTTTTTATTTTTGCAAGTGGTGGCAAAAAAAATCATCACAAATATTTTTCAAACCAACAAACCACTAACAAACTTAATGGCCATCAAGAACCACGTCTGGTCAGCTGACCATAAAATTGCACCTCCTGAGTTTCTAATAACTTTTCATTTTTTGGCACATTTTTGAGGCATATGTTTTGTTCATATTCATTACTAGCCTAGTTTTTTTTTATGTATAGCGCAAACATTCTACAAAAATAACTATTTTCAGAGAACATTTTCCTTTAGCAATTAATAGAGAGCCATATTTTATTGTTTGGCAACCACATGTTAACAAAGTAATGCCTCTGAGACAATTCTACAATATCTGCTTTTACATCATTTATTGATGCAGAGAGCTAATCAGAGCTCATTGGAGTTTTAATTGGACTTCATTAATAAAGATTTTTTTGTCCCCAAACATGCATAAATCACTCTTAATATTTCCGGTGGGTGATAAGGCCATTGTGAATTTGTTCTATATTGAAAGCCTTATCTTTGTGTCCATCTTAGTATTTAATTCAGATCAACGCTGAATTTTTCATAAAGTTTAATAAACCTATCAATTCTGGCATCAGTGGTTACTCATGGCTAACATCAAGAAGTAGACATAAATTGGCCATTAAACTATCTCCATCTTTCTTCTGCATGAATATTTATCCTTAAATTAATTTTGGGAATCTTTGAGAGATGGCTATCTGCTAATGTATGCCACTGTTCCATTCATCCTATGTATTGATGCTCCATGCAAGCCAGGCTCTCTGGCTCCAGCTCAGGCCTGCTCTACCACATCCAAATGTTTAAATTTACAGTCCTGAAATCAATTTCCCCATTAGTGGGTATCATTTAGTTTAACGTTTAAGTGACCACTGCCTGCCAAGATATACAGAAGTGGGGCAACTCCGCTAAACAGTAGCGAGAGTCCTTGGAGGCCATTGTCCATTGATTTGCTCCTTGCTATATCATGTTGACAGGTCACTATAGACCTTTCAAGTTATCATAGATTGCCACAACAGATCCACAGTCACATATCAGGTTTAAAGTTAAAGAGGTATACTTCATCTGATGACAGATCAATTTTCCTGTGATAGCAATATACCTCCAACTCTCCTCTGATACCTCAGCCACCCACTTAACAGAAAATACCAGCATTTATTCTTTTTTTTCAAATAGTTTTTCACTGAAATAGATTTTTTTCTGTGTTAATTATTTCTGGAAATGATTATGTGTTGGAATCAAATATGCAAGCAGGTTACTTCATACAACATTAAAGGAACCTGAACTGTTCATAGTTGACCAGGAAACAGCAGAGGCCCTTTCAATTAGCAGGCAACAAGTTATCCTCCGCACACTGCAACAGTCACGTCAAGTGCAGAAAAATTAATTATCATCAAATTCAAAGCCGTTTCTTTACCCGTAAAAATGTTTCCAATTAAAATACAGAAGTTTTCATCACGTATCATCAAAGTTTAATCTCGCCTGATTATTTCCCGAGACCCAAATCATGATTTTTCCATTCATATGCAGGATATGGGAGCAGGAGCATGTTACACAAAGGGCGACTATCTGAGGACCCCTATTTCCTGTGTGTTATTGTCCCTAACTGTCGATAGCATCAAAAACATGCTTATCAAGAGCATTCTTTAAACAGTGAAAATTTAATGTCTTCCTGATAAGATCTAGATTTAATCTTTTTTCAGATTATCTGAAAACCGTTTTCACAGGGAGATTCAACTTAATATCATTATATAACATACTCAAGATATGGAGAGAGAAAAATTACATTTCTGAAACACTGAGGCATGTCTTTATGTGTTCTGGGATTGGAACAATGCAGTTGGTTGCATGGACATTGAATATTTGTGTGTGCAATATAAACCTATTACCCCTGCCTCCATGCTGAGAGAGAGAGAGAGAGTGAGAGAGGAAGAAGAGAGAGAGAAACATTTGCCTGGTGAAGATGTTCGATGGCTATGGACCCAGTAGATTTCAGGATGAGACTAATATCCTAACAGCGTGAAGGATGGCACTATGAGATTGAATGAGGGTTTTGGAAGAGGGGGTTTAGACTTTGATTCGCATCAGGTTCTTCATATTCAAAACTGAGGTAGCTTTCCTGGTAAATATGCTACATTCTGACTAGAAATATGTTGAACTTGGTGATGATATAATTCTCCTCTAATAAAATTCACATTCAATTCTGTCTTGATAATCAAAGTTCATGACTAAATTTGGATTTTGAAGCACCATGGGTTTACGTTGTAGTGGAAGAGATAGGTTGCCTTATCGTAAATGAATAAGCTTTATTTGATGTTGGGATTAATTCACTGCTTTGATAAGACTGGACCCTGCACAAGTTTTTGCCTATCTCAGCAATTGGCTCTGCAACAAGAGTTTTAAACTTCAGCAGTTAATGAATGAGGAATACTGAACTCTTAGCAAGGAGTGGTTCATTTTCACAATCTGAGTCCATCGTCTTGCTGACATACTCAACGTATCATTATCTGGGATGTCAACAGTTTTCAGTCACTCTTTTCAAGTGGGCATACATTCTGGCATTTCGTAGATTGATTTCTCTGTGGAGCGAATTAGTGTTTTCAACAGCATCTAAATACTGTCAAAGTAATGTCTCCAATGTTGCACTCTGCCATTTCATCCCGGCGAACATCACTGCTGCAAAGTGAGCTGTGCCTCATGGTAGTTCACACTGAGAGTCCATTTAAGCTGTTGTTTCCAACTGAATGGCTACTACAAAAGAATACACATCCTGAGACGTATTCAATTCAGATGTCCTCACAGGAGATCACTACAGAATTCATTACAGGAAAACAAAGTTTTTCACAATAGATTGTGTCTGCTCAGTGTGATACAGACTGTATCAGTCCTTAACTCGTTTAGGGGATTTTGAGGGGTGGGCAAATGGACTTTGCAGTTTACCAATTGATTGCGAGTCACACTTGTTTTCCTTGGAGGCACATGGTGAATTAAGGGGAGACTGTTTAGGTTAGAAGCACCAGTTTACGATGAGACTCTGGTTTGGCTTTTTAATTTAACATGGTGTTCAGCCAGTTTCATGATCGGATCTTCTCTCTTAGAGGGCACTACTATTGTCAGCAATTGCACTATGTTTTCACCAAGGTCGCGCACAAAAGGACTTACACTTTGCGGGGTGCCATCTGGTTTATCCTCTGGTCATGTAAACTACTGGTCTGGAGTTGGGCCTTGCACATGTCAGAGATGGGAAATGCTATCCTCACTTATGTACATCCGGTCGATCTTTGATATCACCCCCCACCCAAGTCTTTTGCTCTTCGGTGTTTATCGCTCCGCTCAGCTACATGTGCACAGTCCTTAGACATGACCCTTAGCTATCGGACTGATGCCAGTAGATTCGCTATTCATTCTACTGGGGCCATCTAACCACTGTTCCTCTGCATTCATTTTTGGATTGAAACAAATGCTTAGTTGCTGGGTCAGGTATTGAAAGTCTCGCTTGACAAAGCCTGTGGTCCGTCAATCCATAGGCTCCTCCACCTGTGTTCCTCTGTGAATAGATCCCTGGTCCATCAATCCACTGCTCACTTTCAATTGATCTGAAGGGTCCCTTCACTACAATCTGTTGAGGTGATCCTGGGATATGAACGAGTTGGGATTTAGTGGATGTGGACAGGCCCAACAAAGGTGTGAAACTGTGGTGATTTGGCATGGGTTTTTGACACCAACGCTGACATCTCTAAATACAGAAGGGGACGACAAGGCATGGCAGCTGGTGGGGTGGGAATCTGGGGAGATATTATTCTATTCACATTAAAATTCTCCTTTGATCCAATGCGCCTCTTCCATATCTAAAATCTGAAGAAGCACGACTCTTCCATGTCTGAATTTGATCCTTATCTCCAAGATGATCGGAGCCAATTGGTCTCCGGGGTAATCTTGGATTTGTTCTAGGAACGATCTTGGTGGTCCTTCATGTCCGTTATTGTCCCGATCACTGAGAGATTGTCCAGTGAGCACCACATAAAATTACTGTATCACAAGACTGTTCACTGCTAGAGTGTAATAGTCAGGGTCAGAGTTGTGAAGGTGGCACAGTATGTCTTCTCTTAGGGTCCCATCTGTCACCCACGTAAAGGCCTTCTAAGCGTCTTCCATCATCCGTGGAACTGTCATCTGACACTGTACTTGAAAACTACAAACAAGAAAAACTTATATATTAAGACAATCCTGTTGGAACAATGAAGGAAGAAATTTTCTCATTATGTCACAATTGTAATTGCTGTGATTACCTTTGTTTTTTCTGCTCCTCATTCTGGAATACGGGCTGCCAGCTGAATGACCTGTAGAGTCTCGTTATGATGACTTACCGCAGAAGAGACATGGACAAGCATACAAGTCCGACACGAAAACTCCTCCAAGTGAAATTCAAACAAGCTGGGCCACGTTTGCTATCTCTGAAGACAAAAATAATATTCTTAAAATCCACAATGTTTCCAGGCTATTCTATTAAAATCGAGAGATATCCGACCACCTTATTCTAAAATTAATGAACAAGCTCCGAGCTGTATAGTCTTGAAACTTCAAACTTCACTTAGGAAGAAGCCAGGATATGTTATCATAATTAACAATTCTGCATCATGGTAAGATAGAATATACGGGAAGTAAAATTGTTCATTCTAGATTGCATGAATTATCCAATGCATAATACTTCGCCACATCAAAAAATGTATGCAGATAGCGATACAGGATCAAGCCAGCCAATAGCCAGCGATTTTGTGTCATAATGTCAAGGGCTACCATCAGCATTGGTGCTGATGAAATTCCCAACCTCAAGTAGCAGCTCTAAGTACTGAATGATAGGCTTGCTCTTCTAGGCATAATAGGCTAATAATACGTGGAGCAGGAAATTCAGTTACATCTCTGTTTTATTTGCAATCCTCTTTATAAACACCTTAATAAAGATTGTATCTCTGGCAACATTCTAGAAAATAGGAGATCTGCCAATTAATTGTTCAAGATATAATAAACACATTTCGCCCTCTGCTCAGTGTAAAATCTGTTTGTCATTATCCAAGGTTTGTCTGTTATAATTTGGCTTCCTATATAACTTGCACTATAATGATTTGAAGTTGAGGCCAAGATTTGTGAAGGCGTGTAAAATTAGCTTTTTAATCCACAAACGAATCATACGAAGATATTATTTTTCTGGGCATTATGACATGAAAGTCACACCAATGAGAAGAGAATTACGAAGTCAAGCTTCAAGAATCCGATTATCCATTTTTACACAATCTTGTGGACTGTGCTTATTAGAGCTAATGAGTTAATTTTAGGCCTGAAAAACACATTTTAGAGAGATTGACACATTGCATCATTATTCATTTTCGTTATAGAAAAAATAATAAAATATAAAAAAAACTGGATCAAGAATTATCCTCAGCAAAATAATTAATAATAGACAAACACGTATTAAAGTGTGCCTTTCCAGCTCTGTTTCTTGACATTCGGTGAGGTCTAGTATATTTCTGGCATTTATACAACAATTTAAGATTCAACTCATCAAATTGTAGCAGTAGGGCTTCAGTGATATGATACAACTTCTGATACAGGTATTTGAAAAGTAGAAAAAAAAATTGACTGAAAAATATAGACTTTAGAAGTAATATGTTAAATGGCGTCAGTTATGTCAAAGTTAAACCATTTGATAACTATAAATGTGGTAGTTTTATCCCAAAATATGTTTGCAAAAAGCAATATTGTGTAAATGTTGGTATATTTTATCAAACAGATAATGCTATAGTTACTGTGCGGAACCTGTCGGTGGCCATTAAGTAGTGCAATGATGACAATCCCATGACAGAGAGGACAAGCGACACATTGTCAGGGTCTTTGGACTTAGAGGAACTGCAGGTATCAGAGAAGTCGATCCTACTCCTGCCACTTACAAAAAGAAAGTTAACTTTTAAAATTGTTGCTGCTTTAACAGATATATTTTTTGTTTATTTATGTTTTGAATACAGTAAAACTGTGTATATAGAGTTGCATAATGACATATGGACGATTCTCACATGTGTACGCGTGCTGCAGAGAATTAAAAAATGAATTAAGAGAAACACTTGTGGAAACTGTAGAGTTCAACATGTAAAAAACATTCTGGCAAAGTAGAGAATCCTGGATAAAAATCATGAAGTATAGCATACAGTATTATTATTTTCAGAAAAATGAACAGAAGAGAGACTGAATATCTTTTTCGCAGCTCTCATGAATGAGGATTGAAGGTTTGGCTAACAAGAAGCTGGGATAATTGATGTAGTCATGGGTGAGGTCTATTGATCTGAGAAGAGCTGTCCAAAGCTGAGAAAATATCAACACTTTCTGTGTACACTTTGGATTAACATATTGATTGGCATTCACGTTTGGGCATTTCTGTATCTAGAAGCATTATAAATAACTAGCTGACTCAATACATATTAACAAACTGCTTCCAGAAAGCACTATGGGCAATTTGCCTATTCAAAATCTGTCATCTACATTTTTGCCTTCCTAGAATGATATCTTTTTGCTGTCATGATCATTCCCAAAGCATTCAGTTTTAAAGCAAAAGTGTCTCAACTGTTGCTCCTTTCACAAGAAAGGAAAATGCCTACACCTCAAAACCCCAACCAGTTGAATTGGTGTCGAATCAAGTTTTTCAATTGGATTTAGCGATGATGGAAGAATTCCGTGATTGGCATGCAGATACAAAATTTCGATTTAGGATGTCTCACCAGGGAAACTCAAATTTGATTCAAGAGAACAATTACAGAACTTACAGGAGCCTTTTGATGACAGGCGGATAGAAACCTAGTGATCACTTCTTGCAAGTTGCAACAGTGAGATACGAACTCTATTCCCACTTCTTTTCGTTTGTTCTATGTGTTAAGTTATTAGGCTTGACTACTTATATTCATAAAAATGTTGTGCACATAAAAATAATTTCTGTTCAAACTAATTAATCTTTAAGAAATGTAATAAGAATCAACAAGTAAATGTCATTTGAAAGATATAATTTTCTCTATTTCCATATTTCTCAAAATAATTGTTTTTCATCACAGAAGAAGCTACCTATGGAAGCCGGCTTGGTTGCTGTCTCTATCCGTATGATACACATGGAGGGTGAATACAATGTGTAGAAACTCAACTCCTCATCATCTGACAAAATTCATGGAAATAATTTAGAACCTAAGAATATTCCCTTGAAAGCAAGCTAAAGTTCATTGTTCTTTCTGCACTTAAAAATCAGGCATCTGTTCATTAATTTAATAAATCCTAGGTAATATACAAAACAATAAGTGCTAGATCAGAGCGAGAGAGCCCACAACACCGCTGTGCGTAAAGTACTGCCGGTAATTAATCCCGAGCTTTCTCTGTTGTTACCTTCTGTTATACAGATTCATTATTTTTTGCACAAGATTGCACTTGATATGAGTGTGCAGTCTTAAAAACCAAAGTAAAGAATTCAGATGTTTTCTTGTAAATACATTGTCAATTCCAGTAAGGCCAAAAACATGTTTCTGCCAACAGGAGGAATTTTCGGGGTGAGTTAGCTGGCTTTCATGTCACATTATGTCTGCTCCTTACTTGTACAGTTCTGTTTTTGCGTTTCAAAGATGTGATTTCATGTTGTTTAGCCAGAGTTCCAATGAAGCTAAAATTTACTATCAAATTCATCTTTACCAGCTCTTAAAACCAGGATCCCCCTCCTATCTCATATACATCTGTCACACCATATAGGAAAGTGACAGATGACACACTAAACTGTAATTTGAACCTACTTGTGACCTGGAGCCAGGGCTCCAGCATCCAGATAGTTAAGCGCTCGTCGCGGTAGGGGCCCTCAGTTCACTCGGTTTTCCATTGGTCCCACAAAAGGTCCATCCATCAGATAGACACCAGGGCTGTTCCTCACTGCTTCTGTATCAACATATCAGAAAAAATTCGAATTACTGTTTAAGTATTGTTATAATACGCCAATCAGATACAATGTTATCCCCCAAAAATTGGCTGGAAAATGCTGATAAAAAATGCCCACTTAAGTATAGTAGCACCAAAACAATACAAAATGTCAAAATCGATTTGTAAGTTACCAATGTGCAGAACCAAATCTTATTCAAAACTTGTGAAGGTAACCAAGTGCACTTGTTGATAATGTACCAGTAATCAAAGTATAAATAACTTTAAAAAAAATAAGAAAACTACGCAGTTGAATTGGAAAAGCGAATTTTTTTTCCTAGTGTCATGCAGAGGTCACTAAAAATCTCTTTAATCAAAAAGGCATTACAAATGGTTCTTGAATTTAGCAGACTCTTTTCCCTCTAGGGTAGTAACTGGCATAAAACAAGGCACCACTAGGAGGTGTGGTAGAGCTGTCAAAAATCAACACATTATCCACCGAGATATAATCATCTGTGGTAATCAAAAATGGGAGGCAATTAGTCAAAAAATACTCCCAGTGTTGGTTTCATTAAATAACATTTGTTCACATTGAGGTTATGGAACCGAAGGACAGTTAAAATCCTTTAAAGAGCTAAGTAACAGCCAAGTCTTTCCGTTTTGGTGGAGCCTAAAGAAACGCTAATTCTAAGCCAACTTTAAGGAAGTGTAAAACAAAAGAAATTGAATTAAAAAAATGTCAAATGTGCTAAAACCTGTGATAATAAATGTGATAACATTTTTTCTATGGAAGCCAAAATTTGCTAAGTGCTTAACCACCATTTTTCTGAGCACTTGCCCCCAAAAAAAGGAGAGAGAGAAGAAATGAAGTTTTGTTCTATCTATAAATTATTAATCAAGTGATCTTGTTATTCAGACAAAACGCAGCAATAAAAGTTGGACGTTTTCAGGAAGAATAGAATCACCAGTTTTAATGGCATGTTATATTCATATAAATTTGAAATACATGCCCATCAGATATTGCCCCTTTTATACTTGGAGCATTCATTTTCAAACAAAGTATGCAAAATCTAAGCAAACGTTCCCTTTTGCCACAGAGTCTGTTGCACGTTTTCCCTGTATAAAATGTTATAAAAGCAGCATAATAACGCTAATCATTAGACCTGATGTTCATGAGACTCTACAAACAGGAATGAAATGGAGTTTGCATAAAGGTTTGTATTGAATGCAATTACTGGCTTCAAACAATGTCATTAGTCTCCAACATAGCCAAAGATGAAGTTGCAAGGTGCAGATCAATTACATGCATTAATGCCAGCAAAGCTCTATAATGTTCCTCGTGACAGCATATTTTTTCTGCTGCACATTGCAGCAACATGCCTGTCTGATTGATGTTTTATCAAATCTCATTTGGAGAACATCTTACAAACAACGGTGAGGAACTACTGGCTAAGGCAAAACATCAGTGCATACAATGTAAACAACTTCCAATAAGTTGCACCAACCTAATCCACCTTGGTATGCAATAAATCCTTCAAAAGAAAAATACCTTAGCAACTCGTAGCATACATTCAGCGCCTTGCAAAAACAACATGTGAATTAGGAAAAAAGTAAACAACTCATTCTTTAAAAAAGTGCTTACACAGAAAATGAAAACTTTGGGGAACCTGTAACCAACATTATGAGAGAGAAATTCTACAAAATGCTTGTAATCACCCAATGGCATCTTTTTTTCGCAAAACACAAAAAAAATACAGAAGCAAAGTTATTAAACGGGTGCCTTAAATTTTGCACATCAGCAGTAGATTCTTTAAACGGTTCGTCTTCCTGATACTTCACTGCTGAAAACTCTGACAGACGATTGGCCCCCGTCTTCCTTCTGTCATCAATGAGGCGAAACAACCAGGCAATGGCACAAGGCATGACCCACAGGGACCTGGGCGGGACAACATTTCCCATCATGGTATACGATTTACCTGTGTAAATAAATTCATAACATTACACAAAACTTTTTTTTTAAATTCTGCAAATAAATATCACAAGTCTGGCTGCAAACCAGATTACATTTGGTTGTGTACTCTATTATAAGGTTTTTAGCAGAGAAAGAAGCTTTGTGCTAAAGCTACAACAGTCTTGCCTAAATGTCAAGAAAATATGTGCACACATGTATGAAATCAGTACAACTAAAAGCACAATCAAACAATCAAGCCATTCCCTAAAATGTGAAAATTTTTAAGAAACATGTATGATTATTGAAAGTAAAGATGACTCTATTCTTTTATGAGAGAAAGCGAGGTCCAGGATTGAAAAAAGAGTTTTGCGTTAAAATTATACGCTTCAAATGTTCTTTAATGGCGCAATGAAAATATTTAATTTGTCTTAGCAAGAGTATCTCTTTTTCCCAGTCTTGAAACAAATATATCTAGATGTTATGACTTATGAAATGGATTGTAGTGATGAGAGAGAACTTCATTTTGAATTCAATATATTCTGCTCTTTATATGATGCCTTCCACATCCAGTCACTGAACAAGAGGAAAGGGTTTTCTTTTCACTTCACACCAGCTTCCATCTCACCTAATCTATCCCATGAACATGCAAACATATCATCATCAGAAAATAATTACTCTTCCATAGATTCAATTCATAAGCATAATAATGGCAGCTTAGATACTGAGTCGATGACAATTTCTTTATTCAAGGAAGCGAGGACATCTCTCTCTCTTGCAATCGAAACAATTATAAATGATGAATGAAAAACTTTCCAAATATGACTAAATAGACTTGAAACTGGAATTCTAGTTAGGAAGCGACTGATATTGCTTGTTTTTATTTGATTGGAAGAGCCCACTATAGCTTGGTCTGTATTGTGGCTTATAATTAAATTTTGGCACATTTCTTTAGCCTTAGTTTGATCATCAACTGTGGGGGTGACACTGCAGGGACTGTCGTTTGGAATGCTGAGAACCCAAGTGATCATTCCAAATAACTAAGCCTCGCTTAAAATCATCCAACAAAACAGGCTCAATTAGAAACATTTCTAGTTCTTTTGATTAATAATTGTGGACAAAAATTAAACCACTCAAATCATTCTAACATACAGTATCCCAAACAGCTTGAATTTGGAAGAACATAATCTCTCCCTGACTATCTCAGCATTTCAGTTTGTTGTTGGTTGTGAAAGATCTAGGTGGTTTTGGGCATAATGCATTTTAAACCTCCGAACAAACAACAGATACAAAAAACAAAGGGACAAGATAGCAAATCCCCTTTAGCCTCTCCAATCTAATTGGGCGCACAAGAAACATGAGTCAGAACTGTGTGCTCTCATCTAGGAAGATCCCGGACTGTCAGAGAGACAAGATCCAGGATAGGCCCCCTAGTGGCAAGTGTGAGGTTAAACTGCGTTGTCATACAATTAACAAATATTCAGCGGTATGTTCATGGCACCTGTTAAAATGTTGTTTTGTTATAGTACAACTGGGAACATGGAGGAGCTTCCCAGTTAATTAAGAGGATCTGTTCCACCAATGTTTAACTGCTAAAACCATTCTAATAAAAAAAATAAGGTGTATAACTCAAGGAATATACACGAAATGTTCTCCCTAGATTCTGCTGAGAGAATACACCAAGCAAAAGGGTCTTCTCAAACATTAGTCATTTATCTGTATCACATAAATTTGTGTAAGCTATTTTGTATGTACAATCTTACCACATTAATAAAAGCTATATTTGGAACAGATATCTACTGCACACCAGTGTTAATTATACTCCCGAAAAAATGCACCATATGGGGCTATTGCTGATGAACAAACTTTGGGAATAATAAATCTCAGAGACTGAAGAAAAACAACATTAATGATCTAAGTATAATGGACATGTGACTTCAACCTGTAGTTGCAAACAGATTGCGATGCGCGGAGGCAGCATGCCACATGAGTCAAATGCCACAAGAACTCCTCATCTCTGTAGAAACTGTTCTGTAATGCACACATACCTGTCTAGAGATCTAGGAGAAAAGGCAGCCATCAGCCCCATGACAACACCTGGATAATTTCTGTCAGCTGCTGGAGCAAATCTCAGTCTGTAATAGGAATTGATTACAAAGACAGACATAGGAAAGGCAATTTCATCTCATTCTCTTACTGAGGTTGCAAAATGCAAGAGAAACCCATTTTGATACCTAAAATTGCTTGTGCACAATCAAATTCTATAAACATTATATAAAAAGTCATGATTTAACTACACTGATACAGCATTTTATTTATCTCTGAGTTGAACTAAAGGACTTTTTTTTCTATGCACCAATTAAATAACGTTCAATGAATGCATGAAAACAACCTGCTCAATACCTGAGAGTCATCAAGGTGGAAAACACTGCATCAAAGGCAAAACATCTGGGGGCCACAGGTGTCGCCCTACGGGGGGAGGAAAGGGTGACCCCTACAGTGGAAGGGTCAAACACAGTGACCTGTTTCTTCGGGGTCAAGGATAAACAGGACGTGCTTGCTCGAGTGTGAGCCTTCAGTACAGATCTTCAACATGACCTTGAACCTGGAAAAATTAATAATGTCA
This sequence comes from Magallana gigas, assembly GCF_902806645.1. Taxonomy (NCBI): domain Eukaryota; kingdom Metazoa; phylum Mollusca; class Bivalvia; order Ostreida; family Ostreidae; genus Magallana; species Magallana gigas. The sequence continues at coordinate 24,196,844 of NC_047561.1, forward strand.
TTTAAGATTATTAACTGCAATTGTTGAACTTTGGAATGCATGTATAAGTGTAAACTAAACAACTTCATTCTAAACAAAGTTTCATAAATGCGTTTTTTCACCAGTTACAATGACATAAAAACAAATAGATAAAATATGAATTAACATACACCTGTCAATACCAATCAACTTCAGAGGTTCCTTGGATCACCATTGATTATTGATTACATTATAATGAAGAAAATGAAAAATTACATAAGAATTAGGAATATTAATATGAAAGCCAAATCATGCAATCAAGGTGCTATTAATTCAACATATTCATCATCTATATTGATAGCTCTGTTATTTGATTTATAATATTTCAAATGCTTGACAAATGGTCCAGAAAACTAGTCAGTTTGAGTTTAAAATGAACACCTGCAAGTGTCTCAATGCACTTCAACTGAATAAATAAATGTTGTCTTATTCCAGCAGATGAACTGAAATCATGTTTATATATAAATACTTGCACCAATGGTGAAATGTTTACTCAATATCACCACCCCCTTTCCTTCATGAAAAAATGCAAAATATTCACAAAACAACGCTCATTCAAATCATTTTTCTGGAAATCTATCACTCAAAGATTACATGGTTAATCAAAAGCCTAACTTTAGGTGGTATGGAACATCTGTCGATATCAATGTGGATTAAAATATATTATAATCAAAATATCTTTGACGGTTGAGAATTTTCAAAATGTACAATATTTAACCAACATACGTTTTAAATTTTTTTTTGAAATGGTAATTTTTAAAATGCCCCGCGGGATTCAAACTCGTGACTTACACAATCGTAGTGTACCTTCTAACCACCCCCCCCCCCCTTTAACCTACTGCATAACGCTTTTAGTTAACAATTTTGGTAAAGAACTATATAAAAGATTAAACTTGATTTTACTGTTCATTTTGATGGGTAGTTCGTCACAATATGGGAGCTGTCCAATACCACTTTAAAGGGACTTGGACACGATTTAAGATCAAATTTATTTTTATTTTTTTATGTATAAAATGGTTACTGGTGCATTTTAAATAATTGACCAAAATATTAAATGTTAAAGTCATTACAAGCGAAAACGGAGGTAATATTGATAGTAATGTAAAACGCTCGAGTCTTATAGTTGTTTTACAAAATTTTATGTAGAATTTTACCATTTCTTAGACAAAAATGACTTGTAAAAAACAATTTAAACTAATTCAATATCTTCATAAATACTATTATCAACAAAAGAAAGTTACATTTGATTGAAACTTACACCAATACAACACATATGTAAAGATGACAATATTCGAGCTTTTTTACAAAACAAAGAATTTGAACTCTTTATCATCTTATAACTTGATATTTGAGTTTCAAATTTTGACATAGTATTATAAACTTCTATACTTATCAGTATAAACATTGAAAATGGAAAAATAAAATTTGAAAATCTTAAGTCAATCGTGTCCAAGTCCCTTTAACATACTTGCTTCCTATGCTGGGCGAAACACCTGCATATCTTTAGTACAGATCAAGTTTTCTCCTTTCAGAAAATCATAATTAGATTGAATAAAGTTAGAAATATATTTATTTATTACCACAGTAGTATACAATCAAGTAGATGTCATGCATCTCCAGTATATTCCCAAAGTCTACCATGCATAAACTATTGCAAAGGGAAAAACTGCATATAATTTTACAAATGTACAAAATTTTTACATTTCAAGTGCATGTCAAAATACACGCAGTTCATATGTATAAATAAAGACTATGTACAAAATGTACAATGCATAATGATATTAAATGTTTTCAAAAAATCATACTAAATGCATAATTCCTTTGTTCTTCTTTAAAGCACTTCAAGAATTAAGTTTACAGAATAGTATGGCAAGGATATTGTCAACTTAAACATCTGTTTGTTTTGGTTTGTTACGACAGAAACACATGAAAAAACGACAGTCAAATCTCCAGTGTCTGTTCTCCATCACAATTTGATCTTTATGGTCAATGAGTTCCATAGGTTTACCATGTTTTGTTCCCTTTTCTTTCTTAGACTCATTTTTCCTATAAAGAAAATAGCAAAAACAGGTTTAACTAAGAGTTACCTTTATTTCATATAAAACCACATTGTAAAATAAGCAATTTAGTTTCATATAAAATTGCACTGTAAATTGAGCAATGTAGTTTCATTTAAATCGCATTGTGAAGTAGTTACCTCTTCTTCATTTCTTCTTCTAGCAAGCCTTTCCACGTCGTCCATATCGTATAACTTGATCTCAAAAGGTTCCTCTTTGATTCTCTGAATCTGTCTCGTATCCACCCATGCCTTTGATGAGGGACTTAATATCACGGGACCCCTTGCCATCAGACTTTCACTGGATCTCCAGGTGGCTGAACGACTACGTTTTTGTACCTATTAATTAAAAATAAAATACATCATTTATACTTTTCTAAACATTATTTTCCAATAATTATTATATCAATTAAATTCTAAATTTAAATGCACTCACTTGACTTCTTTTTCTTGGATCCTTTCTTTTTATCGTTTGGGGATTCACTAGTGCTTTCCTCCTGACCAGATGACGTCACTGAGGCCTCTCACTGTCTCTTAGCATGCTCTCATACCCACTGCTGGTTCCACCAGTCAGAAGTTTGTCTTGATTCCCTAGCTGGGACCTCAGGTCAGCACTGACTGTGCTGCTATTGTCACTTCCATGTCCACTGCTAGAATGGCTAGGAGTGCGAGGCTTTGTGACGGTGCTGTATGGAGAAAGCAATTTCTTTTCATGTGCAAACAATACCACTGTCCGTTACCACTATCGGAATCTGTTCCTCTGTTGGATGTATTCAGCTCTACTACTCGACCGTTTCCGACTTTGTACTCCTTGTCCTTCTTGCGCGAACTTTTGCTGGAGAAAATCGGAAGCTTACTTGGTGATGGAGACTTCGAGGACTTAGAAGATGGGCTACTGGCAATGGGAAGAGAAGACTGAGATGACATTGAAGACGTTGAAATCTGACGAGACTTTTCTTTTGTACGGCTAACATGACTTCCTGGTGAAGATGTTTCGACTTGAATATGACCCAGTATATTTAGGACTGAGACTAATATCCTTACAGCGGGAAGGACTGGCACTATGAGACTTGCATGAGGGTTTTGGAAGAGGGGGTTTAGACTTTGATTTTCGGCAATCAGGTTCTTCATACTTCAAAACTGAGGTAGCTTATCTGGTAAATATCTACATTCTGACTAGAAATATGTTTGCACTTGGTTGATGATATATTCTCCTCTAATAAAAATTCACATCAATTCTGTCTTGATAATCAAGTTCATTGACTAAATTTGGATTTGAAGCACCATCTGGTTTACGATGTAGGGAAGAGATAGGTTTTTGCCTTATCGTAAATGAATAAGCTTTCTTTGATGTTGGATTAATTTCACTGCTTGATAAGACTGACCCTGCACAAGTTTTTGCTCATCTTCAGCAATTGGCTCTCTGCAACAAGAGTTTTTAAACTTTCAGCAGTTAATGAATGAGGAATACTGAACTCTTTAGCAAGGAGTGGTTCATTTTCACAATCCGAGTCATCGTCTTTGCTGACACTACTAAACGTATCATTATCTGGGATGTCAACATTTTTCACGTCACTCTTTTCAAGTTGGGCATCCAATTTGCATTTCGTAAGATTGATTCTCTGTGGAGCGAATTAGTGTTTTCACCAGCATCTACACTACTGTCAAGCTAATGTCCTCCAATGTTGCACTCTGCCATTTCAATCCGGTCGACCATCACTGCTGCAAGGAGCTGTGTTCATGGTAGTTTCACACTGAGAGTCCATTTCAGCTGTTGTTTCCAACTGAATGCTACTACAAGAAGACACATCCTGAGACGTATTCAATTCAGATGTCCTCACAGGGAGATCACTACAGAAGTCATTTACAGAAACAAAGTTTTCACAATAGATTGTGTCTGCTCCAGTGATACAGACTGTATCCAGTCCTTAACTCGTTTAGTTGGATTTTTGAGGGGTGGGCAAATGTGACTTTTGCAGTTTACCAATTGATTGCGAGTCACACTTTGTTTTCCTTGGAGCACATGGTGAATTAAGGGGGAGACTGTTTAGGTGTAGAAGCACTCAGTTTACGATGAGACTCTGGTTTTGGCTTTTTAATTTTACATGGTGTTTCAGCAGTTTCAGATCGATCTTCTCTCTTAGGAGCACTACTATTGTCAGCAATTGCACTATGTTTTTGCACCCAGTCGCGCACAAAAGGCTTCACACTTTGCTGGGGTGCATCTGGTTTATCCTCTGGTTCATGTAAACTTACTGGTCTGGAGTCTGGGCCTTGCACAGTCAGAGATGAACTGCTATCCTCACTTAATGTACTATCCGGTCGATCTTTGATATCAAGCAATGGTCTTTTGTGCTTTGAGTGTTTATCTCCTTTACAGCTACTGTGCACAGTTGCTTTAGAATGACTGACTTTAGCTTCTCGGTTTTGCAGTTTAGATTCGGCTATCATTTCTCTGGGGCCATCTACCCACTGTTCCTCTGCATTCATTTTTGGATTGAACAAATGCTTATTGGCTGGGTCCAGTGTATTGACAAGTTCTTGCTTGACAAATGCCTGTGGTCCGTCAATCCACTGCTCCTCCACCTGTTTGCTCTTTGAATAGATCCCTGGTCCATCAATCCACTGCTCTCCTTTCAATTGATCTGAAGGGGGTCCCTTCACTATCAATCTTTGAGGTGAATCCTGGGATCTGGAACGAGTTTGGGATTTAAGTGGATGTTGGACAGGCCCAACAATAGGTGAAACTGGTGGTGATTTGGCATGGGTTTGCACAACGCTGACATCTCTAACTACAGAAGGGGACGACACGGCTATGGCAGGCTGGGGGTGGAATCTGGGAGATATTATTCTATTCACATTAAAATTCTCCTTTTGAATCAATGCCGCTCTTCCATATCTAAAATCTGAAGAAGCACGACTTCTTCCACTGTCTGAATTTGATCCTTCATCTCCAGATGATCTGGAGCCACTTGGTCTCCGGGGTAATCTTGGATTTGTTCTAGGAACAGATCTTGGTGGTCCTTCATTGTCCGTTATTTCCCGATCACTGAGAGATTGTCCGTGAGCACCAACATAAATTACTGTATCACAAGACTGTTCACTGCTAGAGGTATAATAGTCAGGGTCAGAGTGTGAAGAGTGGTACAGTATGTCTTCTCTTAGGGTCCCCATTCTGCACCCCTTAAATGGCCTTCTAAGTCTTCCATCATCCGTGGAACTGTCATCTGAACTTGTACTTGAAAACTACAAACAAGAAATACTTATATATTAAGAAATCCTGTTGGAACAATAGGAAGAAATTTTCAATTTATTGTCACAATTGTAATTGCTGTGTATTACCTTTGTTTTTCTCCTCCTCATTCTGTGAATACGGGCTGCCAGCTGAATGACCTGTAGAGTCTCGTTATGATGACTTACAGCAGAAGAGACATGGACAAGCATACAAGTCCGACACGAAACTCCTCCAAGTGAATCTCTCAACAGCTGGGCCACTTTGCTATCTCTGAAAGACAAAAATAATATTCTTAAATTCACAATGTTTCCATGGCTATTCTATTAAAATCGAGAGATATCCCGACCCACCTTATCTAACCATTTAATGAACAAGCTCCGAGCTGTATGTCTTGAAACTTCAACTCACTTAGGAAGCAAGCAGGATATGTTATCCACTAATTAAACAAATTCCTGCATCATGGGTAGATCAGAATATACCGGTAATTAACTATTTGTTCATTCTAGATTGCATGAATTTATCTCAATCATAATACTCTGGCACATCAAAAGAATGTATGCAGATAGCTACAGGATCAGCCAGCCAATAGCCAGCGATTTTGTGTCATAATGTCAAGGGCTACCATTCAGCACTTGGTGCTGATGAAATCTCCAACCTCAAGTAGCAAGCTCTAAGTACTTGAATGATAGGCTTGCTCTTCTGTCATTAATAGGTAATAATACGTGGAGCAGGAAATGTTCAGTTACATCTCTGTTTTATTTGCAATCCTCTTTATAACACCTTAATAAAAGATTGTATCTCTTGGCAACACTTCTAGAAAATAGGAGATCTGCCAATAAGTTCAAGATATAATAAACACTATTTCGCCCCTCTTCAGTGTAAAAATCTGTTTGTCATTATCCAAGGTTTTTCTTGTTAATTTGCTTCCTATATAACTTGCACTATAATTATTTGAAGTTGAGGCCAAAGATTTTGAAGCGTGTCAAAACTAGCTTTTTAATCCACAAACGAATTCATTACGAAGATATTTTTTTTCTGGGCATTATGACATGAAAGTCACACTAATGAGAAGAGAATTACGAAGTCAAGCTTCATAGATCCGGAATCTTATCATTTTTACACAATTTGTGGACTGTGCTTATTAGAGCTAATGAGTTTAATTTTATGGCCTGAAAAAACACATTATTAGAGAGATTTGACACATGTGCATCATTATCATTTTCGTTATAGAAAAAATAATAAAATATAAAAAGAAACTGGATCAAGAATATCCTCAGCAAAATAAATTAATAATCCAGACAAAACGTATTAAAGTGTGCCTTTCCAGCTCTGTTCTTGATCATTTCTGTGAGGTCTAGTATATTTCTGGCATTTTATACAACAATTTAAGATTCAACTCATCAACTTGTAGCAGTAGGGCTTCAGTGATTATTGATACAACTTCTGATACATGTATTTGAAAAGTAGAAAAAAAAATTGACTGAAATATAGACTCTTAGAAGTAATATGTTAAATGGGTCAGTATGTCAAATGTAAACCATTTCGATAACTATAAATGTGTGTAGTTTTTATCCCAAAATATGTTTGCAAAAGCAATTATTGTGTAAAATGTTGGTATATTTTTATCAAACAGAATAATGCTATTAGCTTACCTGTGAGGAACATGTCGTTGGCCATTAAGTAGTGCCATGATGACATTTCCCAATGCAGAGAGACTAAGCGACACATTGTCAGGGTCTTTGGACTTAGAGGAACTGCCAAGGTCAATCAGATGAAGTCGACTCCTACCTCCTGCCACTACAAAAAGAAAGTTAACTTTTAAATTGTTCTGCTTTAACCAGTATATATTTTGTTATTTATGTTTTAATACAGTAAAATTTGTATATAGATGTTGCATAATGCACATATGGACGATTCCTATCCATGTGTACGCGTGTGCAGAGAATTAAAAAATGAATCTAAGAGAAACACTTGTGGAACTTGTAGAGTTAAAATTAAAGAAAAACATTCTGGCAAAGTAGAGACTCCTGATAAAATCATGAAGTATAGCATACAGTAATTATTTATTTTTCAGAAGAAATGAACAGAAGAGAGACTGAATTATCTTTTTCGCAGCTCTCTGAATTTGATTGATTGAAGAGTTTGGCTAACAGAGAAGTGGGATAATTGATGTTAGTCCTGGGTGAGGTCTACTTGATCTGAGAAGAGCTGTTCCAAAGCTGAGAAACTATCAACCTTTCTGTGTACACTTTGGATTAACATTATTGATTGCATTCACTTTGGGCATTTCTGTATCTAGAAGCATTATAAATAACTAGCTGACTTCAATACCATATTAACAAACTGCTTCCAGAAGCACTATGGTCATATTTGCCTTATTCAAAATCTGTCATCTACATTTTGCCTTCCTAGAATTGATATCTTTTTTCCTTCATGATCATTCCCAAATGCATTCAGTTTAAAGCAAAAGTGTCTCAACTTGTTGCTCCTTTCACCAAGAAAGAAATGCCTACACTCAAAACCCACAACCAGTTGAATTGGTGTCGAATCAAGTTTTTCAAATTGGATTTAGCGATGATGGAAGAATTCCGTGATTGGCATGCAGCATACAAAATTTGATTTAGGATGTCTCACCAGGGAAACTCAAATTTGCATTCAAGAGAAAATCTACAGAACATTACAGGAGCCTTTTTTGATGACAGGCGGATTAGAAACTCTAGTGATCACTTCTTGCAAGTTGCAACAGTGATATACGACTTCCTTATTCCCACTTCTTTATTTTGTTCTATGTTTAAGTTATTAGCTTGACTACTTATATTCATAAAATATGTGCACATCAAAAAATTTTGTTTCAACTAATCATCTTTAAGAAATGTAATAAGAATCAACAAGTAAATTGCTCATTTGAAAGATATTAATTTTCTCTATTTCCATATTTCTCAAAATAATTTTTTTCATCATTCAGAAGTAAGCCTACCTCCTGGAAGTCCGGCTTGGTTGCTTTCTCTATCCTGTACTGATACACATGGAGGGTGAATACAATGTGTGAAGACCTCAACTCCTCATCATCTGCAAATCATTGGAAATTTTAGGACCTAGAATATTCCCTTGAAAGCAATCTAAAGTTCATTGTTCTTTCTGCACTTAATAATCAGGCATCTGTTCATTAATTTAATAAATCCTAGGTAATATACAAAACAATAGTGCTAGATCAGAGCGAAGAGAGCAACACTGCTGTGCGTAAGTCACTGCGGTAGATTATATCCCGAGCTTTTCTCTTGGTTTTACCCTTCTGTTATAAGTATTCATTATTTTTTGCACAAGATTGCACCTTGATATGGTTGGCCAGTCTTAAAAACCAAAGTAAAGAATTTCCAGATGTTTTCTTGTGAAATACATTGTCAATTTCAGTAAGGCCAAAAACATGTTTTCTGCCAACAGGAGAATTTTCGGGGTGAGTTAGCCGGCTTTCATGTCACATTACTGTCTGCTCCTTTACTTGTAACAGTTTCTGTTTTTGCGTTTTCAAAGATGTGATTTCATGTTGTTAGCCAGAGTTCAATGAAGCTTACAAATTTATCTATCAAATTCATTCTTTACAGCTCTTTAAAACCAGGATCCCCCTTCCTTATCTCATTACTACATCTGTTCACACATATAGGAAAGTGACAGATGACACACTAATACTGTAATTTGAACCTCACCTTGTGCTCTGGAAGCCAGGGCAGCATCCAGATAGTAAGCCGCTCTGTCTGCGGTAGGGGCCCTCAGTTCACTCTGGTTTTCCAATTGTGTCCCACAAATAGGTCCTCCCTCAGATAGACACCAGGGGCTGTTCCCACTCCTGCTTCTGTATCTACATATCAGAAAAAATTCGAATTACTGTTTAAGTATTGTGTATAATACGCACTCAGTATAATATGTATCCCCCAAAATTGGCTGGAAAATGCTGATAAAAAATGCCAACTTAAGTATAGTATGCACCAAAACAATACAAAAATGTTCAATCGATTTGTAACGTTACCAATGTGCAGAACAAATCTTCATTCAAAACTTGTGAAGTAACCAATGTGCACTTGTTGATAATGTACCAGTAATCAAATTATAATATAACTTTTAAAAAATAAGAAAACTACGCAGTGAATTGGACAAAGCAGATTTTTTTTCCTAGTGTCATGCAGAGGTCATAAAAAATCTCTTTTAATCAAAAAGGCATTTACAAATGGTTCTTGACTTTAGCCAGCTCCCCTCTTAGGGGTAGTAACTGGCAATAAAACAAGGGCACCACATAGTGAGGTGTGGTAGAGCTGTCAAAATCAACACATTTCCACTCGAGATATAACTCATCTTGGGTAATCAAATAATGGGAGGCAATTAGTCAAAAAATACCTCCCAGTGTTGTTGTTTCATTAAATCAACATTTTTTCACATTGAGTTATTGAACCCGAGGACCAGGTTAAAATCCTAAAGAGCTAAGTAACAGCCAAGTCTTTCCGTTCTGGTGGAGCATAAAGAAAGCGTAATTCTAAGCAACTTTAAGAGAAGTGTAAAACAAAAGAAATTGAATTAAAACAAATGATCAAATGGCTAAAACCTTGTGATAATAAATGATGATAAACATTTTTCCTATGGAAGCCAAATTGCTAAGTGCTTAACCACATTTTTTCTTGAGCACTTGAAAAAAAAAATGGAGAGAGAGAGAAATGAAGTTTTCTTCTATCTATAAATTAATTAATCAAGTCTCTTTGTTATTTCCAGACAAAACGCATCAATAAAAGTCTGACTGTTTCAGAAGAATAAAATCACCATGTTTTAATGAGCATGTTATTTATTACAATAAATTCTTGAAATACATGCCCATCAAGATTATTTCCCCCTTTTTATACTTGGAGCATTCATTTTCAAACAAAGTATGCAAATCTAAGCAAACGTTCCCCCTTTGCCTCAGAGTCTGTTGCATGTTTTCCCTGTATAAAATGTATAAAAGCAGCATAATTAACGCTAATCATAGCACTGATGTCATGCAGACATCTACAACAGGAATGAAATGGAGTTGCTAAAGGTTTGTATTGTAATGCAATTACTGGCTTCAACAATGCATATAGTCTCCAACATAGCAAAAGATGAATTTCAGGTGCAGATCATTACATGCATTAATGCCAGCAAAGCTCTTTATAATGCTTCCTCTGACAGCATTTTTTTCCTGCTGCACATGCAGCACACATGCTCGTCTGATTGATGTTTTATCAAATCATCATTTGGAGAACATCTTACAACACCGGTAGAGACTACTGGCTAAGGCAAAACAATCATTTGATACAATGTAAACAAACTTCCAATAATGTTGCACCAACCTAATCACACCTTGGTATGCAATAAATCCTTTCAAAAAAAAAATACCTTAGCAACTCGTAGCATACATTCAGCCTTGCAAAAACAACATGTGATTAGGAAAAAAGTAAACAACTTCCTTCTCTTAAAAAAAGTGCTACACAGAAAATGAAAACTTTGGGGAACCTGTAACAACATTATAGAGAGAAATTCTACCAAAATGCTTGTAATTCACCCAATGGCATCTTTTTTTCGCAAAAACAAAAAAAATGACAGAAGCAAGTTATTAAAAGGGTGCCCTTACATTTTGCCACATCAGCCAGTAGATCTTTCAACTGTTCGTTCTTTCCTGATACTTCCACTGCTGAAACTCTGACAGAGAATCTGGCCCCCGTCTTTTCCTTCTGTTCATCAATGAGGCGAAACAACCAGGCAATGGCACAAGGCATGATCCCCAGGGACTGGGCGGACACATCATTTCCCATCATGGTATACGATTTACCTGTGTAAATAAATTCATAAATTACACAAAACTTTTTTTTTTAAATTTCTGCAAATATCACAAGTCTGCTGCAAACAGATTACATTTGGTTGTGTACTCTATATAAGGTTTTTAGCAGAAAGAAGCTTTGGCTAAAGCTAAAGTCCTTGCTAAATGTCAAGAACATATGTGCACACATGTATGTAAATCAGTACAACTAAAATGCACTAAATCAAATACAATCTAAGCCATTCCCTAAAATGTGTAAACTTTTTAAGAACATGTATGTATTATTGAAAGTAAAGATGTACTCTCTTTCTTTTATGAGAGAAAGCGAGGTCCAGGATTGAAAAAGAGTTTTGCGTAAAATTATACTGCTTCAAATGTTTCTTTAATGGCTGCAATAAAATATTTTAATTGTCTTAGCAAGAGTATTCTTTTCCCAGTCTTGAAATCAATATATCTGAGATTTTATGACTTATGAAATGGATTGTAGTGATGAGAGAGCAACTTCACTTTTGAATTCAATATATTCTGCTCTTTATTACTGATGCCTTCCACATTCCAGCACTGACAAGAGAAAGGGTTTCTTTTCACTTCACACCAGCTTCCATCTCCCTAATTCATCCCATTAACATCAAACATATCATCATCAGAAATAATTACTCTCCATAGATTCAATTCAATAAGCATAATAATTGGCAGATTTAGATACTGGTCAGATGACAATTTCTTTATTCAAGGAAGCGAGGACCATTCTCTCTCTCTTCCAATCGAAATCAATTTAATTGATGAATGAAAAACTTTCTCCAAATATGATAATAGACTTGAATGGAATCTAGTTAGGAAGCGACTGATATTTGCATGTTTTTTATTTGATTGAGAGCCCACTAGCTTGGTCTGTATTGCTGGCTACTAATTAAATTTTGGCACATTTCTTTCAGCCTTAGTTTGAGTCACTCCAACTAGTGGGGGGACACTGCATGGATCTTTGGGAATGCTGAACCCAAGTTATCATTCCAAATAACTAAGCCTCGCTTAAAATATTCAACAAACATG